>JAYKQN010000015.1:7037500-7567500 GCA_036785175.1 Eupleurogrammus muticus | reverse complement strand
GCGTATTCTTCTTGAACTAGCGTATTCTCCTTGAACTAGCGTATTCTTCTTGAACTAGCGTATTCTTCTTGAACTAGCGTATTCTTCTTGAACTAGCGTATTCTTTTGCATTTATTTTGTCTTAGTTTTGATTCTAATTCCATTCAACGCGCCCCTAGCGGTGAAAAAAATCTGCAGAATAGCGGCGCCTTTGTATGAGCTGCATGGTTCAAAACATATGAAAAAAGTAGCGGCTTATAGTCCAGAATTTATGGTAATCAATATTAATTATACTTACAGAATATCAAATTACTTACTTGGTCTCTATACATACCTATATACACATGTCCATATAGCTATATACAACATATACATTTATTGTCTGTATATACAGTATATATATATATATATATATATATATATATATATATATATACATCTTGTGGAGTGAGTTATTTTAACATCAAACATATCAAGTATCTCACTAAAATGAGTCAACATGTACTTGTTGCTACGAATCAGAAGATGATAAGAACAAATGATAACACCAGCTAGCTATCGTCTATGAAGCATATCGATTTTCTGCCGATGTTCACTTATTTATTTCCCAATGTGACTGGCTACGGTTCAGTTTACAGTAATAGAGCGGATGCACAACACACAAACACAAGGACTCTATTTCCTTTTTCACTCACACACACACACACACACACAGTTTTAAACTCGGCCTGGTCTAGCATGACAGTTTGTTTACGGGCTGATGGGTGCTAATTGCTGTGGAGTCACGGGTCCAGTTTTCTGAAGGCTGAGGTGGTGGTCTGGATGAAAGCGGCTGCTGGGGCACTCGGGGGCCACATCAGCGCCCCGAGGAGCCGTAACCGAGCCCTTAACGAGCTGGCTCAGCCAATTATGGCGCGGCTCTGCCCGTGTTTGTTTGGTAGCACTCAGATGTTCAGCCTTGCTTGACAGAAGTTTATACCAACAGCTCCTCATCGAGACTGACTTCAACTAATTGATGTCAGTTGTTTAACGTAGAAACTTTCATGAAAAGTGAGTTAACCAGTAGACTGCTGAGCCTGCCTTAAAGAATGCAGAATTTAATAATTTAAGAATTTAATTAATCTTTTTATTGGAAAGGGGCAGTAACCGCTGGATTTGTGAGTTCTCATCTTGCAAAGGATTCAAGTTCTCCCTTCATTTCAGAAGTTTTCAACCAAGAGGTTTTGGCCAATCAGTGTCATGATTGTCACATGATCTCATGATTAAGAGATTATGTCTCTCTCACCCCATGACAGAAGGTGAGAGACCGATTACTGGAAGACTTTAATGTAATTCGCACAAACTTTCATATCTACACAACGGAAGATGTCACACGTAAAAAATTAATGTGCATGGTTATTACTTACCTCTGTCAATGTGTGCAAAGATAAGCAATTCTACCACTTACTTGGTATGAAATTACAACTTGTGATTTTCAATTTTATGTATCTGAAGGTCCCACATCTTCCCAATATTGTGTGCATACTTCTTCTGTCAAAAGTGTAAATTAATATCCTCTACCTGTAAAGCAAGGCAAATCTGTCAGTCTGTTTCTCGCTATCTCTCTGACTGTCAGATCAACTTCAACTTTCAGATGTAGTTTGCGCATGGCATGATGGTGTGTATTTTTTTGTGTGAAATTGTTAGGATGGATAGTGAAAACATTATTATTATCATTTTTATTGTTAAAACTTATATTCCTGTAGGTGTGCTGTAGTGGTGTAGGGGGTAGTGTGCTTACCTCATCAGTAGCAGATCTGGTTCAAGTCCGAAGCTAAAGCACTTTGTGTCTGTGTCACAAATCCTATTTTACAAAACAATATAATATATACATACTTTCTACAGGTATTGCACTATTCTTCATAAGCAAGGGCTATCCTCCAATTTAGGAATTAAGACTTTATATGTTTTATTTCTCATTTACTCAAGTGGTTGATGTTAATATTGCAGGTTGCTTATGCTCAGCTTCCATCAGTTCAAGGTAGAGCCGCCTACCTACAGCCAGGTTCGGCATGAGGTTTGTTTCCCTTAAACCCAATTTCCTTTTGCTAATTTTCTTGTGTTTGCTCATGACGAAATGATACTGGTAGAAAAAACAAAGCTAAACAAATAAGCTAAACAAAATATAAAATTGTGTGCCCTATCTTTAGGTGGTGGCTTTGTTTGGCCAGACAGTAAATTATAAAAATTATAATCCTAGTATTTTGAAAAATGTCATGAGATAACTTCTGGTATGATGTGGTGCTATATAAATAATATCACCTTGATTTACCTCTCATAAGTTAGGACTTGAATTTCTTAATTACAGGATCCAGTCTTAATTACTGGCCTTAATTTATTTCTCCGTAAGGAATTTTATACATTCATTGCTTATGGGTGCTAATTGTCACTACTCTAGTCTCTTTCTTTCATATACTGTACCTGCAATAAGCTGCAATTCCAAAAAGTTTCAAAGACTTGAGTACATAGTAATTTCCAGTAATGCGTCTAGAACTGAGGCTTCGACGTCCCGCAACTTTATGAGCATCTCGAGCTACGAAATTATGAGCTCATAACAGACACCGAGTTTTAATTACCGGAGTTATTAATTCATAGCTCCTCAAGGGAAGGCTCCAAAGCTGCCTAAATTCCGTGTGCATGCTCACTAAAGAGTAGCATGCTCACCATATACACAACATAGTAGTTTGATGAAAAAAAAAAAATGTCCCTACAAATATTAAATAACACATCGCCCTTCAGTTTGACCCTTTTCTTGCTGCTTTTACAATGAGTTATATTTTCTGCAAAGTAATAAAAAAAATTCTCAAGGTGAATATTATTATTATTATTCAATGCAAGGTTATTGTGCTGTAATTATACTGCGAAATAATTGTCTTGCCTCACTTTTCATTTTCTGTGAAGAGTCTGTCCATGAATCAGACTAACCGAGGGATGAGACATAATTGAATTATTTCTGTATAGAAAAAAATAATGTCATGTACAATTGAATTGGTCTAGAGGAATGAAGCAGCCACCTCAGGACTTTAGGACGTTTAAAATGAGCCAACGATGCAGGCAGCGGATTACAGGATTTAATGTCGCTATTTATTTTTAACTCAACATTCATTAATATGGTGGATAGGCTTCCCTGGAGGTCAGGGGGGCTCGGGTTTGGAAGAGGAAAGGAGGATGAGACCAATTTTCTTTCATTACCTGAGATCAGGATGCCTGAGATTGCTTCTGCTTCTCATCCAAGGACACGCACAATACTGACGGGCCGGCGGGCTGACAGGCGGAGGACGAGAGAAAAAGGAAAGGTAGACTCGGACAAAAGATTGGAAGCATAAAAGAGGGCAAAAGGTGCGCCGCCTCTAAAGAAAGTAGCAGAAATATGCCAGGCAGAAAACAAACTCTGCCACAAAGACCATGTCTGAGTTATTTTGGAAATAAAAAAAAATCTATTAGAAATAAGCTATGCAGGCACTCAAAGAAAGCAGAGTTTATTTGTTTTTTTGATCATATTGCATTGTAGTAGAAGCTTCTGGCTGGAACCTTTGCTAATGTTTTAAAAAACTAATGATTTAATGTCACACCATGTCACTGTCCATGTTCGGAAATTAATAATATCAGATTTTACTGTATGTATTATTATGGTAACTTGCAGAACCGGGATGAGACCTTCGTGTGACGAGAGACAAAATGATTGATGATGATGGTAAATGGTAAAGGCGAAACCTCTAAAAACATTACCTAATGTCTGCTCACCAAGACAGAAAAAGCTATGTGACATCCACAATAGCTCATAAGATAAATTCATGGACAGAAGGACAGTTTCAGGGTGTTTCCCCATACATATGTATATATTTATGTATAAATATAGTCTATATTTTTTGAAAAATCCAAGACTACTACAAGAAATGGAACTAGCAAATGTGTGTCATCACAGATTTAGTTTTACACCTATGAGTTTATAAAGCAGCCAAAAAAAAAAACACAACGTATTTTTTACAAACTCATTCACTAATACACTACAAATAGTTTACTCAGCAACAGCATGCAGCATTACACCATAGGATTGTTGTTGAAAGAAATTTACATGGATGCTACCTTTTTCATCGTACTGTAGAATGTCAGCTATATATACTATATATAGGGCACTCATCATACAGTAGATGGTAAATGTGCTACACCACACACCGATGGAATAGGAAGTGAATTTAAACACAGCGCTGTGAAGGAAATTTCGAAACTAGGTTTAAGGGTTTTGTGACCCAGCGTTGCTCCTGGTCAGGTCCTTGGTTATCTGCGATGTGGGTACAATATATCATTGCCTGATTATTTCCAGGCAGTTCATCTCTCCGCCTGCTAAGGGTGAATGTTTCAGCCTCCTGCTTTGATAAAAGGGCCTGTCTTCCAGTACGGTCAAGGTCACGCGGAGATATGCTGGAATCGTATGTTCGGGTATAAATATGTCATGCGATCTAAGAATAGACAAGGTGACCTTGGTTGGTGAATTTAAGCTCCTTGTTTACGATAAAGTGCCCTTATATGGTGTAGATGTGCAGTAAACCGGTGTGATAGTGTTCAGACGTCCCGATCTACTTCCTGTTTCTCCTTGATTTCCATTCCAATGTTGGAAATGTATTCTCCAGCTAGCTGCTAGCAACCGTTGGTTGGATTTCCTCATCCTTATCCCAGCATACCTTACAGAATACACTCACTACTACTCAAGGCCAAATCCTCATGCAACAGGATTGCATTAAGAGGTAAAACTAGAGTTCCATCCAGGGTTTAAATGATAATTGTCAGCTCACAGTTCGGCCACACCTCATTATTTCTCAAAGAACTGTCCACTAAAGTGTTTAGAAAAGGAAGGATGAACTATAACCTTCTAAAAGTGAGTCGTGAGTCTTTCTAAATCAACATTATCTCAGTCACACACAATCACGCTTACGAGCCATGCAGCGCTAAGAATAAAACCAGCAGAACTAAAAGCATGTCCTCAAAATTAACAGCCGACTTCAATTCTTCCTTTGCAACAAAAGATAATGCCAAACATCAAGACTGTGTTTTTGAACGTGGTCGCACAGCAAAAGGGAGTACAAAATCATTGAAGTTGTTTACTGTGTTCCCATTTTTAATTAAGCGGGCCAGACGCAGTGTAGGGTGGAGAATGTGCTCTATTCAGTGGAACGGATACCTTGCCCATGATAAATGAGCTGTCATCTCCAATTGTTGCTGAACCTCCGTCTCCTTGACACCCAGAGATTTCCTCCGCGGCGAGTCTCCGCTACAGTGCCACACGGTCGGGAGGTCACAGGTCACCCCGGTGTGTTAATGTGGGTACAGGTACAAAGTTAGACAGCCTCTGTTGTAGCAGCCAGAGCATATAGAGAAGCAGCTTATGTTGCAATCAGTGCAGAGAAGAACGAAAGAATGGAATAGCAGGTATGGAGACGCTGCAGCAGCCTCTCAGACAGCAGGGGGAATAGATTGTGCGGAAACGTCTGGAAGGCCCTTGAAGAAATCCACCGAGGACAGAGTTTGGCGCGGCGGTGACAGGTGACATTTCTGTGGCACTGACCACGTTCTCTGCGGGGAGCCGTCCCGCTTCTGCCACCGCGGGAGGCTTCAGACGGCGCGTCACCTGGAAATTCAGAGTGATGGTGACAGCGCAATCTTTCTTCTATTATGAGAGCATTCGGGAAAAAAGGGCTTTTTTGTAATTACCTGGATCCCTGCGATAATGGCTCCCCACGGGACAGTTTGACATTATGCCTCTGTCACTTTCTTGTAAGAGTGAGATCAGAAGTTCGATACGGCCATAAGTGTAGATTTATTGGGGGGATATGTGCATTTGTCCATCCAATAATAGAACGTACTGCTGTTTAAGTATCTGAGAACCAATAAGCTTCAGAACATTTAATATTTACATTATTTTCATTGTCATTTCAACCATCCTCTAATGGTGACGAGGCCACCACCCTCAGGCGATGACGTTGCATATTTACAACATTCCTCCATCATGGCCGCATCTCAAAAGTTCAATAGTGTGTGCAAATTCATATGCAACATGGCTAACTTTACAACCCCAGTCATAGCATAGCGTGGTTGCATAAGGCCCTGGTGCACTCTGGTCCTGTCCCCCCTACCTCGCTCCAACCCTTGCTATCTCGACCCATCCCATTGTATCAAATCCACTTTTCAAAGGTCCAGTTTCTACAGTTAAAGGCCACGAAACAAAAAAAAGGATACACAATCACCATTATAACAATGCACAGTGACAACTAGCATTCCTGCATCTCTCAAAACACACACACACACACACATCTGACCACAAACTGAAAGAAGAACACACACATGATCATTATTGGAACCATGAGCTGTGACTATTTGCGTAACTCGCACACAGCCTCGGATCAAAGACAGAACCCAAACAAATTCATTCATCTGAACACACCAGCTTCCCTTGCAGCACAACAAAAGGCCTCATCAAAAAGCAAAGACACGTCCATGATGGCACAGCAGCCGTTTAACCACAGCCTGATCAGCCACTCGGTGGCTGTAATAAGCAAAAGAAAATATGCAATCAACCGACAGAAGTGAACTTTATGTGCTGGGCAAACTCATTAAGTATTGTAGTTAAATTCAGTTTCCTCACTTTTTTATTTTCTAATAGAGAGTATGGCTAATCCACTTAGTCATTTAAAGCCAATAAAACAATCAATAATGTTATTAGTAATTGCAATTCTCTCTGTCGAAAATACCATTAGTGTACAAAAGACCATTTCTGTGCATGTATGTTTGCTGTTTATGTTTTTTTGCTGCATCTGTAAATTCCCTCATGGCTGAAGTCTTTGAACGCAGCGTACACAGACCACATGGCTCAGAGTAAAAATCAGATGAGCGAATCTCTGCCATGTGCACGTCCATAAGTCCTGAGGGCTCTGTTTTTTCCCCCTCATTTTACTGTGACTTGCTGTGGTGTAAAAAAAAAAAAAAAAAAGGACCGTAAAAGAAAAGGACAAGGCGACACAAGATGGATGCACAAGGCAACAATTCAGGAGGAACAATTTTCTCAGCACGCAGACTCAAACACTCCATCAAAGTGTCACAGAGCTGTCAATGATAGAGTCTAACTGCTGTTGGGTCATTGAACTGTTGACATGTTCTTCTTGTCTTCTTCTTTCTTTCATAGTATTTTTTTTTCCGGCCCATATTATCAAAATTTATATCATTCTCGCTCATACACAGGAGAGTGAGTGAGTAAAACCCAATAACTATATTATTTGTTGCTTATTAATCTGTTTATAAATTCGATCCTAATATTCATGTTCATACAGAGAAATAACCATGTTACATGTGAAGCCAACATGTTGCACTGTTTGTCCTTACGGAACAATTTAACATCCATATTGTGTCCGGACTCATCGCTCATTAAAACACTTCCTCAATAGGTTTATAGGTCACGGGATTGTTTTACGATGCAAATTCACACGTGCTGACCGGAGCGAACTCCGTTATAGTGATATTTAATCAATGCGGAATTCATTGATCCCTCCATGGATCCTGCAGAGTCTGCTTAACATGACGCTGCTGCGGCTCACTTGTTGCTCTTGTTTGCATTGGTCTTTTTAACATTAGTGCTGTACTATTCCATGTGTGAAATATTTTTTTTTTGAAGTCAACTAATCTCAGGTTTGGAGCAGAACCTACAATGAGCTCATCTTGCTTAACAAGTATTGTGTGCGATATATCTCATCCCCTCTGTGCCGAAGTCTTCCATTGTGTCCGAAAACTATTAAAAACCCCCTCAATGAATCACACTGCCGCTCTGGGTGACGTGTTCCTTCGTCCATGAAGGGAGTGATTAGTAGCTTGTTTAGAGATAGTGACAAAGAGAAATAGTGAGAAGATTGGATCCCTCAGGAGAAAGGTGCCTATACGGCAGATGCCCCTCCACATGCTCAGGATCCTGCTTCACAAAGAGGAACATTTCTCCCTGATCACTTCAGATTAGAGCAAAGTAATCAAGCCACTATATTTACAGTGCTACATACCTGCATATGTGAACGCTTTGTGTTCAGTGGTTTTATCTATCCATTGAGAAAGAAAAACATCCAATTGACAGATTTGTGTTAGTCTCTCTTCATTATTCTGTGTTACCTTTGCACACAGTTCATGTGTTTGGATTTATCTAGATGTGAAGGTCGCCGCCTTTAAAATTGATTAGATAGAATATGGTAACTAGCTTAACTTTCTTTGTTTAGACCAAATTTAAAAGTGCGTATGTCACCTGAACTTCAATCGTTCCTTCCTCCTTTAGGTGTGAACCCACCACATGGGAACCGTCTCCCCTTCTCTACCTCTCATCTTTTTCTTTTGTTCTTATTCAAATGTCTTTGTTTCCCTTGTGAATTTTTTATATCTTATAATCTATTGACTGTGCATAAGGTACAGATTCACCACCATCCAGAGTCAGTTTTCAGTAAGAGATTTGCTCTGTAAGATCCATGCTCCATACGCTACTGATAATACATTTACCATCATTCAGCAAACTTAGTCTGGAGAGAGTATAAGAGTCTAGATCTGGAGTTTTCGTCAAAACCATCATATATAGAACC
This sequence comes from Eupleurogrammus muticus, assembly GCA_036785175.1. Classification (NCBI taxonomy): domain Eukaryota; kingdom Metazoa; phylum Chordata; class Actinopteri; order Scombriformes; family Trichiuridae; genus Eupleurogrammus; species Eupleurogrammus muticus. The sequence goes on along the minus strand of JAYKQN010000015.1, from coordinate 7,558,879 downwards.
CCCCTTTGCCTTCAGAACTGCAGACTCTTTAGAATCCTTCATGGCATAGATTCAACAAGGTACTGGAAACAGTCCTCATAGAGTTTGGTGTATATTGACATGTTAGCATCACCGGTTGCTGCAGATTCCAAGTCCACCATATCCCAAAGATGCTCTGACCCAATACAGAGAACTCATTGTCATGTTCAAGAAACCAGTCTGAGATGATTCAATCTTCATGACATGGTGTGTTATCCTGCTGGAAGTAGCCATCACAAGATATGTAGATATGTGGTCATAAAGGGATGGACATGGTCAGGTAGGCTGTGGCGTTGCAATGATGCTCAATTGATACTAAAGCACACAAAGTGTGCCGAAAAACAATCCTCCACACCATTACACCACCACCGGTCAGGCAATCCAGCTGGTTTTGGGGTGTAAACACTAGATACCAAGGTTAAATATTACATGGTTTAACCTCACCCAAAAATTCAGTTTCACTTGGAAATTCATTACTTGATAGATTCAGATAAAGCCTGCACATCTTGATCCTGCACATTTTAACAAGCCTAATTGCTTGACAGGGGAAAAGGAACTGTTTGCACAGGACGCTCATTAGCACACAGAAGGCAATCTGCAATTTTAAACGCATCTTGATTGATCTCGAAGAGCCGCCAACATATTTTGTCCGACCTCCAAACGGATCTTCCTCCGTCCGGAGTGCTCGTCATTATCTATCAGCTTCATTTACTAACTTGTGAGCTGGAGCGGCGCCAGTCTCTGATAACCCCAAGATATTATCGCCGCGCCTCAAATTAACCTCCTTCAGCTTCGCCTCCGGCTAACTACGCGGCTGCGCACGGGGACATGGCTGGGGCGGAAGCAGCAGGTCGCTGTGCTCCGAGGGGGGGACGCTTTATTCTTTCTTTAGTGAGCGCGGCCTCTTCATCTCACTGATATGACAGAAGCAGGCAGGTGGTGGCTGCAGCTGGAAAATTGGCTCTTATCCCTGTGATTAGACTATTTTTAACGACGTAATAACCACACGGGAACTGTAATGGATGTGACGTTGAAGGCAAAAGAAGCGGTTAGGTTATAAAACAGAGGATTTTTTGTTTTTTTTATTATTATTATTACTGAAATTTTAACGAATTTTAACATATGGTGTGAGTCTTTCTAATGCATTGAAATGTGGATAATATACGATGCTGGCGTCTTGCCTCGGAATTCAATGAAAGGTCATGCCAGGTCATCCCAGGTGACAGTTATCAGCCCCATCGGTGACTGATGATGTTTGTTACGTCGGCCAACATAATGCATAAAGATTGCCTCATGCTAACTCACCACAGTCCCCGAGGATGACGAAAGATTTCCTCTAAAAAGAGCTCACTAGCTGGTGCTTATCGTCAGCTAATGAGTGCAGAGAGTATGAACCCGCCTGGCTTCTTTCCAACCCCTTAATAATTCATTGCATGAGAGCCCGGAGAAATAGTCTTTAACGGAAAGTTTTCTTTTTTTCCCCCTCTCCCTGGAAGTCTCATCTTCAAACTCTCACGGGAAATTATTGTTTGTCCATTAATATTAAATGAGGCAGTAGCCATATATATATATATAAATATATATATAAAGGGTTAATCCCTGAGCTCAGTGTTGCCTATGGGAAAAAATGTGCTGACGGGACACTGCAGCCATTTTACTGATTACATCATGGAGCCGTCTGGTCATGTCTAATGGCAGGAAGACGGAGGCAAGGACAGAATCTAATTTGGGTCGGTGAAAGTACTGTATATCAGCCGAGTGGAACTCCCACTCCCCTCCGAAAGAAATATCAGCAATGCTTATCTGACAAAAAGAAAGTCAATTGACTTCATTAGATGTGTAGCGGAAAGTCAATTCCCACCAGGAAAGTAAATGAATGAATAAAAAATGAGGAAATCAAAAAAAAAAAGAAAATCCCTTCATAGTAGTGGTTTCCATTTAGCGCTTCAGTGATGTCTCCTCACAGGTGTGTGTGAAGGCTTTGAAAGCAAAATATCATATTGCAGGAGATACGCAGAGTTTTGCATTTTTTGTGTGTTCTGCAAGGGTCTTGAGGAACTATTAAATTACCTGCAGAAATCAGCATTCAAAAATATTCTAGCCAATGACAGGAAAGATAATTGACGATCTTTTACCGGCCAAAAATATATACTAAAAAAAATGTAGCAGCCATAAAACTTGTTTTATTTGACTTAAAGTAATTACCTTAAGTTTGAAGGCCGCAAACTCATCTTTAAAGAGGCAATTACTCTTTAATCATGAATCGTGTTTTACCTGCGTCTATCAATTCACGTTCATCGGTCCTCTTTGTCCATTCATTTTCTTAATGGTGCTGAGCGTCCAAACCCAACAGCATCAGTCACCGGGGAAGCGGCTCGTTCACCGTGACGTCAGTCCCGCTGCCATATGGCCGTCTGAAGGGCATTTTGTTAACTCAGCTGCTTCTGCCGGAACGGGGGCGACACCGGTCCAGTGAAAGCTGTCATCTTCATTCTAAGTGCACTAGCATGGGTGGATGCCATGCACAAGCATTTATTTATCTGTGCATAATGAGTGGAGGAAACGTTTATCAAAAATCATGAAATGCCTTATGTACCGCCAACACAATGGCTTTGATGACAACTTAGATCTTGTTTTCATAAGCCTGTAAATTAGTAATCGTAGCCTCATACTCACCAAGTTAATTGCTGAGATACAACATTGCTACAATCAAATCAGCTCAATGAACTTTAAAGTTATGACCAAATTTGTAATATAATGCAATTATCATCTTACTATTAAACATCTTACTGAAAGAAGTTACGACATTAATGAGTTTGCTAGTAAGACACTTTATCTTTGAGCCTATAGCAATAAGTCTCATGGTCTGATCAGTCACTGTCTGATTTATTTTCTCATAAATTTCACAATAAATTTTGGTCTAAATAGGTTTAGGATGACACACAACTAGAACAACACTGATGCTATGTCCCAAATTGAAAACTTCTATGTGAGTTCACACTACGCAGTGTGTATCAGACTGTGCACACTTCTTGGGAATTCATGTGATCACAAAATCTTGAAAAATAGGAGGCACTATTAGTGATGATTAGTGATGTGTTTCCACTACATGACTCAACTTTATTTAACCTGACTCACTTTACTTATTTTTCCGCCATGCAGGCAGGGTTTACAGAGAGGACTAGACATTTTTTCCTAATTTATTTATTTATTTAAAATCATAATTTTTGATAATATTTAAAGTAGAAGCTGTTCTTTTAATAGAGATGAGAGAGAAGGAGAGCAGACCACTAGCTTCAGCTGTAAGAGAAATAAAAGAGAGAAACCAAATTGCGTTCAGTTGTTGGAAGGATAGCTGTGTGTGATAAAAAAAAATAAAACTAAAAGCAGTTATGTTCTAACGCACTAATAAAAAACGATCACATTGTTAAACACATTCCCCATCTCACATCGCCAGGAGATGATGAAGCTTTCTCCCCTCGTGGTGGTGATGCAACAGAACACATTATTATATTATGTGTGAACGCCGAGGTTCAGGGGCAGTGAATCAGTGGTCGGCAGTGTTTCTGGTGGCTGCACCTGTTTTCTTGGAACTTTATCAGAGCTAGAACTAAAAACTAGATACTAGGTACCATAAAGTGGCACCGCGTGCCCAGAGGAAAAATAAAGTAAAAAGTCACATTAATGGAGTTTAGGATCTGTTAGGCCCATTCTAAAATGTGCAGTGTGATTTAGTAACTTCTAGCACAAAAGACAGAAATGTAGTATAATATTCATAATCATGTTATAATCAGTGGTCAATCAACATAAGAAATTGGATTTTTTAATTTAAATTGAGCTGTTGTTTCTAAAGTAGCCCGGAACAGACAAACTAAACAACAGCTGGTCTCAGTTAGTTGCAATCCGGAACCTTGCCACCAGATAAAATTACACACTGTACCTTTAAATGGTCCCATGATTTGCACAGGTAATTGTTTGTCTTTTTCATTAAAATTAATGAACATCTCCCCTGATTGGGTGTAAGTGGGGCAGCAGAACTATTTGATTTACAGTATATTTGAGACGTATGCATTGGCCAAAGTCAAAAGTTTCATGTGGTGTAACCACAATTAACGCTTGGAACCAGATAGTTAAACTCTCTCTAAACTCTCTAAAATGAGACAAATGGACTTTTAAATGAAAAGAAACCAACATGAACACAAAATGAACATTTTAAAATGCCTAAACAATGCTTATTAAAACTGTTTTAAAAAGTTTTTAACCTTTTCATCTTGCCAAACACGACCCATATGCATATGCGCTTATATGTGCTGACATGTGTAGTGAATAGCCCCCACCCCCATCATAATAGTAAGCCCCCCTTCCCGAAAGCCACAGTAGAATTCGCAGAGTGGCTTTTACTGGAGCGTGGGGCAGTTACTGTACATTTATGACATCACCACTTCATAAAAAGTCTTGACTGCTCATTTTATAGAGCACACTATAAGACTTTCTCAAAGATGGAAATTTGAAACATCCAGTTAATGAAACATCATCTCTAAGGCAGAGACGTCTTTTCCTGACCTCGGACATCACGTCTGACACGGAGCCGGCTGGAAGATCATCTGTATAATCAGTGTAAGAGCCTGGATCCTTCCGCGGATAAGTTTGGAGGACGGGCGCCGCCGCGGAATGACAATGAGGCAGCGACGGAAAGCCACAGCTGGATGTGACAGGGGGAGATGAATGAGGCCAGGGAGGGAGAGATCAAACCTCTCCAACACACCTGCTCACACCTGTTCACCGCTTTCCCCGATCCTCCCACACAACCCAGGCACAAAGGGAGGTTTAACTGCAGGAGTGTTATGGTAATAATGAGCAGAAGGTGAATTTATAATGCATATTAATGTATAGTGTGTATCCATACTAGTGTTGTAGTAGCAGTGGAATTTAAAGACAGGATAGAACAGATGGTCTGAGACTGGCTGAAAGCAGGTTTCACACCTTGTGCTGTTTAACAGAAGCATTAGAAGATGCACAGACTGCTGCACACAGGGCCAGACAGAAACAGGGAACTAAAAAAAATGTTCAATAAAACAGGGAGTTTTATTGTTTAAATATCAGAATAAATCAGATTTGACGATCACAGTTATATCCATGGGATAGTTTAATAAATTCCCCCTGCTGAGTGCCCATTTCATTTATTATTTAAGTCTCCAGACATGCCGACGTGATCGGTCTGGGTGTGTTTAATGTTGTATCTCTTTTAACTGGATTGAAACGTCGGTCCACTCATACGGAGAGACTGTGAGGAGTGAAGCGGCCCTGTCAGAGACAACAGCTGACCAAAAAGTGGGATAACGCTTGTTTGTCATTTACTGATGACAAGGTTAAAACCAAGAGGAGGTAGAGGTTATGTTACATGTAAATACACACATGCTTCTCCCTTAAAATCTGCCTCTGTATCTTTTCTGTATATAAAAACATAGAGTCTTTTCCATTCATAAATCCATCCATCCATCCATTGTCTATCCCGCTTATTCCCTTTCGGGGTCGCAGGGGTCTGCTGGAGCCTATCCCAGCGCGTTAAGGCGAGAGGCAGGGATACACCCCAGATGGTCGCCAGCCAATCGTGGGGCACACACACCATTCACACACCATTCACTCTCACACTCACACCTATGGGCAATTTAGAGTTTACCAATTAACCTGAGCATGTTTTTTGTATTGTGGGAGGAAACCGGAGTACCCGGTGAAAACCCACGCAGACACGGGGAGAACATGCAAACTCCACACAGAAAGGCCCCAGACCCAGGCCCAAGGCGGTCTTGAACCTGCGACCTTCTTGCTGTGAGGCAACAGTGCTACCCACCGCACCACCGTGTCGCCCTCCATTCATAAATTTCACAGCATATTTTTTTTCATCAAACTCAAAAGTTTATCCTTTTTTATTATTCCAAACACGCGAATCACAACTTTGATTGTTGTTGAACATAGATCAATTTAACAATCATTTTCTACATCGTGACATTTTAAAGGTGCAGTGTGTTTTTTTATGGCGGCTTCTAATGGTGATGTTGCTTAGGAAGATTCATGCTCTATGTAGATAAAAATAGCTCAATTTAAGATAAAAACACAGCTATTTTTATTTTGATTGACCTTTTTACTAATTAAAACATCCATCCAAAAGTTAGATTCTATGTCTGATCGATTAGATGCTGCTAAATTCCACTAAATATTACACACTGTACCTTTAAATAGATTTAAGCCATTTAGATTAGGATAAACTCCATATAAGAAATCAGCCAAACTGCATATCCAGATCAGACGAGGTTTCCAAGCAGGTTTAGTATTAATTTCTTATTTATAAGCAGCCTCTCAGAGCCAATCAGGGACTCATCTACTCCTAGGTGAGCCCTGTCTACTTTAGTTTCCACTTGACTGGTTGTATATAAACTCTTTTTGATGAGAATTGATCATTTTTATTGGATAAAAAAATACAATATATATGATACATATATATATTTATTGCAAGGATTAATGACTATTCGACTTTTTGAGAGTAGTTGATGACTACTTAAATGCAGCAGTTGTGAACGCCATTCCAGCCAAACGCTTATACTGTGGAGTCTATAAAACACGCGTGCAATCGGTGATGCAATTGGCCTTATTGATTGTTTTTCGCATGCAGCCCTTTTCTCGTGTCGTTTGTCTTTCTTTCGTTAGCGGGCATGATGAAAACCACGGAAAGCCATCTTTGGAAACCACTCCTGCCAGCTGCCGTCTGGCTTTTACGGCCGTGTCCTCCTTCTTCTTGTCAGATCACACGGCGGAACACACTCAGATAAAAAAAAAAAAAAAACACACACATTCTTTATTATTCTCTGTCTGGGACTGAATGGGAGTGATTGGAAGGGATTGTTACCAAAGCACATCTGATAGGGACAGAGCTAACAGACGGAGATGAGGGGCTCTGAGGAGCAGAAGCAGCCATCTTGACCTACTTGTAGCTCGTATTTATACTTGTTGCATGTTTTCTGGCTCTATGATTGATCACAAATACAAACAGCAGGGATTGAAGGGGAGTGCAAAGCACAGTAAGCACAAGTCATCAGATGTAGGAACCCTGGAGTGACAGGGGCTTTGACAGAGGGAAAACATAATGTCCTTTATGTTCATTAAGTCCTTTATATTGAAAGAGCTTTAGTTACAGTAAATGCACGTAACTCAAATTAAAAAATTAACATACTTCTCTTCCTTCTCAGCGTTCTCTCTATCCTCCCTGTTCCTCCACTTACTTTTTTTCCTGCAGCCATTCTTCCATTCTATTCTATTCTGTTCTGATTAATTTCCACCGGTATCAGCCAGCCAAGTGTCTAATTACGACATTGTGTGGAATCTTATTTCCAGGAATTGCTCCAGTGCTCTGAGCGTGAGTATCTGGGTCAGAGCGGCAGTGAACCCTGGGGTTCTGTTGTCTGTACGCTTTCAGGGTGTATGAGCTCCTTTTCTGATCATCCTGCCATTCCCTAGATCTTTCCGCCTCCACGCATCCTAATATGGTCTTGTGGTAAATACCTGCACCAGAGTGCTGCACCATACAAGAGTTGTGTTACACAAAAGTACCAAACAACGGTCTGTAGGATTTAGCAGTAATATAGCAGCAGTATATAATTCTATTCTACAGTAGAGTGGATAAATCAATGCTGGCTACAGGAAATGCTGCCACAAAACACACATTGCACATTTTAAAGTCAACCTGAAACAGCATTTTCTATATAGTATCTGTCATCCGTATTGTGATGTGTTTTTGTTTTGAACATGATAACAGCCTGGACAAATGGAGTAATTTGATTGGACAATTAAAAAGCGTGCATATCTGAGCATGTGCAGAATGAATCGGGCATCAGGCATCAGGAGTGACTCAGTCAGACTCAGATTACGAACGCCAACTTATTTCTTACGAGTTTCTTATAGTGGAAAAAATATGACTGAGTTTCTATCTGATTTTAACTTAAAAATAGAAAGAAATGTACTTTTATTGGTAAATATACTTTAATAGCTGAACAATACGAGCAGGGATGTGGATAGAGGATTGAAAAAACGTTTGTATTTCACAAGAACTTTAAAATGAACCTGAATCGATCCGCTTCCCTGGGGTTTGCTGCAGGCTCCTAATAATAACCTCATACACGTGTTTGCACATGCTTCAAAAAGCCGTAATTGGGAAATGTTATATGCATTTAAAATAGTTCACACTGTACGCAATGCACCATCACATGCAGTTTTATATGGGTATTCTTATGGGTTTGTACCTGGTCTCTTCCTTCTCTCCTGGGACCAGGTGTGAAAAAAAGTGGCAAATTGAAAGGTCTCAGGCAATCATCCAGGAGCGCCACTCTGCTCAATCAGCTGGGGAATTCACTGCCAGCCTAACTAGTATAGCTCAGCCTGCCAAGCCTATATTGTAGCCATAAACCCACAACCCCCCCTCCCTCCTATACATAGCAAAATGTGATTGACTTTGCTCTCCTACGGCGCCGGCCAAGCGGCTGCCGCCTCATGCCTGCACGTGCCAGTCAAACCCAGAGAAAGGAACACTGGGGGCGGACTGGGCTGGACCATCATTATCTACATCTGCACATCAATCTCGGGATAAATATGAGTCAAAGTGTCCCAAACATGCTGCAATTTTTCCACCAATGATGATAAAGGATGAGAATAGAACAGAATGGTATAATAAAATACAGCAATGAAAATCTTATTATTAGGTATTGAAGGTGTTTATTTTGCATATTATTATAATATTTTAAAGAAAGGGCAGGACAAGACAACCAATTTTCTTGTTACTACTTCTCCAACATACAATTTATATTAATCCTTAGTTTTACTGTTTGATTAAACAATGATTGTTCTTATCACTTTTTTATACTGTGACTTTTTATCGTTGTTGAGAGACACAATGACGCACACATCTTTTTCAGCAGCATAATTGTGGGACAGTGTTGAACATTTTCTGTAACTTTCTAAAACTGGTAATCTGACATTCACACACATTTCACAGGTGACCATATCATACCACATATATATGGAGGTGAGAGAGTAAGCATGGTTTGAACTTCTCTCTCAAATTCTCTGCTTTTATTCCGTATGATATTGAATACAAACAAAAAACTGAATAAATTGGAGCCAAAGACTGCTAAAAAATAAATTGAGATTTTATTGACAGTGCTTGAAATAAAAGATTTAAAAGTTGCAGAAAAAGGCCTCAATAGAAGATCTTAAAATAAATAAAATTGACAGTTAATATAATACCTGCCATGAAGCATCTGGATCAGTACCCCTAAGTGTCACCAGTGCAGTTCCACTACAGTAAGGAGGCAATGACCTTGTACTGAATCATTCAGCTGTTAACACAAAAGAGAGAAGAGTTACATTAAATAAATCAAAAAAGAGATAAAAAGATAAAACAGGTGCTTAACGCCAGTAGCTTAGTCTGATTTACAGAAAACAGGCCTCGCACCCAGCAGCCAAACAGTGTTAGGGAAAGGGTTAGGATTTTAATTAACAAATAATAAAAGCAAATGTGGATCCAAAATAAATGGTAAATGCTTTGCACATACTGTACTTGTACTGTACTGTACTGAAAATAATAAAATATAAGCCCACTTTGACACATATGATAGACATTCATAGTGGTTAATATCACTGTATAGGCGAGGTAAAACTGCAGAACAACCGACACAACATGAGAAGGCCCCATCTTCTCCAAGTAACCAACAAGGGTTAGGTTAAATGTGGAAAAAGTGACTTATTGACTAAACAAATATGTGAACAGATTCAACAAAAGTGGCTAACACAGAGTAACCAGGCTGTAAAATATGACTGCACTCATACCAGCCTTGGGGGTAAAAGGTTAACATCTGCACCAGCTGACCCATGTAGAGGACATGCAAATAAATAAACAACATTGTTCTTCTGCTGTCGTGTAAAAGGATTACATCAAAGTGATACAAAAAAATTCCAATGTGAAGAAATCCGTACTTTGACAGGCCGTAAAGTTGCTAAGATACGACAGGAAAATCAGTGTTTGGTGATCGACGTGAGAGCGTATCATACAGGATCAACATGGCCTGCCATCCCGCCGCGGTCACCGAGCTTTCACCTTCCTGTCAACAGAGCGATCGTTTCCTCGCTGTTGTCTAGACCAGATAATCTGGGCCCGGCCGTCCCCTCGCCACTCCCACCAATCTGATGGAAAATCTGCTCATCCTTGGCTCTCGCCGCTCTCCGGTTGTCTTCGAGTTGATCCTTTTTTCAATTTGTGAGAAACTTTTGAATAACTGCGCTGCATGGAGTAGAAAAGATCACAAGTAGATATTAAGTAAGTACTAATATGGCAAAACTCATGTTGAATTTTTGATACAGTCAGATGGACATATCTCACTAATGAAGACTCATTGTTTAAATTCATTCATCAATACCTCACTTTTTCCATGATACTCATGAATATACTCCACACTGAGACAGAGCTGGGCCACTCACTTGTTTATTCAAAGTTGATTAATATTAAATATGTCCAAATTGTAGCAATTGAACAGCTCTCAGGATAAGACACACAGACAGACAGACTGATTCCTTGCACAGCAACAGCTTCAACATTGAATATGAAATAGTTCAGTTTATTGTCCACCTTAGTTGAAATGTTTCTTTTGGTTTCCTCAAACAGTGCATCATCACATCATAGGAATTTTACAAACAAATCAACATACAATTCTCCCTAAAACTGAAAACTGTGCAAAGATCTGTGCATCAAATCGCAGCATTCTGCCTTGATGATTGTCATGTCCAAAACAATCTGGTTAAGTGGCTTCCTGTTTTAATTTGAAATCTAACATTTGTCCTCCATCAGGTAACTTGTTGTCCATGTGTGTTTCCTGCTGCTCTGATTGGCTGCGTCTGAAACCTGAGCATTACTATCTACTAACCAGTCCACAGTAGTAGCTTCTACCTATGTAGGAAGTTAGCCAAGTAGAAGGAACCATTTGGACGTACTACAGCCACCGCTGCATTCGAAACCACCAACTTCCCATTTACATATTTGGCAAAAATAATGAATGTATATATATATATATATGTGCATATGTGCATAGTATTGTTAAAACTTTACTCCTCACATTAACATAGGCTATTTTGGCTGCAGTCAACACTAAAACAACATTTCTTCTTTCACACTCACTACACACTCGCTGCAGCGTCTCCAAAATGCATTCAAAGACCCTCAGGAAATCCCAGCACTATCACCTAACATAACAGAATCAGAGCCTAAACTTGCCAAGGTCGTTTCTGTAACACGTCATATATTTTCTAATCTGTGTTTCCCTTTGACCTGTGCTGTTAGTCAGAGACATTCTTGGTTCTATGCTCCCTGCCAGGTCAATTTTTTAATACTTTTCTGGCCTTTTTTTGCCATGGCTTTTTTTCTCTCAATAGAGTAGTTTTGAGAAATTGAGAATAGCACTTTACTATTTAGGTCATTTGCATTGCTGTCACTATCCTTTTTGACAGACATCTCCATTCAAACCTCATGTTCTCATCCAGCAGGGACACCGTTTGTCACTGTCTCTTGTCTCATAACAGAACTCCCGTCGCTCACCACTGTGTCTCAGACTGACACATGGACTCCTAATCCCCTGCCTCGACTCGATCTGCTTTTGTCTTCCCACCGGCTCTTATCTGGACGCGGCCCCGGCTGCAGGGCGCTGCACGGCCGGCACATGGCGGCGCTTCATTAACCGAAGGAGATTTCAGACCCGATACCGACTCTGGGCCTTTCTGCCGGATAAGTCACAGCACCGGACACAGTGTCAGCCTGGTTACGTCGTGTCAAAATTAAGATCAACCGATGTGGGATTTTTGAGGTCAGATAACGGTCTTCACACTTCATCATTTCGGGGCAATCAGCTGTCAGTGTTTCCTCAGGCGTGGTTCTTCCTGAGGAAACACTGACAGTTGGTGTGAACAATAAAGGAAGAAAAACATTCAAGTGGAATGTTCCCAATACATTTTGAAGCTGTAAATTGGATTATATCAGGTTATGCAGTCTTGTTTTTTAACTGTCTGTGATACATTTGGGACAAAATAAACCAAAAAATGGTATTTAAAAATAAAAAATATATACATAAAAATGTATAGATAGATAGATAGATAGATAGATGGACGGACGGACGGACGGACGGACGGACGGACGGACGGACGGACGGACGGACAGACAGACAGACAGACAGACAGACAGACAGACAGACAGACAGACAGACAGACAGACAGACAGACAGACAGACAGATAGATAGATAGATAGATAGATAGATAGATAGATAGATAGATAGATAGATAGATAGATAGATAGATAGATAGATAGATAGATAGATAGATAGATAATCACTTATGTCATTTTCTGCATTGCATTTGTGAATATCTGCTTCCCTGGCTGTCAGAACACTCTTATCCCACATTGAGTCCCTCTATTTAACTTGGTTACTTGGCAGCTCTTGCATCTTGGCTACTGCATATCTACGGCATCTTATCAGTGTCAAAACCCTTTTTCCTGCCAGCTCCGGCTCTCTCCATATTTCTCCTGAGCCCTAGTTAAAATCCTCCTGATTGCAGTACATCCACATCGGCCCGAACGCCGAGACAAACCAGCGCCATGTCTCAATCCAACGAGGTGTCCCCTCCTTCCACAGCTCCTATTTTCCCTCGCCTCCCATCGGCAGAATGAATCCATCGCTCTCCTTTTGTCACTCAAGAGTCCAGACAACCAGCTGTTTCCTTTTACTCGCAATCCAACCGCTTCTTTTTATTTACACGGCTTTCTTGTTTTCTCCTGTCAGCCTGCAGTCCTTTTCCCTTTTCACAGCCGTGCATCAGACTCCTGTATTGATCTGATGTCTCTGTTGTCCCTCGCTAAACAAAGTCCTCACCCACCTTTTGTGATTCAGGGTGACTTACACGCTGGCGTATTATGTGGCCTGAAAAGGGGCCTGCAGTCACTTTATTCTTATTTGTTCCCAGGTGGGACGCTGCGTCTTTGTGTGAGATGCTTCTTTACTGTCCTTGTCCAACAATGAGCAGACAGTGTCTGGAAAACCTGGGACTAATTAGGAAAAGAAAATTATCAAATTATATTCCAAGACTCCAAATTGAAGCAGCTCTTTTTTGATTCTACACATCACTGTTAGTTTACTTGTTGTGGTTAGATAGACCCACAATGTGATAGAGCTTTATTAGGTCTGAAGAGGTCAAAAGTTCCCTCAGGATGGACCTGGCTTTCAGCTTGGACCATCACAATTTCATAACTAGCAGAATCATCTCAATTTGTTTGATCTCAGGGGCCTAAAACCAAATTAAACCAAATATTAAGGCATAAATAGTCCTACACAGACATAATTTGGCAATAAGCACCCTGTAACAAAGGGGGGAAGTCGCAAAATAGGTTTCTGGAGCTTGCTGCCAAATTCTATAGTAGAACATCAGCCAAAATTTACCCCAAAAAAAACAACTGTCCACCTGACAAGATCTCATTAACAATGATTATTTTGGCATGCTGTGGTGGTGTTGGGGTAGAGCGCCTGCTGCCTGGTTTGAGTCCCAGCCAGGGCAGTCCTTGGCTGCTGCCCCCCCCCCCCCCCCCCCCTCCCCTCACTCCAATTACCTGGCTACAGTATTATAAAGGCATCTAGCATCTACACCATGCAAAAAAAAACTTTAATTATTTTCAAGCAGTTTATGGTGAATATTGCTGCCACATTGGTGCATAGAAAAAGTTCCTGATGAGCCTGAATTGAGCTTGTGTGTGTGTGTGTGTGTGTGTGTGTGTGTGTGTATGTGTGTGTGTGTGTGTGTGTGTGTGTGTGTGTGTGTGTGTGTGTGTGTGCGTGCATGCATGCGTGTATTCATAGATCTGAAGTATATATCTCAACAGAGTGAAGCGAAGGAAGATTTTGATTGCATGTCTGAAGGCTACATATTGATCATTTATTTTGTCTTCAGTCTCATTTGGCTGTATATGATGAATCTGTGGATATACTTTATTTCATTATGGTGGTTTTGTCAGGAGAGACTGTGAACAGCTCTGGAGACCGAGTATGTAATGAGCTGATTATTGCTGAAAACAAGAATCTGAGCAGCAAAGAAACAGACACAACTATAACAGACGTTATTTTTGGTCCAAACTTGGGCTTCAGATGAGTAAAACTGACCAAATTCAGACTGTCTGTAAAGATCTTAGTGAATCTCACAACAACAGGATGAGAACCTGTGTTTGTCCACAATGATTTTATCCCAGAACAACACTTCACTCCCATGTGAACCTTTATAAAAGAGGATGGGAGAGGTTACATGTTATTGGTGGGGTTTTGTTGTTTTAAGCAGCAACCACTGGAAAAAAGGAATTTAATCTGGATGTGAATCGATTTAGGCAGACTGAAACACAACCTTCCCTTACCTCAAACTATACCCTAGTTTACTGTGTCCTATTTACTGGAGGAAGACAACATTACGTTTAGTCAGGCCCTCAGGCGTTCCCATGGAAACTTGATTCTGAATGCAAAAAAATTCTGAATGAATTGCTTCTTGTTGGAAAATGAAATAAAAGTAAAGTCAAAGTTAATTATTTTAAATGTCCTAAATGATGCAACTTTAAATTAAACGCATTCCACATTTGTCTGGTCCAGATGCTTGATAAAGTTTTAACTGTGTTCGATAGTAAAATAAAGCAGCAGCTGCCTTCAGTATCTGTGTTGAACTGCTGCCGTAGGAGCTGCAGTCTTACAGCTGCTTGTACTTCGGGGCCTTCGGTGACTCTATGTGCTGACGGCTTCTTTTCTGCTAGTGGGAGCGATCAGTCTGTCACATGAAAAGCGAGAACATCCAAACATGAGAGGGCCGTCGAGAATCTGAAGCGCTCGCTGCCACACATAAAGAAGAGGAAACTGATGACCTGTGCAGGAAAGTAACTTAGAAAGAATCAGCTTCCTCTGGCTCTGCGCGGATGCGTCTGAGTCTCGGACAGAGCCTGGTTATCTCTGTCAGAGTCTCGTTGTGGAGGGGACAGATGACCAGGTTAGAGTCAAGTTTTACATGCACACGCTAACATTTTACCCCAAGTGTCGTCCAGCGATCTTGTTTCACTCATTTCAAAAGTGCATTTCCTGCACTGCAGCCATTCAGACACCATGACCCATTTGGCGTTTCATTTTTCGTTAGTGCCTGAGGGCGTTTGCTTTCTTTGAGAGAGCGAGCTAAGAAGATCAATGTCAATCTGAGGATTTGCTCATTCCTAGGTCCCCCTGGTCCGAGGTCCCCCTGGTCCTAGGTCCCCTTGGTCCTATTCCCCCCTGGTCCTAGGTCCCCCTGGTCCTAGGTCTCCCTAGTCCTAGGTCCCCCGGGTCCTATTCCCCTCTGGTCCTAGGTACCCCTGGTCCTATGCCCCTCGGGTCCTATTCCCCCCCTGGTCCTAGGTCCCCCTGGTCCTAGGTCCCCCCGGTCCTATGTTCACCCACTTCAATTTGATGATTTGGTTAGCCTAGTTTAGGGGTCATTCCTATGTTCCCCTGGGTTCTATGTTCTCCACTTTGTTCTGTGGCTGCTTTGCCATTAGAGGTAGGAAGATAGCATTACAGTTAGGGGTTAGCATCAGTGTTAGGGATTAAGTCTAGGGGTAGTCTTACAGTTTAAGGGTTAGGTATGAGCATTAGTGTTAGGTGTTAGGGTTAAGGATTAGCATCAATGTTAGGAGTTAGCATTAGTGTTTAGGGTTAGGGGTTAGCCTTACAGGTTAAGTGTTAGGTATGAGCTTTCATGTGAGGTGTTGGGCCAGTGTTAGTAGTTAAAGTTACAGGTTAGGGTTAGGGGTTAGTGTCAGGGTTAGGGGTTAGGGTTTCTGTTAGGGGTTAAACAGCACAAAGAAATATCTCCAATGGTCAGGAATTAGAAGGTATTGCTTGTTTGAATCCACCAATATATAGCTAAACAGCAACAACTACAACCCACAACGTGTTGTTTCATACTTGCAGGACCTTTGTTATGTGTTGAAATTAACCTGACACTTGTTCAGGTTTTCCTGAGTAGTTGAACACTTGGAATATAGATTTGTTTTCTGCTGAGAATTCAAAAATTGATGCTTTTATTAGTTTCTATGTGTGATATTTTTTATGTCTGATTGCTTGAGAATTAACATTTTGCGTATCACTAAATCAGTCAGGTGAACATTTTTATTTGAAAGCTTTGGGGACACAGTAGTTATTCATCCATTCTGATCTAATGTGCTTTGAAGTTGATTGAAACTCAATGAATTTCCCCCTAAAAACAAACACACCATGAGGCCAAGTGCCCTGCTTTCAAACAGAAAGAAACACTGTTTGCAATTTTAATCGAGTTAAAGAATTAATTCTGTTATTTCATACCAGACTCCCCAAAGAAGGGAAAGCAGCGGGCAGGGTTTAATTGAATTAGCCGAGGAGCGACCAGCTGTAAGATTGATACGTGAGTCCCGGTGTTACTCAGGTCAGTGCCAACGTCTAAGTGAACCACAACTAAAAGCTTATTGACCCTCCACAGCTGCCATATTGGCTAATATATCTCATCTACATGTCCGTAACTAAAGCTGTGAAATATGAAGCAAATAAAAAGGTCTGAGACAGTGAGATTCACAACAAATACGGCACATTTATCCCGGCTGCTGTTAGATTCAACAAGTTTCACATTTCCTTATTTACAGTAGTCTGATTTATAATTTAATGGTTTTACACCATTAGTATTAGTGTCAGAGTTCAATCGCATCCTATTGAATCATGAATCCCATATTATGGGCCACAATTCTTTTTGAATTTCTTATCATATCTAATGACTTTGAGTTTTCAATATATTTCAAGGAAACGTTTAAACACTGAAGGCCCAGATTGTTTTTTAACAATGGGAATGATTAAATCTGTCTTTCAGCTCATTGTTTTCAGGCTAACGAAAAAAATATTAGTCCCTAACCCTAGTCCATTCTAAACCCCTTACTCTAAATTGTCTGGTTTGTTTTTGGTTCTGGGAATTATTGTTGAATATTGAAGTGTAGAATAGCAGACCTTTAACAGTTTAATATCAGTAATTATGTTCATTTAGTTTAAATAATGGACATTTACACACACATTATCACTGGAAGCTTTACTTTGGCCTGTCAACAAGTCACTGAACTAACGTTAATTGCCTAGACTTAGTGCTCTCTGCTACTTCTTCTGACAAATATTTCAGCTGGAAACAAGAGATTAAAAGAATTCTAACATTTATAAAGAACTCAAACAAAAAAGCTTTGACAAGAGAATTATAAACTGTCAGAGTTCCAACCTGGAACTGTGCCACAAACGCAGCCAGCTGTCAGAACCCAACACCTACTAGACAAAGAGCTCTTTAATTCTCTCTCTGAGCCTCCTGCCTCCACGTCAACACAATAGACTTGAATACATTTCTTAAATTTCACAGAAACAATGCGCTTTAAAACCTCAGAAGTTTCTGTCAAGACATGTTACTGTTGAATTTTAAATATCATGCCTCATCAGGCCTCATCAAGGCCAAAACCTGAATTCATTCGGCACTCACGTAATTTTTTTGTCACGTCAAAAATTTGCAGCATCCTTGGTCTAAATTAACAATCAAAGCTGTAACAGCCTGTGACAGTCATTCATTACATAGTCTGACTTTTGACTCTCAATAACTTGAGCAGTGTCTCCGCTAAGTAGCCAAAACAGGTGTTTCAATCTCTGAAGAAATCCGCCTGCTGAGGCTGCGGCTCATCCCGCTGATATTTTGCAGATGTATATTTCTGGGTCTCAGAGGTAGATAATCCCTGTCTGCTCCGTCTGGCTGCGGCGCCGGCTCCCCGGTAACAGCCTGGCTTTGAGCTTTTTCCTCCACTCCTGTGACTGTCCCTGCTTTCCTGTTACACTTTCTATCTGCTGTGTAATTGGTAAGTGCGCCCCGCCACCTGAGACCCCGTTAACCTCCCAGAAAAAACACACCGGGAGCAGGAGGATGAGATTCCTTCTCCACTAAATCAGCTTGTTGAAAAGTAGGCCACTTCTTTGGAGGCCACTGGAATCAAACACACTTTATTGCGTATTGCACTTTTTTTTTTTTAATTTTCATTACACTTAAATCAATGACTAACTTGATAGTTTCTGCATTAAAAATTATTTTTCATGTCGTGGATAAAATAATTTTAATATTTCTATTTGAATCTTTAATTCAAACATCTATATGAGCCCTAAGAGGTTACTTAAAGCTATTAAAAGTAGCCTTTCATCCTTCATGGTTTCTATATAGTAAGATACAAGGGAGATAAGGAAAGCAATAAATAAGTAAATACATTTAAAAATAATTGTACATTTTCCTTTCCTTTATTTTTTTTTTCTTTCACATGTTCCTTTTCCTTCTTCTCCCTCTAATAATTACAGATAGTATAATTTATTTATATGGTTATATTAATTATTAATAGTAATAAATAAAATAACAGCTAAACCTGGTTGAAAAATGAATAGAAAGAAGCTAAATACTTCCTACCCCCACTCACTATTTCTATTTTTTCATAATAATATATATACCAATTATCAGTGAGAGTGAAACTTATAAAGATGAAGTGCTAAAGGCAACAACACAGCATCAGTATGAGTATATAGGAATACACAGCATTAGATGAAAGTCCAGGTTCCCATTCAACTACTTGATCTTTGGACTATGTTTCAGTGCCACACTTGGTCCGTTCCATAGCTTTATTTTGTTATTTGACATAAATAAACTTTCCTCTGTAGTTCGACATCTATGGATCTTAAAATTTGACACCTCCCTCACTTTGTACCCTCCCTCTCTGTCCTGAAGCGTTTCCTCTAGGTGGCTAGGTAATAAATTATTCAATGTTTTCTAAAGAAATACTCCTTATTGAAATTCCACAGCATTGTTAACTTTTATTAATTTAGACTTTAGGAATAATAGATTGATGTGTTCCGTATACACAACATTATTTATTATTCTGACAGCTATTTTATGTAATATGAGTAATGGATCTAATGAACTTTTATATATGTTACCCTCAGACCTGTATTTGATGTGAGACTTGCCATTTATTATCACTCCCAGGAATTTGATTGTGTGTATTCTTTCTAGATTAATACCCTCTACCTGCACCTGTGCTTGAAGATTTATTTTTCTGTTACCGATGAACATAATTTTTGTCCTGCTGAGTGACAGCTTGTTTTTGTCGAACCAGTTTTTGATTTTAATGAGCTCTGAGGTCATTGCATTCAGAAGTTGCCGCAGATATTCTCCTGAAACATGTACTTTTGCATTAGCAGCAAGTATTAGCAAGTATAAATTTGAGTATTTGTGATATTTACATATGTAGTTGATGTACATGTTAAATAACCTAGTACCCAGCATTGATCCCTGTGGAACACCATGCTCAATATCCAAACATTTAGACTTGTTTTCTCTCATTTTCACAAATTGATTATTTAAATAACATTTTATTTACTCTAAGAAACTACTGCAATATATGTTAAGTATTTTTGATGAGGCAACATATAAAATAAAACCTATATATATGCCTTATATGGTCCAAACACATATTTGGTTTTGAAATGTTTGAACTCTTGTTTTGTATTTTATGTTTGGAAATATATAATTGTAAAATATCAATTTTTTTAAGATGTTGTTATTGATTTGTTAATTATATGGTAATACAAACTGACACTCATACAGTATGTATCAGAAATCCAATTGCTGATTGACCAAATATGTTCTAAATCAAATATGACATTTGGTTAAAAAAAACAAATGCAGGTGATATCGCATATCTCAGTCCTGCTTATTTAAGAATTTTCTAGTGTTAAAATTACAGACAAGCAGGCGTAGAAATAGCAGTTCAAATAATTTTATTTGTTCGGATGTTTCAATACAATAATCACTAGAAACATTTTGTCATTACATTGCTTCCTCCCATCATCACATCACCACATATCCAACATTTTCTCAAATCTAATAAACACAAACAATCCATCATAATCTCAGTTTACAAAAGAATATGCATTTACCTATAGTGATGTGTACCGCTATTGTTGTATATTGTTGGAAAATTCCACCTACACACTAGCTGTTCTTTAAACATTCTACACATATTATATATATTCTAATCCTTCTGGTTGCATTATGGCGGGAATTCTCTCCACTTATTATTTTGGAGGTGAGTACTTGGATTTCCAACATATTACATTTTTTTGGCATTAATATTCTGGAATCCTGTTAATTACCCTGAATTGACGTAGCCTTTGGTTTGTGTAATACATCAGATGAAATATGTTAAACTGCAATAGTCTTTGTTTCATGTTGATTCATTTTTAGTGACTTGCATAATAGTGTTTCACATCCAGTATATATTCATGTCCAACATTTTTTTCACACTGTGACTTTGCATTCAGTGTACTCTTTGATTTGGAGTCTGAGATAATGAGAAAGTCTCTACCATTGTTTAATATGAATCCTCATCTGCAGGAATTGTGCTCCTGGAAGCTGATATAGATCTTCTCCCACTTTCCTAAGCTGTTTTATTCATGCTGCCTTGTCTATACGGAATTTTGAAAATGCCAAAATTCAAAGAAGGACACAGTCAGCAACATTTTAATGCCTTCACCAGTCCTGTAAATATGTAAATTATGGCTACTGGGTATTAGTTTGCCCCAAAGGAGCAATTATAGGTGTGATTTCTGAAGCCAATAAATTCATCAAATGGGTTCTGAATTCTTCATCCATTCCCCGGCCCCCTGACAGCTCACTGGAGCCATGAATGGAGCGTGTTTGGGATTGATTAATGATTGTGTTGAACTGGAGCTTTAAGAGCCAGAGCTGGGACAAAAGAAGTAATGACTCCCACAAACTGGCTCGGAGGAATCGCCTCCATTAGCCGGGGAGGTAACGAGTCAGTGATGCACTTTGGACATTATCGTCAGCCGTAAATCACATTTAAGGGAGGATGAGTTTCTACCTCGGGTCAGGTTAGTTTATTAGGAAGAGAAGGTCTGACATTCAGGAATGACGGAGCGGGAGACTGACATGCAGCCAGGGATGCTCCCTGTTAAAACCCGTACACTGCTGTTGACATTTATCGAGCACAGAAACAAACACACACACACACACACCAGACAGTCACAAACAAGCCTTCACTGAAAGTGCACTGTGTCAACCTTGAAAACGATTGTCCAATTTTCCAAATGAGAAGCATTAGGCCCGTGAGTCATTACAGACGCTCATAATCAGCCCGAGTGAGCAGACATCATCAGCGGAGGGAAACATGGAGGAGATGAGATAATCTGTGTGTGTGTGTGTGTGTGTGTGTGTGTGTGTGTGTGTGTGTGTGTGTGTGTGTGTGTGTGTGTGTGTGTGTGTGTTTCGGGTGTTGCAGATTCACAGTAAGTCCACGAAGCAGCTAATTGTGGCAGCAGGCTGATGGAACACAGGTCAAAGCGGGAAGCACAGAGCAAAAAGTAAACTTTTTTAGTACAAACACACAGACATATAAATGAAATATAATGAAATATATGAAATATAAAGCCTTGAAAGAAGTACATTTAAAAAAAAAAAAGAAAAATATGTTGAAATATGTATGATGATAATAATAATAATAGCAATAATAAAAATGATAATTATTATTATTATGGAAAAAATAACCTTTTTCCATTAAATGTATTTTTTATTAATAAACATTTATACTAAATGCAGAAAGCTACTGGGGTTCAACTACAGGTTGCTACATTCTGAAGTATATTGATCCATTAATATAAACCAATATTTGCATTAAGTTTATTTGTCCGTTCCCATGTTAATTAATATAAGATAAGATAAGATAAAACTTTATTGATCCCACAACGGGGAAATTTGTGTGTTACTGCAGCGTTACAGATAAAGAAAAAGAAAAAGAAAGTTGAAGAAGATAAAAAACTATAAAAAAAATAAAAAAATAAAAAAACACACAACACAATGTACAAATTCGCAGAATTTGTTGATCCGCATACACAGTATGCATTATCGACATAGAATGGAGAGAAAATGCTAATAAATAGTAAGAAAAAAAGTATGCATAAGCAAAGCATATATACATACATACATGCACATACATACCTACATACATACACATACACACATATTTGCATATATATATATATGGACATACATATCCACGCACATACACACATGTACACATGTAATATATTGAAATCTTGAAAAATATCCCTTTAAGGTACATTAGAATAGTTATAATAAAATAATAGTTAGAAAATGTGTGATTAATTTGTGATTAATCACAGTTAATTATGGACAATCACGCAGTTATTGCAATTTCAAATTTTAAATGATTGACATTTTTCAAGAGTTGAGACGTTCTATGCAAACAAAAAGGATTATTCTCTCAAACTTAGTTCACAAAGAAGTATATGTCACGTGGACAGGAATATAAATATGCTGATTAAAAAAGGAGGATTATTGTAGATTTGTCTCGAGTGAGCCTGACATCGACTTGCTGCAGGATGTCGTCTTCACATCTGGCATCTCCATCTGCAAACTGGTCTGAGATCAGTGACTCAGGAGCTGAAGCAGCAGCTGGTTTGTACAACTGGAAGAATTGGTGCACGGAATGTTTAAACCGTCCTGAAAGGGCAAACTTTGCTGACCCCTGATAAAATGGAGAAGCGTTGTCTTCACAGATGAATCCAGCTTTCAGCCAGCGTGTATGGCATCGTATAGGGAGAGTGGTTTGCTGAGCTCAGCCCGAGGCAGTGGAGTTGTGGTCTGATCGACAGACAACTGTAGCTGACGTGCATTTCATTGATGTCCGTCTGAACACACACAGATACAGCGTCACACTAGTTCATGCCTGGCCTGCGCATTAACCACCAATAACAAATTTTTTTTCCCCTGCTTCGACATAATTATTCCATTCTGCTTTTCATTCTCCATGGGTAACACAGATACCACATCATTAAAACCTGCCACCGTGCAAAGCAATGATGTATTTTTTGCTCTTACAGTAATAAATTTAATCCCAGACAACATACTGTAGTGACACAATGCAATTCATGCATGCAGCAATATCATATGGCTCTTTATGCCAAATACTCACAAAGGGAAAATTGATGGGAACCAAGGGAAGTGATGCATTTTTGAAGCGCTTATGGGCATCATTTTTATCTGACTATAGCATTTTTCCCGTTTTAGGTTGAAAGCCGGAAAGATGTATTGTGTTGTGGCAGAACAACACTTTAAGTTAAAAATCATCGGCTGTAAGTCGAGGCTTGGTGGATTATTGATGGAGCCATCAAACTGCAGTCCAACGCATTGCATGTACAGTTAGGTGAAGCTGAGGCAATGTTGGTGCCTGCCTGGTGTACCCAACAAACACCTTCGTATTTAAGAACTGTGCAATGCCAGTGTCCAGTAGTTTCCACAAAAGTATGACCTTTATGCACCAAGATGCGTGTTGCAGCCTTCGTGTAGGTGACAGTGTAGTTGCATCATGAATATTCTTCAAATTTCTTTCTCTTCGTCTTTTCTTTTTCTTCTTGTTAGCTGCCATTAGACCAGTCTGAAGGTGAAGATGCTTGAGTTTAGCATATTAGGAGTGGTGTCTTTAATTTAAAGCTCCCATAATCTACAATTTTCCTGGGTTGTATAACCAGAATTTATTGGTGGTTTTTAAGAACCAAAAATCATCTAACTCTAGTTTTACGTCTCAAGAACAGCTTGTCCCGTGTATGGCTCATAAATATTAATGACCCTCTTCTCTGATTGGCGGAATGGAATGTGTGGGCAGGGTCCTTATGTCTGGTTTTAAGGCTCAGTTTGTGAATAGAGGCTGTGGGATTGAGCCTTTTGAAACATAAGGGGTATTTATAGAACATTTACCTTCTTAGAATAAAAGATATTAAAACCCACCTTCTACAATATGGGACCTTTAACTTCTTCTATTAGTACTAGTACTAATCTTTGGAAAAATAAAAAAAGGAATAAACTGTGAAGTTATTCTAAGCCCGTTATCTCGTAAACTTTACTTTTCCATGACCTCCTATATTTCAATGCATCTAATGGCACCAGCAGGTATCCAGTCTAAGACTTCCTTTGGCATCTTCATGCAATTTAAAAAGGACTGTAAAAGTTAATATCTCGCCAGAAGACTCCTGTGGGTTCTGATTAGACCAGCGTGTTCAGCTCTCTACACAAACCCGACTTAGACTTACGAAAAGAAACGATAATTGTCTGGTCTGAAGATCGGAGAATAGAACAGCTGAGAGAAGGCCCGGTGGATGTCAGAGGTCATCTTACCCTAGTTTGTCTTAGTCCGGTTTGGTTTACTGGACTGGGGTCACATGTTGCTCCATTGTCGTTTTCATCCCAGTGATTTACTGTAAACCACATGACACTACGACCATTCTTTTCGTACTTCTTTGAGCTCCTTATATATAACATGTGAGTATATAATGTTAATATATGGCTGCAGACAGAGTCATTATGTAAATGAATGTGTGTGAGGAGTGAGGGGACCGGTGCCAGCATCTGTCTCAGTGCGTCTGATAGTCACAGCTCACGGAAATTCGCCAGGGACATGAATCAACGGGGGAGAGACACGGCAGAGAGCGGTGACTCACCTGGAAATATGTTTTCTTACGTATGCGCCCGGTATACTTCACCCCCCCTAATGAAGCCTGTCAGGCAGCTTTAATTAAACAAAAGCAACACGGCACACTTCTGTATATTTGTTGAGCAAAATCACGCCACAGCAGCACAAATACACATGAATAACGACGGTAAAATTCAATCAGCTAAATGAATCTAAAAGTATTTCACTGTTTTCACTCACGTGAGCCTATCGGGTAATTAAGGAGAAATGTGTCTAGGGTTCTTCCACGTCCATAAAACTTTATCACTTTCACCATTGCTTTCATTATCTTCATTATGTAACGCCAGCTCATTCATTCAATTATGACATGCGTTAAAATGAGACACCAGGGGCACCATGATAAAAAATGGTCTGTAAAACTGCAATTAATCAAGAATAAAACGTAACTATTCTTGTTATATAATGGGATACATCATTCCTGTTTTTACGGGCAGAGCCTATGGTGGAGAGAAGACCTAATGACACAGCCCAGCCGCGGACCACAATGAATTTATGTGAGCAAGAACACATGCAAGCTGCTCAGAGCAGGAAGCCTCCTTTCCATTAATTCCATGGTGCAGTGGCTTTTCTATTACTCTAGTTTGTAGTTCAAGCATATACTTTGCAGTTCAAGCATATAGTAATATAGTATACACTAGTGAATGATGACAACTGGGCTTTTTCCCCAAACTTAACGAGCATCCCCCAAATGCTCTATTAAATAACTGACCTGCATGCAGGTTGTGATTTATGGATATCATTTTTGAGTTTCACTTTTTTCTTTCTTGCTGTAATTATCCCTCCGCATATTTATATTGACTCTTAATAGTACTCAGATCTTTTTTCTCCAAAGGTCCCATATCATGCAAATAGACACTTTTATGGATATTTTTTTAACTCTAGATAATATAAAAAATATACACATGCATCAAACTTTCAGAAAAAGTGAATACTGCAAACTTTAGTTTCATGCCTTGTTTGTGCTTCCTCGACTTAGTGATGTCATGCAGCAGCTCCCACGGCTCACCAGCCCGAACCATCACACATGTTTTTTCAACCACTTTTTCGGAGCAAAAACCACCCTGTGCTTTCTGGCGCTCCAACCAGGCTTGAAAATGCTCTGTAAAATTACACCGATTTGAATTTCCCTGGACGTGACCCATCATTTTTTTTATCACATGATGAAAGGGGTTTCCCTGTCTAATCACCTTTACTGTGCCCTGCTGCAATCCCATCAAGAGAACAACCTGGGGATTAGATCTGTGTGAACAACCCTGCATGATGAAGCTGCAAAGACCAAAAGAACATAAATTCAAAAGGTTACATATTAATAGTTTTAAAGTTTTAAAAAATTATGAATATTCCTGCTCTATCTGCATTTCGATGTACAATCATTAAACATTTTTACATTTTTCAGCATTGAATAGTGGTTAAGGATGCTGCTTAAGGATACTCTAAGTATATGAAGGTGGTGGAGATGCATCTTTATTCATTGGTTAGAGATCCACCAATAAATTATGAGTAGGAGAAATAGGAGCGAGACAGCTGGACGCTGCCATCTGCTGCTAATACCACATTTATGGAACTGATGAAGGTGACCGGGCCAATAGGAAAGTTTATGGAGGGAAAAATCCAAAATCTGAATCAGGAAAAAAAAAACGCTGTAAAAACCTGGGAAAAACGGGAGAGTTGGCAGGTATGTATAGGACCTTTAAGTAAAAGTTCTAATACAGCAAGATAAAATGACTCCATTTCAAGTAAAAATCATGTAAAAATTATACTTAAGTAAAAGTAAATTCAATAGATATCAGTAACACATTCTTAATGAATCTGAATTAAGTAAAAGTGTTAACCATTTCTTATATATGGGACATCCATAGATTTTTAATAATACGTACAAACAATTTTTTTACTTTTTAAATATACAATATGACACATCCAAATGAGTCAAGTACAGTGGATCTATTTCAAAGTTGCAGCCTTTTAGTGCCAAAGTTCTTCTTTTGGTGACTATATTTTCACTGAAGCTCAGCAGGAAAACACAAAATGGAATTTGATGGTAAAAACATGAATGTGTCCCATATCCACTTAAAATAGTTCAACCTGATTGGTGAAGCTGCAATATGAGCTCCACAATCTGCTTTTAAATGAGCGTGTGCACATACTGTGGGTCTTTGTCGTTCGTCATTTTCATTGAAAGTGCATTCTAAGGATATTTTAATATCCAGTATGAACTGTTCTCTTCTTTTCCTCCTGTTTCCCGTCGAGTTTCCTTGTTAGCTCTGCTTCCTGTGTTTCCTTCAGTAGATTGTGAAGCTCATATGCGGCTTCATCCACCACGATCAGTCCAGTGTTTGTTAAGTTTTCTGCAGGTTTTTCCTGCTGTTTTTCTTTATTCCTATTAATAAATATACATCATGCATTTGAGCCTGTCTGTATTTAGCATTTGTCCACCTGCTCTACTCGAAACCCAAAAGGAAGAAGTATAACAGTGTCGAAAAACTCTTTCACTGTTCATGCGGACGCTGGCTGTTGTTTTATTAGACACTCAAATAATGAACTCGTCCTTTGCGCCCTTGGCTATTCCTCTAACTATTTATTTTTAACAATGCTCTCTAGTGTCAAACTGTCAAAAGTTCCTTTTTTAAAAAAGAAAAGTTAAAAAGTTTATGACAAGTCAGGAGAAAGTCAAGGTAAGTTTTTATTCCTGAAATAATATACACACATCAGGTGTTTTTCTATTTGGCTAGTAAATCATTTTAAACTTAAATAATTAACAATATAATTAATAATATTATATTAATCTACAGTGAAGGGAAGTACTAACTACTACTAACTACTACTTCCTTAATTACAGTTGCTCAAGTACTGTAGATAAATACATCTTTGAGGAACTACTACTTCTTTAATTCCACTCTACATCATCAGTGCTGAATATTCTACTTTCTCCTCCACTACAGTTACTTTATATGAAAGAAGAAGTTTTAAAAAAAATGTAAACGTACCCGACACGAATCAAACATGCGGGTAAGGAGCTTCTGTGACATCACACGGGCGCAGCGGCCACAGTATTTATCTCCTCGCCTCCTCGTCGTTGCGTATTCATAAAAAGTCGCCGTCACACCTGAGATCTTTTATCAGGCCTCCGCAAGGCCACGGCGTGCGGGGGGCGAGAATACATCACGCCGCTCGTCCTTGGGAGCTCCTCTCCTGGCTTTGGGGCCCTTGGCGAGATATCCCACTCGGAGTGAGCCGCCCCCCCCACCCCCACCCCCACCCCCACCCCTACCCCCTGCTGTGACCGAATAGATCAACCTGAAGGTGACAGAGAGCTTGTGTTGAATCAGGAAAACGGGCGATGGGGAGGGGGGGCTAAATCAAACAGTGTGTGTGTGTCGGATACACACGCTGTGGACACTGCAACCCCCACTATTGATTATGCCCTGTGCCCCATGGGAGTGATATGCACACACACACACACACACGATATATAAAGGGTGTCATAGGATGCAGCAGAGTCCCTACATCTGATATTAATTATGATGATTAGAGTTCGACGCCGGGGAGTGTGAAGGGGGCTGAAATTGAGTGGCTGTATGGTATCGCATGAAACTGCTGCAGCCTCTCTTGTGTGTGTGTGGGTGTGTATGTGTGTGTGTGTGTGTGTGTGTAATGGGGGTAATGCAGATCAGAAGAACGGGATGGGCAAAGAAGAAAGAATGATGACTAATCTGACGGGACAAGCGTTCCTTGACAGCCTTCCTTTTTTTTATTTAACACACATTCCCCCATGTCACTCCACCACACACACACACACACACACACACTTTTTCATATCTACAGCATGTAAGTCAGAGGAAAATACCGACCGACACCACATACCCGCAGACAAGCACATACACACGGCCATAAACCCTGTCGGAGATATTAGCGACTCAGGACAGACTGGAATATTAATATAATATTGGCAGCCTGGTTTCACACAGTTTACCAAACCACCTTTTATAGTCCAGCCCACACGGACCTGACTCCAGCAGAGCCATTCCCCTGTCGGCAATTACGTGGCGGTTTTATCTGTCTGTTTGTGGAGTGATAAATTTCAGCTGTCAGCAGTTATTTTTTCTCTCCTTTCAAGGAGGATCCGCAGCTACTGTCGAGGTCCCAGATGTTGTGGCCCAAAAAATGGATCTATTATTCTGGCAGGAGTGTTTATATTCTGCAGCTGCCCCACTGTTTGGGTGTAGGAGTTCATATTTATATTTACAGCGATTTCACTTATTTTTAGATGTGCGTTCGTAACAATATCTTCTCAAAAGTCCTCCATAGTTTTTTTGTGCATAAACCAACAAATCATCTTTATTTGTCCCCTGTAATCACGATGAGATATTTTGCTGTCAGTTCTTTTAATTGTGCAAAAAAAAACATAGTAATAATCAAATAATTAAGAACAAAGCAAACATTAAAAACTGCAATAGCATTGATTGATTAATCCAGCAACGTGATGATCACTGCACAAGCCCCTGCAGCCAAGACCTCGAGCAAGATGGTGAAATTTCTGTTATTCGCTGTGAAAAATGTCATATTTTAAAGATAGTTTCTGCATTTTGATAACATTTCCACTGCTAAATGTGCATTTTACTTTCACACTCTTTGTTCGGCAAAAGTATATGACCTTTACTTTGTTAGTTATTACAAAAAAAGCAATGTATAGCTTTCATTGCTAAGGTGGTTGCTATGGACTCTGCTACAAGGTGTCTTTTAGTGTCTGAAGGGGACACATCACTGTAAATTATGTTTATTATGGTGACGTTTAATGGTGTGACAGTGCTATGTTTATGGCCTGGTTATATTTAGATACAAAGAACAGTTGGTCACCTTTACATAAAGAACATGTTTTGGTTAAAATGTGATAAAAAATGTCTGGAGCAGATGTAACAGCTGAAACCTCATATAGAATTGACATTATTTATTATACATGAATACATAGGAACAGACCCTGGTCTGACATTTTTTTTCTAGAATACTTATATTTTCTAGACATTATTGTTCATACTTAGAAATATCTTGATAAACATACCTTTGTTTGTTAAACAATGACCTAAATTGTACATCAGGCATCTACAAGACGGGTCCTCAAGATTAGTTCCAACTGTTGTCTCCAGGCGTCTTCTGACATTTCAGTACATATTGCACATTAGTGGTGATCACCATATTAATGAACGCATTTGAGATTCATTAAAATGACCACAAATGAATTCCACGCAGCCTTTGAGGCCCCTCAGGGTCAGGGCACCTGTTTTCAAATTTGTCTTCTTACAATTTATGATACTCTGCAAATATTCAATACGGGTTGATTGCTTTCACTCGACTGGATCTTCCATTTCTCACACACATCACCAGTCAAGGTCAATAATTCAACAGGATATGCGTGTTATTGTTTCACATTTTTTACACAAACGTGAAAACTGGCAACAGTAAGAAACAGGGGCCTTAGCCACCATTGAAGACCCGAAGGTCATGACCTCTGTATTTTAATTTATCCTCTTAGGCTGTATTTCAACAAGTAAAAATGTTAACACAAAGCTAAAAAACTAAATAAATAAAGCCCACCTAGTGATCATGACATCAGCATGGTCTCGTGTGACAGAGAAGCTCATATATTTTACTAAAAGGGAAAGTAAATACCACGGCGAAGCTTTTGCAGACTGCAGGTCTATTTTTAGCATTTGAATGAATCAGAGGATACAATGTAAGAGGCTGCATCCATCAAAGTTAGCATTTCTTCCATTAGGAAACGCAGAGGATGACCAGGCAAAGAGGAGGAGAGTTAAACAAATTATTAAACAACCTAAGAGAATGAGGGAAAAACAACAAAGTAGCATACAGATGTGTCACTCACTCACTCACCATAGACTCTACCAACACAGATGCAGTCCCTTTTTGTCATACTAATAAGGAGTGTCAAAAACAATTAGCAATATTGTCATTTACCATTCATGTGTAACAAAATGACTACTTTGTTACTAGGAGCAGCACAGAACTTAATCCTTCCTTTTGCCCCCCCCACCCCCCTGTGTGACCGACACCGGATCCCCTCCTCAGGTCCTCATAATCCGGTCGTCCCCGTAAAGGTCTGTCGGTCGGCGGCTAATCACCACGGCGCGTCTGGCTGCGACAGCGCGCTCTCGCTTCTGGCTCTGGGATCGCAGCGCCTCGCTCATTTTGTAGGATGGCCCCCTCCCACTACCCCTCACCAACCCCACCCACACACACACACATATACACACACAATCACACAAACCCCACACACACAGTCCTCGATGGAATTTCTTTATATGACACTTTTCTGGATGAAGTATCCACACAGGAAACAAAGTGGTGTGTCGTGTGCGTCAAACAGTTAATGGCTCCTTAAAAAGGAGAAAAAAGCTGGCAGGTGGCTTCCCAATAGCAGTTTGATCCGGTAATCATTTTTACCAGAGAACAAGTGGCATAAGTCGTTGTGACCACAGCACAATAAAATAAAGCAATCAACCACTTTTAGGCTTTTTTTACTATGTGTAATGGGTTTTGTACACATTCCAAAATAAAACATCTAGCAAAAAAAAAAATAAGATAGTTTAGATGAAAAAGTACAGATATATACTGTAGTACCACTTAACGAGTACCTGCTACTGTGCCATGTCGTCCATGGTTTTCAAGAAACATTGTTGTTGAACACGTTGATGAAAGCCTCAACATTCTATAAAATGAAGACTTTTAGAATCAAAAGCAACAATCAGTTATAGTTAAAATGAGATTAACATGTATAAAAGACATATAGAAATATGTTTTTAAAATGTATGTATACATTGAATTGCATTGAATTGTGGGCATATCCTATAAAGTGCAGCATGAATTGGGGAGTGGCAAATGTTGGCTTTGTGTTCTATCCTGTAGAACCTCGTTTTTTTTACATGAAAGAAATGTGGCAAAGGAACTGGTTATCCATCCATCCATTTTCTATCCCGCTTATTCCTTTTCAGGGTCGCAGGGGTCTGCTGGAGCCTATCCCAGCGCATTTTTATGGCGAGAGGCAGGGATACACCCCAGATGGTCGCCAGCCAATCGTGGGGCACACACACCATTCACACACCATTCACACACACACTCACACCTATGGGCAATTTAGATTTGCCAATTAACCTGAGCATGTTTTGTATTGTGGGAGGAAGCCGGAGTACCCGGTGAAAACCCACGCAGACACGGGGAGAACATGCAAACTCCACACAGAAAGGTCCCAGACCCAGGCCCCAAGGCGGTCTTGAACCTGCGACCTTCTTGCTGTGAGGCAACAGTGCTACCCACTGCTCCACCGTGTCGCCCTTGGAACTGGTTATTTTACTTGTTTTATTTTTATTTTTTTTTGGGGGGGGGGAACTTTATAAACAATAGGGCACAGATGTGATCTAAAACAATGCAATGACTCTCTTGGTGGAAATTTGCTCTTGGAAGATGATTAAATTCATGTTATTGTTTTAACAAGAAAAAACATGACTATTTATTGATTATCTTGGAAAATATAGTTAAAATTAAAAAAAAAAAAAAACAATATAGCCAGGTATCTGATCTGAAGGTTTTTTTGTTAATTAATATATTTTTCATTTCAGGTGGACTTTATTGGAAAGAAACCACTGGGTGCATTATAAGAAATGTAGGAACTTGTGTTTTGTTTCTAAAAATCTAAAAATTTAAATCTTTTTCAGAAAAAAGATCATTGTTGTGAGACCCTTATAGACCTTATAGAAGATTAGTCAATAAGTCAATAAGGGGAGCTGCCCTTTAAAAAAAAAGCCTAAAAGTGGTTGATTGCTTTATTTTATTGTGCTGCGGTGACAACGACTTATGTCACTTGTTCTCTGGTAAAACAATTATAACCGGATCAAACTGCTATTGAGAAGCCACCTGCCAGCTTTTTTTCCTTCTTTTTTAAGGAGCCATTAACTGTTTGACGCACTCCACACGCACCACTCTGTTTCCTGCGTGGATACTTCATCCAGAAAAGCGTCATATAAAGAAATTCCATCAAGGACCCGTGTGAGTGTGTGTGTGTGTGTGTGTGTGTGTGTGTGTGTGTGTGTGTGTGGTGGGTGGGTGGGGGTAGCGGGAGGGTGGGGGGCAGCCTACAAAATGAGCGAGTGCGCTGCGCTCCCGGAGCCAGAAGCGAGAGCGCGCCGTCGGAGCCAGACGCGCCGCGGTGATCAGCCGCCGACCGGCGGACCTTAACGGGGACGACCGGATTATGAGGACCTGAGGAGGGGATCCGGTGTCGGTCACACTGGGGGTGGGTGGGGGGGGCAAAAGGGAGGATTAAGTTCTGCGCTGCTCCACTTTCTCCCTCTGGGTTTTTTTTTTTTTTTGCCGTCATGGGGATCGACCGGCGGCGGAGAGCGTCTCTGGCTCTCACCTTGAACTTCCTCGCCCTGTTCCTGGCCGTGTCGGCGCTCACCACCAGCTACTGGTGCGAGGGCACGCGCAAAGTGGTGAAGCCGTTCTGCACCGGCCCGGTCACCGGGAAGCAGTCGTTCTGCATCAGGTTCAACAGCTCCAACATCAACGACACGCGGCTCGTCCAGTACATCTGGGAGACCGGGGAGGACAAGTACCTGATGATGAAGTTTCACACCGGCATCTGGTTCTCCTGCGAGCAGAACATCAACAGGACCGGTGAGTCCGTGGCGAGCACCGCCGCGCAGAACGCGCAATAATTCAATCCTGATATAAAACACATAGTATCAGTGATTCATATCAGGAATATATAAATATATATACACATTTCATCCCTTTTTTCTTCTTTAATGTTCTCTATTTTTAGATTTTCTTTCATACATCTATTTTGTCTAATGTATTTCTTTCTTATTTTGTCTTTGGGGATGCATTTTTATTTATTTCGTCCTTTCCTGGATATTTGGGTATATATAAATCTGCATCTGGTCCTATAAACTTTAAACACACCCATGAAGCCTCCTATTATAATTTATATAGGATCCAAGGATTTCATGAAGTGTGGATCTTTATAGTCTAATGCCTATTTCATTTATGAAATATTTATGTCTTTTGAATATTGTAAGGATTCATTCTTAGCTAATAACATTAAAATATATTCAAATAGCTTCTTTTGGTTTGACCTGGTCAAAAAAGAAAAACAAGTGTAAAATATTTAAAGTTAAAATTGGAGATTAAAAAGGGTTGATTTTTTGTGTATATACAGTACACAAACACATACTGCTAAATACATTCACACACAATCCCCCCCCCCCCCCCCCCCCCGACCTCTATACTCCCCCCTTTGTATTTTGTTTTGATTGTGGAAAAGTTTTTTATTAATATCATAGAAAAACGCATAAAAATCAGAATTAAGGCTTCCAACAATTCACAGGTGGCGTTTTATTCGCTTATTTACAGCACGTAGCCTCACTGCTGCTCAACTGATTCATGAGCCAGTTCCAGCTGAGCCTGCTGAGAGTTACGAGCTGAGGACTGAGAGAGCTGAGGGTTGAGAGCTGAGTGAGCTGAGAGATGACAGCTGAACTTGAGAGATGAGAGATGAGGGAGCTGAGAGCTGAGGGCTGAGCACTGAGAGGACTGAGAGGACTGAGAGCTGAGAGAGCTGAGGGCTGAGAGGACTGAGAGCTGAGGACTGAGAGGACTGAGAGCTGAGGGCTGAGCACTGAGAGGACTGAGAGCTGAGGGCTGAGCACTGAGAGGACAGAGAGCTGTGGGCTGAGGGCTGAGGGCTGAGGGCTGAGGGCTGAGAGGGCTGAGAGGACTGAGAGCTGAGGGCTGAGCACTGAGAGGACTGAGAGCTGAGGGCTGAGCACTGAGAGGACAGAGAGCTGTGGGCTGAGGGCTGAGGGCTGAGGGCTGAGGGCTGAGAGGGCTGAGAGGACTGAGAGCTGAGGGCTGAGCACTGAGAGGACTGAGAGCTGAGGGCTGAGCACTGAGAGGACAGAGAGCTGTGGGCTGAGGGCTGAGGGCTGAGGGCTGAGAGGACTGAGAGCTGAGGGCTGAGCGCTGAGAGGACTGAAAGCTTTGTGTCTGTCTCTGCCTGGTAAGAGCATTTGTTCTGTTGTCATCTGTGAAATCCCTCAGACTCATGTCCAGAACACGACTACAGGCTGATTCAAAGGAGAGATTTTGATGAGCTGGAGGAGGGAGGAGGGGATGATTTGTGTGTGTGTGTGTGTGTGTGTGTGTGGAGGGGGGGGGGTGATTACCACAAACACACAAAGAAAATCCGTTCATAAATTGGATCAAGTGATGATTCTAAATACTCAGTTTTATCTGTGTCACACAAAGTGAATCATGCTGAATGCAGACAGTTACTGTGGTGGACACAGTAACTGCGACTACTTAAGTATAATTTGTAAATATTTGTACTATTGTAAGTATTACTTTATTCTTCGCTACAGTTTTCAGATGCAGATTTATATGTTACATTAATTATTATGCTTTGATAAGCCACTACTCTCACATGTATGTAGTGATTAAAAAGCAGTATAATATGATATAATAATATAACAAATCCTGTATAATGACTACTTTTACGTTTTGATACATTTGAGTACAATGTTCTCATAATAAACTGTACTTTTACTGAGATAGCATTTCATTTAAAGACTTTTACTTGTAATTGGGCATGATTTGAAGACAGCATTTATACTTTACATCCAGTACATGATCAGAGTATTTCATCCTCCACTGATGATGTGCCTAATGTGTCTGATCTTGTAATGTTTTACAGGTGAGAAGTGCAGAAGCTTCCTTTATGTTGCACCTTCCAATGAAAGAGGTACATGATATTAAATATTGTTGCATGAAACAAAATGTTTGTCAGCCACTATTTCCATATCATGTG
Organism: Eupleurogrammus muticus; assembly: GCA_036785175.1. Classification (NCBI taxonomy): domain Eukaryota; kingdom Metazoa; phylum Chordata; class Actinopteri; order Scombriformes; family Trichiuridae; genus Eupleurogrammus; species Eupleurogrammus muticus. The sequence goes on along the minus strand of JAYKQN010000015.1, from coordinate 7,523,245 downwards.
TTTTCTTATTAGTTGTCTTGATAAGAGCAATTTCAACATATAGTATCATTACATCTGCCTAGTTAGGTAAGGATTTTCAGTGGTCCAATCAAATTCCTCCTAACAATTTTTCCTGCCTGAATGTCCTGTTTATGCTGGAAAAATGTTAGATTGACTAAATCTGATGTTTCTTGGATAAACAAATGAAATCTTACCAAATGAAAATATCTTGTGTTTGATACAATAAGTCCAACACTGAGTAGAATTGTTTTTAGTTATTTTATTCTACTGACAGATCACTTTGCTCATATTTCTCAATTTAATGTGTTTTATTACAACAGGATTAAACTGATCAAACTCAGGGAAGAAAATTGAAAACAAAAGCAAAATGCCAGAGGAATAACATAATTCAAGATCTCCACAATATTAGACTAATTGTCCCAAAAGGAAGATATTTCCATCTGGTAGGATTAGATGTTCTCTCATGCAGGTTAATTTTAAAAGAAGTTGCTCACACAGAGACGGTCTTTTGCATGTTTCTTCTTTCTGGCTGATCTCGGTAAGCTGCTCGGCTCTGTGTGACAGATTGTGACTGGGATAATTTGGAAAAGAAATTAAAAAAAAAAATTCTTTTGATCAAGATGATGACAATTGGTTCAATCAGCGAGTTGTTCAGATCATCAATTCTGGCAACACCGAGGCATCGGCACCTCAGATGCATTTCCCCTTTTCTGCACCTTACGCAATAAAGTCATCAACAACAACAGCGAGGAGACTAAATCGTCCTCAGTGCGGTTTTTTAGTGAAATCAATATACCTCTGGGGTGTGTGTACTTTTACTAATCTGCTGTTAGTTATTAAGGAAAGTGTTTCTCCAGCGAATTCATCACGTTGGCAGAGTACCCCCCCCCTCTCATCTGTTCCCACAGCCCCATCTCCCAGCGTTCACAGTGGATTGTGTTTTTGCTCTCATTAATCAGGCTGTTTTTTTTTTATTTTGTGAGTCAGCATCATGTGACGTACACGTATTTGTTGCCATTTTGATGTGTCACGTTGGTTCATTGACTTGGAAAACTAAAAAAAGAAGGGTCCGTATTGTAGAAAGGCAGATGTTAATACCGTGGTGAGTATGGGAAGGTCTAGACTATAAATATTAGTGTGTGTGTGTGTGTTTCAAACTCAATTCACAGAGAAACACACACATAGCCTGTATACAGAAACATCCGTGAAGTTGTGATGTCACAACTATACTGTTGCTGCATATCTCTCCCTTCCCCCACAGTCATTTAAAGCCAGCCAATCAGAGAAGAGGCTTGTTAATATTAATGAGACCTGAAATGACCTGCTCTTTCTAGAGCTGCAGACAGAACGGAGATGTAAAACTTCTGGGATCATTGTGGATCCTTAAAACCACATAATAAAGTGAAACTTCATGAAAATTGAAGGTTTAAAGCTAAACTCAAAATCTCATTACTTGGTGCTGACATTTTCTCTAACTAAGTTTTCTGCCACAACTGAGTTTCTTTTTTGACTGCTGACAGTATTTTCAGATTTAACGGAGAGATAAAAAAAAAATCCAACTTTATCTTCAAGCTTTAAATTAAATACATCAACAAAACAAGAACTTTGCACCCGTCTCGATTCAACTTTCACATTCCTGTTCTGCAAATGTTTGCAAATGAGCTGATATTCACATAGATAATGCACCATTTCCATATTTAAACATTTCAGAAAAAAATGTGTTTTGCATTACAAGATATTGACTGGGGAAGTCGATGGTAATTTTTATCAATTCAAATCTTTTCTCTTATTCACCTGTAGCATCTCTGTATTAAAATTACAGGTTAATTGTCAGAACCAGGCTGTTTCCCTGTGCTGAGAAAACTAAGGCCAAAATAATAATTATAATCCACACAATGTCAAACTGAGCTGCAGCAGTCTCATCCTCCCTCGTCGCCATTTTTGCAGATCATTCTGTTCCCTGTCTGGATAAGAAAGATTTTCCTTGTTCTTATTCCTGCCAAAGCTCTGATGTGCCTGTTTTTTTTTTCTACCTTCGGAAACAGACGATCTGTGTTTTTCTCTCCCTGAAACAGTCCAGACAATGACCCTGAAAAAAAAGGAAACAGCCGTTAACGCCAATCCCATCCGCCGTAGACCCACTTCACAGCTTCACAGCCTCACAGCTTCAGCCTCTTTTGCTGCGATTTCATCTGCCGCTGCCTCCACGCCTCAAGCTGATACCGTGCGATTAAAATATTAGATATATCAAAGCAGAATGAAGGAGAAGCGCTGGCATGATGAATTTAATTGCAGCCACTTTTAGGCCTTCAAATGTCTTTTTATAACACTGTATTTGATCCTCTCCGTCGTCCTGCTATTAATTTAATTGGAGGAACTTTTACTTCAGCGTGGAATTCAATTTCGAGGCGAGTTAAAAGGTCTGTTTTAGCTGAAGGATGTAACTCCATTCATCATTCATACGGGGGGTATTTTGGGTAACAGGCTCATTACTTTACTCCGCCCGTTGATTAATTAGCTGCACAACAGCTACCTGCCCTTGGGTGTTTTACGCAATTACACCGCAGCTTACACTTACAAGTTCTTTAATCCGTGGATATTTGGCGCCGCCACACAGGCTGACCTGGGCTCAGGAGGTTGTTCATCTCATTGGTGGAGCATATATCCTCTCTGTGACTGGTAAGGTTAATGACACGGGTGAGGAGGGGGGTCACGGGGATGGCTTTTTCCCCTCCTTTTCCTCCTCCTTCATTTCCCCTCCATCCTCCTCCTTTGCCCTTGCTTATACCCATATTGGTCGCTCAGCCACGCACGCCGCTGCCGACCGCAACAAGCATACTTATTCTCCGCTTTGGCTTTGCTATTCCCTCGCCGTCAGCAGCTCTGCCTGTCTCCTCGCAGGAGTGCTGTGGCTGTGCATCGTGGCGGAGTGCCTGTACATCCTGCTGCTGGCCACCGGGGGCATCCTCATGTCCATCGAGGTGTGCCACTTCGGCAACGTCATCGACGGCCTCAAGCTCAACGCCTTCGCCGCCATATTCACCGTCCTCTCAGGTGAGTCATTCAGAGCACTGTTGCGTCCCAGCAAGAAGGTCGCAGGTTCAAGTCCTTGGGCTGGGACCTTTCTGTGTGGAGTTTCCATGTTCTTCCAGTGTCTGCGTTTTTTCCAGCTTCCTCCCACAGTCCAAAAAACACGCTGAGGTTAATTGGAGATTCTAAATTGCCAGTAGGTATGAGTGTGTGAATGAATAGTGTGTGTGACCCAGCAATCCTAGTGAGGAATAGGCAGGTATAGAAAACTTTACTGTCAGCAAAGTACCGAATCAATGAAGTGTCGCTGACATCTAGTAAATGTAAAAGATAATGAACCGGTCCATATTTATGGAAGGAGCCATAAGCGTGAGGGAAATAGTGGAGGGTCATGCAAAACTGACCCCTTTACCTCATAAAACTCCACTCGTGACTCAACCCATGATCACAGGCAGAACACAAAATGGACCACGACCAGACTGAGGAGAGTGTGGACCACTAGCTGGAAAGCTAAGGAATGTAAGAGTTTCTAATCCAGACACTGTTGGGAGAGGGAACACACAAACAAACAGATGCTCCGAAGTTACGAGGAGTCCAAAGAGAGGTGTTGGTGCAATACGAGGATAAGCCCTGTGGCATCAGGGATACAGAAGTTGACTTTAAGCTGGTTTCCTCTTTTTACATGAGGCAAACAGTCAAATCGAAAGATTCCGGGACTGCCTACTGAATCCCAAATATGAGATCCTGCTTTGAATATGGGCTCCACTATTCCCTTTATGCATGTTCCTATTCGGACATCATTTTATACATATTTTTACATTTGCGATAGTAGGTTATGTGTTATTCTTAAAACTATGTCACATTAGTGGTGTATACTATTATTATTCTCTGCATTAGGCTGCCTTTTCTGAATATTTTTTTATGATTTTTCATGCAGAAGAATATGTATGAAATGAAAATTGATGAATACCAACTAATAATCCCAACATAATTTAACATAAAGCAAAGACATGATAGATAACAATCCAGCAAAAACAAAGAAATATATGCATATACAGTGTATATATATACACACATATACCTTAAGAAAAAATTATATGTTACAATATCATATAAACTTGGTAGAGAAAATGGTCAAGATAATCTGATCAGAGTAACTAATATTACATGAATGAAATAAAAATGGTATTTGAAGGTGCTAAAAGGTGTTTGAGAAAAAAGATTAGTAGGATTTTCACATCTGATCTTCCTTGTCTCTAAACATATGTTCCGTGCTGCACTGACTGACCTGTAACATCACTGAAAAAATCATTTCCAATAACCCCACTTAACATCCTTATAGACAACTACACCAATCAAACTACTATGCCAACATTTTCGGTTCAGAACCTGTCAAATTGATATCGAATCAGGTCTAAGAGTCAGAAGCATTAACAACACTGATTTATGCATGGAGATGAATTCTGATTTCAGCTGGACTTCAGGACAGCTGAGTCCTTCTTTGTGTCCACGTTGGCTCCCGGCCCGATAACATAATTTAGGCCAGTTCCAGCCGCTCGGCCCCCGAGAAGATTTGCAGCCGGCTTGCGGCCTGCCTGCCTCTCTCTGCGGAGGAATTAACAATGACCTTCTGTTTAATCCACTCTGTGAAAGTGATCCCGGCCACCACACTCCCGGGCAGTGATGCTCGGCTCGTTGGCGATGACTTGCAGCGTTTTCGGTGACTCGACAGGTCACAGACAGGACGGTTCCCCGTGTGTACGTCAGTATCCGATGCTGAACATATTCTCATATAGGTTTCACAGACTCTTTGTTGGTTATTTATTTGGTCAGAAACACCTGGCTGGTCCCAGTAAAGATGCTGTAAACTGTAGAACAGCTTGAATTCCTGAGGCTAGTATGTATGAGGCTAGTTCTACAAACAAGAATTAGGACCAGGCATAAAACAGATAAAGGCAGGAGGTTTTTGTTTAGGAAATTAGGGCGATTTCATTTGACTTTATCTTGCCAAACATGATGTTTCACTGACATAGCATCAAGTATCATTCTCATATATATATTACATATAAGGAGCAGATGTTTGAGCTTTTTCCTCAACTCAGTAAATGCTGAAATGCTGGAAAGAGAATGGGGAAATCTGAGTGTGTTTGCCCACTCTGATCCTTAAAACCCTCAATAGACACAGAACCATATAGGGATCCTACACAGACCAATGGGATTATAACAAAGATTTGTACGTTTTTAGGATTGTGTGGTTTCCCCTTGTCTGAGACACCCCACTGCTCTTAGTCTGGTAAAGTAATAGCTTCCTGTGTTGGTGTTTTTTTAGAACCCTGATGGTGTCTGCTTTAGAATTCCTCATGTTGCAGAGGTCAGCTCATTACCCCAGTGCTTGTTCTGGCGGTTTGAATTCAACTCTTGACATACACAGCAAAGACAACTGAACCAACTTTTTCCTCATAAGGAATCAAATGGAGATGACCTCGACAGCCTGAATATAACTTTTGCTGTTCTTGTTTCATATAACTAAATAAAAAGAGCTTATTCTCAAATTTTCAAGGTTATTAAATGGATGCTAATGACATCATCATCCATCTCCACCTCATCCTCTTACCGCTAACAGGTTAATTAGAGATGGAGAAAAAAAACTGTCCCCCAACGAGCAGGAAACCCTTTTTCTGCACCTCTGACCCTGTCATATGGTCTGTGCCTCCGGAGTTTTGGCTCCGTTGGCTTGTAACAGGCTGATCTATAGTTGGGGATGAGTGAGTCTTGGCAGACGAGCGGATTTGTCTCCGGACCTGCTGCTGAGGGTCTCGTCTTCAGCTTATTATTATTGGGATAATTGCAAATTCTAAATCTTTCATTCTGTCCAATACAGTTTTCCCTCCCTATGCTAACGCTGTGTAATTTTGCATGCTTCTCTTTTTTTTATTTGTTTTTACAGTGTACAGTATGAACATGCATTGTGTTCTGCATCCTGATTGGCTAAGAGGCTGTGTACACCATCATCATTGTCGTCATCCCTATCTGAAAATAGTCCCCACAAACAATTATTTCCTTTTGTTTAAATACCATTTGGTAAAACCCAGAATGCCCAGGTATAAAACTATACACTACACAATAAAAAGTGGTTATTGTATAAAAAGCAATGTTAATTGTATTATAAATATTGCACTGGAGTAAATAAATGTTGCTTTTGCGCTAGATCCAGGAGGCTTTTTCCTAGGAAGACGGCCGTCATATTTCGGGTGAAAGGTTATTTACTGCTTGTTGAGGTTAGATCTGCGGTTTGCATATGGCCCCGGGCAGGAAACTCTCCATGAGTGTGTCAGTGTGTGCCCTGTTGGACCTGTAGCTGCTGCCACAGCAGGTCAGAGTTGAAGAGTCCTGTAGCGGCTCAGAGGCAGCTGGATGGGTTCAAGGAGGTCAGAGGTCAGCCCATGCTTCTCTGTATATTGCAGACCTGTAACTGTCAGCCTGTGTGTGTGTGTGTGTGTGTGTGTGTGTGTGTGTGTGTGTGTGTGTGTGTGTGTGTGTGTGTGTGTGTGTGTGTGTGTGTGTGTGTGTGTGTGTGTGTGTGTGTGTGTGTGTGTGTGTTTGTGTGTGTGTTTACTTCTACACAAATGTTTTCAGCAGCTGAATCAGAGATTATCAGGTTGATTGTTCATTGTGCGGAATGATATCTTCTATTCATTAGACACAGGTTCATCAGTTTGTATCTACTAATCATCTTTGACTGGAGTTTATCAATTAATAAATTATATGTGGTATAGTTTTGATATCAGCTTATATTGTGATGTCAAACATTAATGGGTCAGTGACTAATCATGGTTGGCAAGATGAGAAAGTCTAAAACCTTTTTAAGATGCAGTTTTAAGAAGAATTTTGTGTTCATGTTGGTCCCTTTGAAAGATTGAAAGACACAAATGTTATAAGCAAAAATGAATGATACATTTCAAATATTTAATCGACCTAGAATATAAAACAGTTTGATAGAATGTGTTTTTCAATTTCTTTTTTTATAAGAGTAAAACTACTGGGTACCAAGGTTTAAGGATTACACCACATGACAGTTTTTACATTGACATCTATCAACATCTGGAGTCGTGTTTCAGGCACTTAGAGAAGATTAGTCCAATATTCACCTGAACTTTAGCTCCACCCAAATCACATCCTTTGTTTAAGCCAGTGATCTACTAACGAGGGTTTATAGCTAAACTTGAAACCTCTATTTTAAATGTTTTCTCGAATTACTTTTATAATCATCACCTCTAATCTTACACAATGCAGTAACCAGGACTGACTCCTGACAGATGAGACGTATGGAACGGCAGCAAATATTTGGGTTTAGGTGCGTTTGACCTCTGGCAGGAGGAATTTATGACGTTGTGGGCTTTAACTATTCCGTATAAGTATATCAACCGACTGAGAGAAATGGCTGGAAATTGGTCATCCTGTCATGGTGGCCTCATTTTTTCATATTTGCCGACAGGAGTTGAACCCGGCCTGCCCCTCGCGCCGCACGAAGACTCTCAGACTGAGTTGTGTTTTCATGGCCTCGCTCTGGCGTCATGCCCATACACCTCAACTTTCAACAGTTACTGACTTACTTTCAACCTCCACTGTATGTGCCATGTTTTATTTATGAGTGACTCTCGCTGTCTGGAGCTGTTTGGGTAAATAGGGAGCAGAACCCTTTAGAGTTCATATTAAGTGTGCACTTGTTTGGGAAAAAGTTTCATTTTAACCTCATTTTTTTTGTTAATCAGTCCCAGGGGCGCTTCATTTTTTTTTTTTGCTCATCACATTGAACATTTAATGCTTGTAAAATTAAGCAGGTCATTTTAAAAAGTTGTTTCTGCTTTTAATGGGGCGAGTAGATTGAGTGGTTCTGGTGATGAGGTCCAGCAGAACAATAAAGGAAGCAGATTAACCTTTATTATAGCCGTCAATCACCGGGGGCGTGATGTGGCGCCGCGAGATGAACCCGGCGCGTGGGTGATTAACTTTTAACAGCGGTTTGTTCAGTTAAACTGTTTGCGCTGCAAAGTATGCTAAAGAAGTGCGGATTGTTCCTTTTAATAACCATCCAAACCAACGACGTAGAGTAAGAAATGATTCCCTTATATCTTTTTATGTTTTCATATTTCAACATATCTCATAAAAAACGAATAATACAAAAAGGTCAACTCTCTACCCTGTCTGTGGCTCTCAGCCCTGAGCCCGCCGTTATACATCTCCAACAACAGATCATAAATATTGTGTATGGCTTGGGTTTTTCAGAACAGAGTCTATAAATCCCAGTTTGATGAAGGAAGGATCGCGCGCCGAGCTCTGACTCATTTTCCCTGGACGGCAAGCAAGCTCCGTGCTACAGAGGAATATCAGGCTCTGGCTCCATAGCAACACTTGTTTAGCGGGATCAGTGCGTTGCTGATGAAAACAGAAATATAAAATATATTCACATTTACTGTTCAGGTGAAATCACTGCTACAGCGACATAGAGCTAGGATAACACTGATTGGATGAATGCACCTGGATGGATGAAGCCAGACCAGCTGCCACTTTCTGCTGCAGATTTTTTTTTTTGCAAAATTAAGATATAAGAGTTCAATTCTTTTCAATATGTTTCAGAAAAAAACAAACAGCTGTGCAGTTTCTGAATCTGTCTTCGAATAAACTTTGTAGTATGACAGCGCAAAGAAACTGGAAACACAAGGAGAAAGGGCTGATGACTTAAATATTACAGGCTGCAGATCTGCAAACACTATGTGTTTTTTTTTTCTTTCCAGACACAATAATTCACAGAGCATCCACAGCTCATGCTGGCACATAAATGTAATCTGTACAATCTGAGACAGATTGTGACGGTGTTGGAGTGAACTGCTGAGATCTACGTGCAGCATTTTGTCACTGGCCCAAATATATATATAATAAGATAGGGTTGTGTCTCAATTTGAAGAACTCCTTCCTGTTGTTAGTTTGTTTTTTTTCTTTATAATTTGTCAATCTCGTTGCCCCCTGGTGACGGCTGAAGGGCACGCCGGTGTTTACGGGCGCCGCTGAACCCGGATCGTTTACCCACTTTTCTCCCTGTAATAGGAGGCGTGACGTCCCGGACGCCACGTGTCCTTGCGAAGCACTTTAGCTCTAAAAATAAACAACCTGGATTGACATTTATCGACTCCACATGGAATAACATGTCCTTGTGCGAGCGGGGCGTGCATAACTTTCACCTGACATCAGCGTGCTGGGACTCGGATCTCAGGTCGCCTCCACTCATCCTGACGAGGAGCCGCCTCTCATCTGCATGACATTATTATAATGCTGAGCTGTGATAGAGAGGACATGGAATTTATGGGTTTGAATGGGGATGTGGGGGGTTTATGTGGTAATCGGATTGGTCAGATACACATGCTGTGTTTGTTGTGTGCGGGTGTGTGTGTGTGTGTGTGTGTGTGTGTGTGTGTGTGTGTGTGTGTGTGTGTGTGTGTGTGTGTGTGAGGGTTTTTATTCCTGCTTTGTTTTTATAGGCGATGAGATACCCAGTGTGTGAAGAGAGGCCTTCGCTTCATCAGACAAAATCTGGCACATAAATGAGAGGCGAAGAAAACACAAAGGGAGAGAACAAAAAGGACGGGATGAGAGGAAAACAGATGAGGGCTGGAAGAGGAGAGGGGAGTGTATTTGGGGAGGGAAAAAAAGACAATACGAGGGAGAGGAAGTATAAGTGCATAGACAAAAGCTCTGAACTTGTCTGATCTGCGCCGTCGCTTCTGTTATCAACGTGAGCAGCATGCGGGTCCCTCACTCTTTTTTATTTTTTATTTCATCGCAGTGCCTCAGTCTGACATTTTCAGTTCTTAGACCCATGAATGATTGCTGTGCTGATGCACCTGAACACTTTTCTCTACATTTCTCTAACCACAGACTGCAATACTACCCATAGCCTTTCTTCTAAAATCAGCACAGTTGCATGTATTGTAGCTTCTTATGACAAATTTTAATGCACTAAACCAATGAACCACATGCAGGTAAAGGAATTGTGTTTCTCTACAATTAAAGTTTAAATTACTTTTTACCTAATACTTGCACATGCACTTTATTACTATAATCAAGTTGACAACTGTTTAAAAATTGAGTTAATCCAATTACATTTTCAAATTGTGTTTTTTGCAGATTGTAGCTATACAAATATAAAAATAAAAGTTGCACATATTTAAGGTTAAATTACAATATTGACTTACACCATCACAAATCATTAAATAATATCTGCAAGCTTTATCCAAATCAATTATATGTATCTACCTTGAATTACTTTTAATCAGAAGCTCAATGGTTCACCATGGCTCCAGTCTGCAGTTCAAAGATGTTCATCAATATGTTAACATATGTGTTGTTTCCATTGTTTTCAATGTATAAAATATTAACAATTCACATTCACATAATAATGATTACAGATCTGCAGCAGGGTCTGGCTGATGCAAAGTAAGACACTGAGAATTTCCAACTTACTGACAGCGCAGAACAGAGAAAGTTCCAATGAAGAAAATGTAATCTGCAGAATATGTTTGAATATAATATTGATTATTTAGTTTGTGGAGGACTGATTAGTTATTTTAGGGTGTAGGGTGATTTTATAGGTGACATGCTGGAATATGATATGAAAGTGAATTTCAGTTTTTTTCACGCAGCCAAGATGTGTTTTTTCCCTTTTTCTGCACAATGCTAGACTGGACATTGTGTGTGTTATACTGTCACCAAGTGGCGACTGAAGAACAGTGCAGTCATTCTTCCCTCAGAGGAGTTTGTGGGGTCTGTGCTTCCCTCTGTGTGCTGCAGGTCTGCTGGGGATGGTGGCCCACATGATGTTCACCACAGCCTTCCAGCTGACCGTGAGTCTGGGCCCCGAGGACTGGAAACCTCAGACGTGGGACTACAGCTGGTCATACATGTGAGTTCTGGAATAAGAATAATAAGGTGGAGGTTCTGATCATCCAAATTTACTTTAGACCCCACTTACAATTAACATCTATCATAAATAATGCAACATTTTGTATCACCTGAATCGAATAACAAAATGTATGAATTACAATACACAGCATATTAAAAAACACTGCTCTATATTAGACTTTATTTAATTTATTTCAGATTGAGATAATTAATAGGAATATAAATCATAATGATTTTTTAATTATTTATATGTTAGGCTACCCAGCAGAATATGAAATATGGTTTAAATTCTGATGAACACATTATTGCATCTTAAACATGATTCTGCAATAGATCATTTTTGCATAGTGAGTAGCCTACTTTGACTTTTGCTTAAGTTTATTTTTGATGCTAATACTTCTGTATTTTTACTTAAATATAATGTTGAATGTAGCTGTCCATTTACATGCACATTTAGTGTGCATTGTTACTTTTACTTAAGTTAAGCTCTAATAAAGCTTATGATAAACTTGACAAATTGTAAATGTTTATGTCAGGATAATGAATTAATATTTTTTTCTTTTTTTTGTAACAAGATCATGAACGATTTTCAGATTAGATTACCTTTTCTTCACTTCTCCTGTGGCCTACCGGTCTAAAAGTATGTCATATGATTGCTTTTACAGCCCATTCAGATAAACATTGTACACTTAGACTCAAACCATTCGTCTGTCCTTCCTTTAGTTTGGCGTGGAGCTCCTTCACGGCCTGCATGGCGTCCTCGGTCACCACCATCAACCGCTACACCAAAACCATCCTGGAGTTCAAGCACAAGCGCCGGAACATCGAGAAGAATCTGAAGATCAAGCAGAAGCTGCTGGAGCTGGACTCACCGGAGCAGGTGTGGGACATGTACATCAGCTCGGTGCCGAGCACGGCCGAGGAGCTTCTGGACCTGTCGTCCAACGGCCGCAAGCTCTCCAACGCCTCCATCTTCCTGGACCTCAATGACCTGCCCGATCAGCAGGGCGAGGAATACTGCTAGAGGGGCAGAGCTCCAGGGACTGTACGGTGTCTACATTCCGGCGCTGCCTTGTGGCGGAGTTGCAGACTGCAACCAACTGAGTACCACAAGCGTGTGGCCTGGGGAAGGTCGTCTCTAGAGCCGTTGGGCAGTTTGTCCGTACCGCACCGTAACATGGCGGCACAACACTTTGTGGAGAGGAACCCTCTATTTATGTAGATAAAAACATCTAAAGTAACTAGAATTCTTATTTTGATTTAATTATATACTAATTAAGACATACTTATAAAGAATATATTCAATTTTTTTGCAAAGTCTGTTGCGCTAAATGCTGCTAAATCTCACAAACTGGACTGAACAGTTGCCTATTTAAACAACCAGCATACAAGGAGTCAACATCAGACACCTGGAGGAATTTAAATTAAATATTCTTTACTCTTCATTTTGCTCCTGGGGAATATAATTGAGTGTTCAGCATCTAAAAGAGCCAACATGGTCACCAGCTAAATGCTAAACTTATCTGTCAGCCATTTTCTGCAGGTAGTGTTTAGTGGGTACCGTTAATTCATAAGAAAATTGAAAGTGTGTGATTTAAGTCACTATCAATGTTGTACTCTAAAGAGTCTCCAAAAGGTCTTTGGAACTCTTGATTTTTTTCCTAGCTAGCTGGTTTAGGAACACAGACCAGACTTAGCTAGCTACAGACTTAGTTCAAAAGTAGCATTGTGCTGAGAGATAAAGAAAGTCACACCAAATATAGACAGTGCCAAAATCCAAGGTAATTAATGCAAAAATACCCTTCAACCCCTGTCTGAAAACAGATTCACTATCATCTAGTACCTTCTAGAACTACTCTTTGGGGTGTACTGTATTTCTTTGCGAGCATGCATTTGTATAGCATTTACATAAAAAGAAGACTCACTAGTGGTCTTGTCTGTTTACAGTAACAAAACTAATGTATCAATGTGGTGATGATGTATTTATGCTAAAGTGCTACATGAAGCTCATCAGCAAGTCGTATAACCACTGAGCCCATCACATCGACCCAACAGTCGTGGTAGTTGGTGTGAACGGATACCTCTACCCAAGCAATACAGCTAAGAAGGGTCACTGCTTAAATCCTGTGGGTTAAAGGTGGAGCAGAGGAGTCCATTCAGGAGGAAGATGAAGCTCCACATGGAGAAGACATGAGCCAGAGCTATGGACGCCAACGCTTCTCCAAATCCATACAAAACCTAGCACACTCAGACTCTCAAGGCTCTCTGTTTGTTGACTGTTGTATTTTATTTATTAGGGATGTACAAATTTGCTTAATCTCTTGCTGAAGGAGAGAAAATCTAGAACGGCTCATCAACCCTGGTCCTTGGGGGGCTACTGTTCGGTTTTGATTGGTTGGAACAAAAACCTGCACCCCAGTAGCCTTTCAGGACCATGGTTGGTGGCCGCTGATCTAGAAGATCCACCTGGGTGATTTTATGATTGTACACGTGCTGTATATTGGAGCGACAATACACTGCCTCCCACCAAACAAGCCAAACTAATAGAAAATCGAATCAAGAAGCTTCCGGGTGTTTTCAAACCTGCGTTTACCTTAGTCTTGTTCATTTTCCCCTTTTGTTGCGATTCATTTATGCAGATCTGAGACCAAGAGTGAGATTGTGACCAGAAGAAGAAGAAGTAGCGACGTTGTTCTGAGAGTTTTGATTTAGATTTGTTGGCTTATCTGTGAACAGAATCCTAGTAAATGAATCTTGGTGGTAGGTTACCATCATCCTACTACAATTCATTAAATTTTGGGAGAGATCCCACTTTTTTGCCCAATTGTTTTAGTGTATTGGTGGCTTTTAGTGTCTCCTGCCTATTATCATCAGATACTTGAGTCTGGAAATTCATTACTGTGACAACCCTGATGGTAATTCAGCTTGGCATGATCCTAAAAGTTTCGGAACAATAACCACATATTGATTGCACTGCACATTTTGCATGTCACCTAGAAGACTACTCACTACTGATCACTGGCCTGGCCTTGGTGACAGTCAGTGACCGTCTAGTTTATACTGGGAACATGATTCAACCTTGATCTGACTTTACAAGCCGTACAATGCCAGTCCCATAGACAGGTTTGCGTTGCATGCTGGGATGAGGATGAGTGAAATCAACAGTTGCTAGGAGCTGGATGGAGAATTATCACAGCTCTGACTGTACCAGCAATAACGTACATTGTCTTCTTGATATTCGGGCAACTAAGACCTTTTTTCTAGACACATCTGACCGATCAACAGAGTGATTGTTCTTATGTGGCTTTTTCACTGATGCATTTTGTTTAATTTGACTTCATATGCGACAAGAAACCGAACTAAACGCTAGGAGTTTAGGAACTCAGAACCAGAGCACACAAACTACAGGTTTGAGAATGCCCCAAAACTCGTCTCATCGAGTGTTAGCCACTACCAAGGAAGTAGAACCAAGAAATGTTGCTGTGATGAGGGACTGTAGTCACAGAGGGTAGCAGAGGGCCTGAGGACTGTAGCTTCAGAGGAATAGAAGGTATAAGGGATGAGAGGGTGGACGCAGACAGGCCATGCTGAGTGCCTTTACCTACAGCAGCATGCCTCGGATCAAGCAGCATGCGCCGTGCACATTTGAATGGGGTCAACGGTATTTCTCTGACGAATTCTGCTTTAGAGGCAACTTGTAGCTGTCTGTGCATACTGCCAAAATTCATCAGCGAGAGGAGCGCGCCTCTTTTGAAGCTCTGTGTAATATTTACTTGACAAATTGGATACTTTTCTTATATATATGGCTGTAGAGTTAATTCAGAATTGTACTGATTGTGAAAAAAACTGACGAGGATTGTTGTTATTTAAGTGCATTTGAAAATGTATATTATATATATTTGTGTACTTAATTGATTTGTTCAATTGAAAGTGAGATGTAATGTTAGACAACTTTCAGATTTTGTTCTGATTCTGTTTGAAATTCTAATTCTATTTCATCGCCCTTGTTTGCAGTAAATACTGAAGCATGAATTGTTGTGTTTTTCCGTGGGTGTCAATGTATTCTTGAGTTATATTTTTGTGAAGAATTATTTGCAACCTATATTGATATTAATAAAGCTATAAATTTCTATGAGAATAAATAATTTAAAGGGAAATGAGGTGGTGGTAATAAAGAAGCAGCTTGTTTTTACCATGCTTGCAGATGGAGTTTTCACTCAGGAAATGATCCTTCATTGTCCACTAGATGGTGGTGTTGTCTTACTCTGTAAGCAATGACGTCTGTATTTTCTTCTTGTGTATTTACACAGGATTTTACGGGATTGTAAAGATCAAAATATGCTATTGTAATTTAACTACATTTATAAACTTAGATGCATTCTTGCAATCCAATTGGACCACTGCAAAAATAACATGAAATCATTTCCATTACTGAGGCTTCTAGGACCTTTAAATCTCATCAAAATGAAGGTTATTGAGCATCAGTTTGCAGCCTTTGTGTCTCTGATATAAAGTGTTTTACATTTGCAAAGCAACTGTGCTGATGTCGTCAAACATAAATGCAGCTTCTACAATCTCAAGACCTGAGTGAATTGAGAGAAACATAAGTGCAACAATCAGATGCAAATTCTTTGCTTAAAAATAGTTTTATTTTTTTGTATGCTTTCAAACTAGTGCAAATACATGCAAACTGAAAATCGACAACCCTGTAAGCAGGCCTTCTCGCAGGAACAAAGCCTGAAAGCTTCATAAATCACATCCAAAGGAAATGGCCGTTGATACGCTCAGTTGACCTTCACACATTGATTTGAGTCTTGTTTTGGTGGTCCCTTCACCTCACTCGAGGTACAATGGGCTGGTTTTGCAGTCGGATGCTACCGTGAGCCTAGCACAGAATGTGCAAGTGATCCACGCCCGCTCCCCAACATCCATTTATCCACATTCATTATTCAAGAATACAAAACCACTCAGTCAAATCTGAGCTCATATAAAGATTCTCTCGCTTTTCCCTCTGCTGCTGCCACATAAAACATTCATCCCCCCCCCCCCCCTATTTTTCGAGAACAATGCTAGGAGGATGCTATTATATGTATGTGGTGATTGCCCTTAAATTCTTAACCGGTGAGACTGAAGAACAAACAGGTTGCAAAAAAAAAAAGGTACGGAAATTCAGGAATGTTGAAATGCTTCTGTCCTGGGTTCATTGTGCCACTATGACCTATCAGCTAGAGCGTCAGGATTAAACTGCAGAATGGAGACACTAAAAGCTAAACGTTTATTTCACCACTCAACTAAATGCAGCCGAAACCTATAGCAACCATTCATGACTAACTTTGCATACAAATGCTTTATGAAACCACCTTACGGCAGGAACTGCTATCCCACCAAACAACAGAGGTGAGAGGGGCGACCTTATATGTACCACAAACTGCACCTTTTTTATTGAACATATATAATATATAAAAAGATGCTGTTGTCCTTCAAACACTTGAACAAGATAACTGATTGATGGAGGTGAAAGTATTGACACTAGGTTTCTATTACCAAGTCTTTGTGATTTCCTTCTGCTGGTCAGAGTCAGATAAGTGTCTCTGTTCTCTGGATCTTTTGTACTTTGAGTATTTGGATCTGCCTCGGTCAGGCGGCAGGTTTAACCCAAAGCAGCGGTATGCTAACAGCCACTGGTTGCAACGGCTCTCATGAAATCAGAAGGGTCACTGCCACCCAAAGTCCTGACCCGCCATCTGATAAAAGCGCTGGTTATGCGGCTTGTAGAAGTCCCTCAGCTTCCGCATGACCTCCGGGTCGATGGCGGCGTGCATCCTGCCCTTGGTCTTCCCCAAGCAGTGCGGCTTACTGCTGCCCTCAGGCTTCTTCAGGCAGGGGAAGCCTTTCGTCTTGTTGAAGTAGAAGTGTTTGTCCGTGACGATCCTCTGGAGGCCCAGGAAGTCCTGGACCCTTCCCAGTTCCCCGGCCGGGTCGGAGATGAGCCTCTCGCCGCTGACCAGATGGATCTGACTCCTGGGGAACCAGGCCAGCCATCGCTCCAGGTGCTGGGCATACAGGCCGATCCACAGCGGGCTCCACAGAGAGTCAATCAGACCTGGAGACAACACGGTGAGAGACACCATTCAGAATCATCCGCCCCCGCCGGCGTCTCTAAACCTGCCTCCCTGACATTTATAAATACTTAATCCAGTCAATTTCACGTGTGCTAACTCCAAGAACCTTGAGGTGCTCTTGGAGATGAAAAATGTTTAGAAAGGATTGTAAACATTCATTAGGCCCAAATATGCTGAGAGAAGAGAAAGGAGAGAGGTATGTGTATAATCTGTCTGGTGCGTCACTAAATAAACTACAGGCTCATTATGCTGAATCTTTACTTCTAGGCGCCCTGCATTGACCAGGTATAAAAAGAATGCTTTATCTGCTGATGAGCTCATATTGCCTGAAGCTCTGAAATAGTGATAGTATACAATAATTCTGCTTAAAAAGGGTTAAGGTCACGTCAGCAGCGGCTTTAGAGATTCCACATAGGGATCGCAACCGATTGATTGATTGTGAAGACAACGCTAAAGACGAAGGTTGACCCCCTCAGAACCGGCGGGGTCCTACCTGTGGTCCGGTTCTTGAAGGCGAGGCTCTCGAAGGCAGGGATGTCGGGGGTTTTGGAGATGATCTGTGTGTAGTCAGAGATGGCTCGGGTCACTGGGTCACGGACGACTAGTATCAGCTTCACGTCCTGTGACATGGCGTGGACTCGCGCCGGCGTTTCCACGGTGACAAAGTAGCGAGGTGTCTTCTCCATTACGATCTGTCCGTCCAGGGCTTTGGGCATCATACTTCTGCAAGTACAAGAAAGAATATTTTACATTTTTAGAATAAATCATCATGGTCTGTCACTGTACTGTCTGGTTTTCTTGTGCTTTGAGTATTAATCCATTAGCTGCCAACTATTACATTATTCAACAACTATTATAAATGAAAATCGATTCAAGAAGAAAATTGACTTTTGTAATTCTAACATTTTCTGGTTCTAGCTTCTCAAATCAGATTATGTTCTGTTTTTTTTTTTTGTCTTCTATAATAGTAAACTGATGATCTTTGGGTTGTGGACTGTTTGTCTTTTTTGACTCAACCACAATCAGCGTATTGGCCTACAAATACTGTTAACAAATAATATTAAAAAAGGACCTGAATTCAAGAAAAACAAAGAAATAACTAACCTCTTTTCCAATCTGTTGAAATAAAAATTGCAGACATAAACACACGGAAATTAAACAGCCATTGCATTTTTTCTTCTCATCTGACCACCAGAATATTTCTGGGTTTTGTTGAGTGAGTTCACAGAACATTAACTCTCTAAAATCATCATTTGTCCTGTACAAAAGAAAACAGGACTCACTTTCCACTTCACCCAAATCTGAACACAGTTCACACAATCTTTGACCAACAACCTCCATGGTTTGAGGATGAAAACCAGCTCGCAGCTATGTTACCGAAGACCTTTGTCTTCTAGATACATAACTGCTACAAAATTATGCAAACAAAATAAAAAATGCTTATAAGTGATCAAGAGAAGTGCACTAGCTGTTTCCTCCTGTTTCCAGTCTTTATATTAAACTCAACTAAATGCTATCAGATACATCTTTGATTGAAAAGTTGCCTTTATGATATGTTAGTGATCAGATACCCAAACCACCGCCAGAAACTCAACCACCCCCCTCATAAATCACTTTGACATGCGTCATATTCTGCAGACACTAGCCCTCCAGATGTGCAGGCAGGTGACGGCGGAGTGACAGGAACACAGAAATCTTCCCTTGAAACGCGCCTCAGTTCTACCGCCAAGGCAGAAGCGCGGCAGATGGGACTCATTTAGCGATAAATGACTCCAGAGACCTCACAGGACCCGCCGGGGACACGGCGACATCTGTCAACACACCTGCCAACGCACCTGACTGACCAAACACACACAGCCTCGGGGCACGGCCATACATAGTCTGAATCAGCAAGTCTTCAAAGTGTTCAAATACAATTACAGGAATGAGCAAATTTGAATACACACAATGCAGATTTTTGAATATATTTCCATTGCAGACCCCTATCAGTGACAAAACTTCCAGTGGGGCAAAAAAGTATCTCTTCAGCCACCAATTGTGCAAGTCTCCCACCTAACAATATGAGAGAAACCTGTAATTTCCATCATAGGCACGCACTATGAGACACATCATTTTGGGAAAATTACATTGTAGGATTTTTAATGAATTAATTTGTAAATTCCTCTGTAAAATAAGTATTTGTTCACCTAAAAAATTAAAATAAAGCATTGTGAAGGTTGAGTGTTGACACAATGTGATTTTTACAAAGTGCTCTGAATGTCAAAGTGAAGAAGTTCACTGAAGCGTGGGTAAACGGGTGTAACTATGACTCTCTTAAGGTAGCCAAATGCCTCGTCATCTACGTCCAAGCTGGGACCAAAGTAATAAAAGACTACCATCAGTAGCACACATGTCAAGGCCCCTCTGAAGTTTGCTAGAGAGCATTTGGATGATCCAGAAGAGGATTGGAAGAGGTCTCATATGGTCAGATAAAAATCATCTTGTCTTGTTTGGAGGACAAAGAACGCTGAGTTGCATCCAAGTATGGGGGTAAATAATCATGCTTTGCGGCTGTTTTTTCTGCAAAGGGAACAGGATGACTGATCGGTGTAAAGGAAAGAACTGGTGAGTTTATGAATCAGATTTTAATCACAAACCCTCCAAACAATTTGACTCTTGATTGAATCTAAGCTCATAAAATACACGTTAAAATGAACTGCAGGCTTTTTTTCAGTCTGAGCAGTTCCTAAATGAATATGTTGACTAATCCTGAGTTTGGGGGCAGCCACTGCAGAGGCTCGGTCGCCTCTATTTATGAGCTTGGCTCTGGAAACGTCCAGGAGCATCTGATTTGATGACCTCAGTGCTTTAGCTGGAGTATGGGAATGTAAAAGTTCAGCTATAATAGGCGCCAACCCATTTAAAACCTTAAAAACAAGCAATATAAAATCTTAAAATCAATCCTGATCTGGACAGGAACCCGGTGGTGGCAGGCCACTGCATCAGTTATGTGGTCATGCTTTCTTTAAGCATTATTTTTGAGTTTAGCAGGATACAGCAGGTTCACCAGAACTTTTCAACTAAAAACAGATACCTGCTGCTAGAAACAGGCATTGATTTGAGTAAAACAGTAAAATTGTGAAACCAATACCATGATCCAAAAGACACTGAAACATTCCTGAGAGCTTGGAGGTGCAGGGTTTGCTGATAATTCAGTTGTTACTATAAACAAAATTTTATTTTAGATTAAATATGATCGTCTGGGAATAGACTGGAGTTTTAAGTTGTTCACTGTTTCTTTCTGGCGGCATCTAGTGGTGAATTTGCAGCCAACTGAGTAGGAGAATGTATGGTGGCTGTCTCTGGAGAGCCATTATTTGGTTTGTCTATTCTGGGCTACCGTACAAACATGGTGGACATATAGCTCATAAATCAAACGGAATAAAAACACAAAATTGCTTATAAAATGCTTTTGTCATTTTTATCTTTATCGTCCTTCTGTCTCCTCTCTAATGTGTTGCACCTTATTTGTCTGCCTTTCTTTTAAAAGTACAGCAGTTTCTGTCAAAAATGTACAGGGTAACAAAAACACAACTATTCTTATTTTAAGAGAATTATATACGAATGAAAACATGCTCATGATATTATATTCTGTGTCTGTCAAGCATCTCCCATGCTCCTACATAAAGTTTCAAAGTGAATTTGTCGGCGCTGTCATTACGATAAACACTGATAGACTGCTGAGGTGCCCTTGATTTTTCTGTTAAATGTGCCCTCCTATTTTAGGGATGTATCACAAACCTGAGAGTCAATAAAAATGTTCCTGCTGAGTTATACGGTAAATGAGACGTAAAAAAAAAAAAAAGAAGGACAAATTGAAAGAGACCGGAGGGGACAGACGGCGCTGACAGGATGGTCCGCCTGTCCTCTGACACATGGGCTAAGGTTTCAGACGTCCGTGCAACACGACCTGCTGTCAATACATCCATCCCTCTGAAAACGGCCCGGCTTTTATGAATCACAGGCGCACACACAGATCATCGAGCATTTGATCTGATCGTTGCGAGGCAGCTCTTACCGCCACTTAGCTCCAAGACTTCCCTTTTAACTCCAATACCCTGAGCAGGAGGAGCCGCACAGTCTGTCACCCCCTCACGTGCGCGCACATACACACACACACACACACACACACACACTACAAAACACAAACATACACTAATTATTCAGTCATTAGCCAAGCATTTGCTATCAAGCTTCTGGTCTCCCAAAGGACCAATTTCTCACAGCCTAATACACACACACACACACACAAAGACACATTTTTTTAAAATCCAAAACAACACACACACTCTCTCTCTGAAGATATAATGGGTGGGTGTGGTGGATTTTTACCAGACCTTTTAAAGAGCATATGCGTGTGTGTGTGTGTGTGTGTGTGCTCATCCAACTGTGTGTGTCCCTGAGCATTTGCTAGAGTGTTTTAAACGAAAGGGCCGGCTGACTGATGAAGGAATGATGGGACTGGATACAAACACGCCTCCATTAGCAATCCGTCTGTGAACAGCCTTCGAGGCAGCGGAGCACCCTACCATTACCTAAGCACAAAGAGCTAATTACTGCCCCTAAGAGCAGCATCAAAAGAAGAAGATCTATTATAAATATGTTTCTGCTACGAGCCTTGTGCAGACCAAATCATTGACAGACAAAAAAGCTGTTTGCTTTAATAACTTAATATGTGCCTTTTCTACTTTGGGAGAGAAAACTGTGACCCTGACGCAACGTCTGTAACTTTATTTTCACTTTCATCACTAGGTGAAACTGTGAGGATTATAATGCTCATAATTATGATAATGAGTGGAAAAAAGGAAAAAGTGTGTCATTCTTTTTTTTAAATATCAATTATCTTTGGTATTAAATATGAAAAAAAATAAGATTCAATGGGACCAGAGTACCCTACATTGACGGACATGTGGACTGGCTCAACATTTGATGCAGCTCAGTACAACATTATCTGATGTGGCACTACTTCACCTGACCATATATCTTCTGTTTTATGCCCTTGTAACATGATATTTTACCAATTTATTTTGATTGTTG
Organism: Eupleurogrammus muticus; assembly: GCA_036785175.1. NCBI lineage: Eukaryota > Metazoa > Chordata > Actinopteri > Scombriformes > Trichiuridae > Eupleurogrammus > Eupleurogrammus muticus. The sequence continues at coordinate 7,501,061 of JAYKQN010000015.1, read as the reverse complement.
CACCAAAACATTAACTAATCAACTTTTCATAGTTTTACAATGTCTTATGTCTCATATCATAAACCGTTGTCCAGTGATTATGTCAGCTGATAAACCTTCAAACTCATGTTTCTATCACTCTTCAGACATTCCAGTGTCTTTCATCATCACATCATTACCTGCTGCAACACTCCACAGCACCACACATTATTTCAAGGCTGTTCCAGGTCTGGATGAATCTGTAAACCATGACTCAAATGGTATCTGATGGTCAGTGTTGTGCTAAACAGCGACATACATCTAGTTCAGGGCATGGTCAGCTACATGTACAGCTATTTCATTTTATAAGAATGAGGCAGCTGTTCTAAGTTTGTGAAGTTTCACCTTCTGAACAGACAACATCATCCTGATACTTGATACTAAAGAAGAAAGAATTTGGTCATTTGTAATTTTTGCATTTTTGCAGTTACAATATAAAGTATATATTCCTATAGAAAAGTCCAGTTCGTACTTTTTTCCTGTATGGTGTAACAATCTGAGCATGTTACTGTACTGGAAAAAGTATCTCCCTGATGGAGATGTTACATTGGCTGCACGATTGGTGCAGAAAGACACCAGTGCTTTGAAATGTAATGAAAGCGCTGGGAAGCAACATGAGAAGGAGTGGTGATACAGAGCTTTACACTGTAACGAAAGGGCTGCTGCAGAATAGCAATGTGATATGTAAGCCTATGTAATTTATAATTTTTTTTGTGGCATGAACACTTTTACTATACAGTACCCAGAAAGAAAATGACGGGGAGACATGCAGCAAAGGAATTTTCTGCCTGGACTCAAGCTAGGGTTGAACACGGCAAGTGCTCTACCCCTACATCACCACAGCAAACCTGTGGTGTTTTTTTTTTTTTATTTGACAAACACTCAGAGAGATACACAAGCCACAGACACATACACATGTTTTTTAATTGCCTGGCTCTACTAAGCTTTCATAGAACCATCTCAGCACATACAGAGGTAAAGTTCTTGTACATTGTAATTGGGAGACATCCAGGCTTAGTTGCCATTTCCAACAAACACGTGTTTATGAGTGGGACCTCATCAGTGTGTCTCCTTATAAAATAAGTGATTCATGCATTGGAGGCGTGGTGCTTAATGGTGGAGGAGGCTTACCCCTGAAATGTTCCAGTGGAGCTGATCACTGGCAGGTGAACACAACCGGCTGGTGACACCATGTGCTGCAAAAGGAAATCCCTCCAAAAAAAATAAATAACCAAATTAATTGGCAGTTTAAAAGCGCCGTTTTAGCGACGTCCTTACACTGCTCATTTACTAGTGAGTATGAGATCAAACGGCCAGTACGATGAACAGGATTATCCAGCAGCTTATCATAAGCCTCTGTTTGCCTTTGAGGAAGCTCCCTTTTGTCGTCTATTTCCCAATTTTTCAGCCGGGTTTCCCTGGTGAATTCACCCGGACCAGCCAAGGCCACTGGCTATTGATCCTGTGGGGGCTTAGGACAACTACCCGTGGACGGTGTGCAAACAGGAGCAGTGAGCATAGTGTGTTTTGGGATGATACGTAGTAAAAAAAAAAAAATGTGGAGGTGTTGGTGTAAATGTGACAGGGGGGAGACTGGGAATAGTAATGCAGCACTGGGCCTCAGCTGGGACCAAGAGTGGCAGGTGGAGACTAGGGGAGCCAAGACCCTTTTTCCGAATCCTCATCAGTACCATGCTGTGTTATGTAGCGTGTGTGTGTGTGACAGTGTGGGTGTGTGTTAACAAATGTGAAGCAATTGCGGGGTTCAGACGTCAGCACAGGATTGGGCGGTTGGAGGATGCGCCAGATCTAATAAATAAAATCTACTCCGTTTATCTTTGATGGTAGATCCAGAGAGGAAACAATAACCAATCACAGAGCAGCATACCAGCTGCATCCAAAAAAACACACACACATGACAGCTTATATATACACAAGTCAAATGGGAGATTTGAGTGTGTGCATGTGTGTCTGGGTGCATGCGTGAGTGTTTTATGATGGCGAGTGTTATTGGGGGACCACTCATCCATTTCCCTCCGTGTGGGGGAGCATTAAGGGGTCAGTCCATTGTCGCTGTGCCCTGTCCACTTCCAGGAGACATCCATCATAGAGGGGCCCCAGAAAAACCACCCCCCCCCCTCTCCAAGAGCCTTTGCTTTCTAAGCCCCAAGGGAGGGTCTTAATGAGAGCCAGATCGCCCCACCCGTCTGGGCCTTATGGTGATCACCTCCGGTACAGTAAAGGGACACACACACCTGAACCCCACAACTCGCGCAGCAAAATCAAATCTGCTCTCATGGCTTTAATTACTTCACACATGAGCACCACAATGTCCAGGATAACTAAAAAAAAAAAAAGTGTATCATTTATTCAATATCCATCTCATTCTTCTTTAACAAATCTCATCAAAGTTTGTGTTTTTTTTGCTGAATCCTGCCCACTGATTCCTGCAGAACATCAAATATTTTGATGCTATTCTTCTGCGATTTGCATGGCAATTATGTTCCATTGTCAGGACACAGGAACACAAGTAGCACCATGTGCTGTGTCATGACAGGACAAAGGCTCCAATGTATGGGTATGAATTGAAGAGCCTCCCTTAATCAGTTCAATATGAATTGCAAATGATTCGGGTATCATCGGTAGCAGCTGAGTAATGTCAGTCGTCCCTTCTGCTCAGTGGCATCCTGAAAGAGGTGTCTCCAAACGCCTCGGAGAGGAAAACAAACAAAACTTGTTTCATTCCTTAGAAGGTATTATTTCATAAAACCTACAACCTTCCAAACTTATTTCAAGCTTGGTCCATCTCTGAGTCTGAGTGTCTCCCCAATGCTCCTAAAACATCTCTTGAAAATGTTCAAACTTGACAGAAAGACACAGGGTGGGGCCGTGTTGGAAGACAAAGTCATAGAAACCACATAAACACAAATAAGTAACACCAACATAAGCCTTACAGGGTTTTTTTTCTAATTGCACTAAAACGACCTCAGCATAGCACAGTTATTTAAACTGACACACGGAAACAAAAACTTCTTCTCAAATCTCCAAAACTTTAAACACATTTTCTGCTTTGCACACATTTTGCAATTCAAAATGGAACATTTTAAATGCACTGAACATGGATCTCTGCATAAGAAACAACAATCTGACATAAGGGCACATGTTTTCCATTTAAAACTCTGCCATTCAAAATGACACTGCATGAGGTAATTGGTCTATATATATATATATATATATATATATACCTGGTCAACATCGTATTGGTTAATTGTCACCACATCATTCAGGAAGTAGCATTATAAAAACACCTTCTTTACAACAATGGAAGACCATGCTACAAAGATTTGTGGTTCTGAGAAACAAAAATCCATCCCCTTTAGATTTTATCTCCTTACTCAAGCTTCTCTCTGGAGCACAAGAAAGGCTCATTAATAATAACGAGCCTCTTCTCTGATTGGATGTGAAGGGCGTGGGGGGGGGGTGACTGTATCGCTGTGACATCACAACTTCAGATATCCTGACGGCTCACTTTTAGATACAGTTACTGTCTGTGTGCATTTCTCTGTGAGATGAGTTTTGAAACATGGCGGTAATTATTGAAAAACTACAGTTTCTTATAATCAAGAAAGAAATTCAAATCTCACCTTCTATGATTCGGGACCTTTTAAACTGTGCTAATTTAGACGCACAAGTTTTATGTGATCATTTTAACCCAAGACATGACCCTAACTAATTGTTTTTTATGCCTAAACCTTACCAGACCTTTTCCACAATGTGTGACACCATAAAAAAAATCCCTGGTGATTCAGCACCATGGACAGAACCAGGAGTCATTGAACTCCAACGCCTCCACGGTGCATTTTTGGAGCAATGGATGTTTGTTTTGTGGATAATGGGCTGTTGGACTAATGGGCTCTCGGTCCAGTGGGCAGCTCCCAGTTGGCCTGCACAGATTTGTGAGACTTGCTGCGGCAGTTTGCTTGATAGTTTTAATAATTACTTTGCATCTAAATTAAAAGATTTTATCAACTCAAGTTCATTTCTTTTCTTTTCTTCGCTACTGCCACAGCACAAATTCAGTTAATTTACTGTTAGAGTATAGTCAACACAGTTATCACAATAAGTAAAATACATACTGAGTTTATGTTTATTTACGTTATGTTGTACATCACTAATACTTCACTTCAAAACTCTAAAGTGCTATGTACTAATAATGTGTAGTTATCTATAATGCAGTACCCATTGAAGTATGTATAGCTGTAGAAAATGGAAGTTTAAGTACATGTTTCATGTTTGGGCAAATGGTGGTGTGTTGGTCTGTTAGAGTCAATTTTAGACAAATTGTTGGGTAAGACATGGACATACATAGAAATAAGGAGAAACATGAAAATATAGCTACTGTAAGTAAAAGGCTACAATTTTTGATGAAAGTGTGGATCTCAATCTATCTGTTTTTGATTGAATTGTGTTGATAGGTTAAGTAAAACCAGACTTATGATAAATATTTTACTTTATTACTTTTCCTTATAAAGTTTTATGACCTGGCCATGATATTGTTATATATGTTGAAAATGAATTGGTTCAGGCCAGATTCTGTTCTGTGAGGTGATAGTGCTGGGATTCCCTGTGTTAGTGTGTGTTGTGGCTATGGGATTTTAACTTTAACTCTAATAATAATGATGTTTTGAATATCCATCCAAAAATACCCCACAAAAAAAGTATATATATACATTTATATATATATATATATATATATATATATACCATGCAAAAGCTATATCTAAAAGCTGAGGTTGATTTGATACAGAACTGAACAGAGAGATATATGAGATATTTTATTGATAGATTGAGAGGTCCAGATTTTGCGCTACAACTTCCTGCAGTGGTCGAGGTCGTCATGACATGAAGATGAATAAATAAATAGATACAAACTGCCTGCTGGGCTGGAAAAGTTTTTTTTCTCTGAAAAATGCTTCTTCACGGAAATGTGAGCTGCGACATCTCCGGTTTAAAGATCCGCTGGTTAGTCACAGTCAATAAAATATGGATAAATCTCGCTGTACCTCAAGAAGAAAACAGGCGCTGTCTGGAGGACAGGAGCGGAGTCAGGACTGTGACTCGACCTGGAGGAATCGGCCTTCACGCGCGGATACACACACACACACACACACACACACAAGCCACGCCCAGGTGATGGTCCCCCGGGTTGAAACAGGGGTCAGCGGGGGTCAGCAGGGGTCAGCAGGGGTGCGCCTGGTTGTGGTAACAACGTTCACCCTTTAACCCCCAGCTCACAGGAGCGCCTTATCTCCTTAGCCTCCCATCTCTTTTTTCCACCATTCACCTGTCTTGTCATCTTTCAGCGACAAAGCTTCAAGATGTGAGTTTCCAGCCGAACAATTTTAATGGATTCCTCCAGAGCCGCAGATAGAGAAAAGCTACTGTAACTCGACCCCATAGATCTTTGGGGGGGGTATGACAACGTAGGATAAAGCTTCCTGCTAATTGTAACAGAAGCCGGGCTGACCAACGCTAACCACTCTAATGCCGGAGTCAACCCAAGGTCACAGGCGAGGAGATAGAGCTATTGATCCCGGACATGGCAGCGAAGGAGGAACCTTCCAGTCCATCTCCGGGGCTCATCGCCGCGCCGTTCCAGATCCAATCTCCGCACCGAACACCATTAGTGGAGCTTTGTCCGGGGCTCCGATCTCAATTGCCCTCACGGAGCGGAATGTTATTTTACTCCCGGGGAGAGGAGGGGGGGGGTGATTCTGGGGAAGATACAGTATGCCTCATCCTCCATTTGATTCCCCCTGATTGGGTTTGGAAGAAGAAAAAAAATATAGCAGCATCTCTACTGAAATGTAACTTCAACTGTTGACCTTCCATTCACTTTTTGTGCTATGAACTGGCCTCCGCTGAGCATCTGAAAGGGCTATTCTCCTTTATGTATTACAACTGGAGTCTTATTTATGTAGCTTTGGTCATTCAATCATGGCTGCAATGGTATTAAACTCACCAAGTGAACCGCTGGGAAACACGGTATCAGTAAGACGAGGATCAGACAGGTGACGAGTTAACTAAAATCCAAACACAGCCATCACACTTTCAGCAGCCTTTGAAAATTTAACAATACAATACTGTATGCCAGTATTCTGTGCTATTCTCCAGAAGGACACATTAAAGCGTCGTGATTTGGCGCCATTATCAGCGGGACGCCAAGATGAAATGGTTCTTGGAGTTGACATTGCTGCGGTTAAGGCCTGGTCAGTTTTAGGCACAATTGTGGGGAGTGTTTAATGTTTAAATACTTGGTTAAAGTTACCACACTGTGGTCTGGGCTTAAATTGCTGCTCCCTTTACAACCAATATTGACTTTTGGTGCAACTCATCCATCCCTGATCTGCTCCGTCACACTTCATTCTCTGCTCCTGACGGACAAGAGATTTGAAATGCTCGCTAAATATATACAAACCACCTCCAAAATAAGCAAAATTCCCAATAACTACTTTAAATGTATGTAAATATTAATACTGATATACATTTTTATTTATGTATAACAGTAGCAGTTGTGATGTGTAATGTTTTCTATCTAGTGCACAGATCACATTATAATAATGCATCACACAGCTCGGCCTCCCCCCTGTCAGTCCTGTGACCCTGCAGGTCATAGCAGTTCATGAGAGTCTCTCATTACCATGGATGTATTATAATATCTGGATACCGGACATCAGGCCCCTGGGCCCAGAATAGAGGTTTAACATTGTGCTGACATCACAGATTTAAAAAAAAAAAATCACACCTTCGACTTGAGTGAGGTTTTACAAATATAAAAACCTCCCATTGGATCAAAAAATTAATAATTTAAAGAGTCACCAACCGTTTGACCTTGTTTTGCAGGCGGAGGGGTCCTGTCAACGGTTTCACAGTTCACAGGGGTCTATGGGGAAAATGCTTTTCTGGGTTTTTTTACCGTGAGCGTCCAGCCGCCAGGAAGGAGTGGCTCTGAGAGTCTGAGAGTGGCGGCGCCACGTCCAGATATTATTATACCGCCGTGCCCTCAGCCTGCAGGTCAGGACAGTTCCTTGAGGGTCTTCCTTTACGGAGACATCCGCGTTCAACTTTGACCTTTGCTATTATGCGAATTTACACCGTTTTTTTCATATCCAATGAGACGGGTATTGATATTTTTTTTTTGTTAATCTGACTTTTTACTCCATCTGACATTGTCAGTTTTGCACTGTTTCCAGATCTCAACATTAACTCTAGAGAGAAAAACCTTCTATATTTTCATATATTTTTTATATCATAACTAATTTTTCACCCTTTTGTTAAAACCATAAGCTCTTCATAAACCAGTAAAAATTGCTTAAAAACAAGAGATCTTTTTTTTTTTGTATTTGTCATGGTAAACATCCCAAAAAGAGAAAGAAATCAGCCGTTTTATATATTCTAGATGTGTGTGTGTGCTGTGTGTTATGAAGTGCTGTGACCACATCATTAACTCCCAGCGTAGAGTGACCCGGAGTCAGGGGTCAATTGACAGAGCCGACAGTGATGTCAAGTGACTCGACATGCGAGCTAGCCCCATCTGGCCCGGGGGGGAAGACGTGACAATCTGATGTCACATTCACATCACCTGGTGTGAAGAGCTCACACACACACACACACACACACACATATGCGCACAGGCACAGACGCACACATGCTGGCAGACAGGAGGGGTTACAATAGCTCCTCTCTGTGTTTCTGTGCCTCTGGTCACATGAACACGAACCGGGAGGCAGAGATTCATCCCTTCACTTCATCTCTGTTGCAGCTGAGGCTGCCAGAGCCGCCACCGAGCCCCAGAAATATAGTGTAAGCTAGTTACCACATGGCCACACACCGTCCAGATTTGGAACGCGTTTTTTAATCTGGAGTCATATTTGGAACATGTTTGTGGGTCTTTAGGTCCATCCACTTACAGTAAGCACATGTTAAAAAAAAAAAAGCAGAACGCAGCCCTGACTCTGTTCCCTTTAACCTCACTCATGTGTGTGTGTGTGTGTTTGTGTGTGCGCGTGTGTGTTCCAAGTATTACCAAGTTTTCATGGAACAGGCTGCAAACAGAGCCACATGACAACAGTAACATCTGGCTCCGGCTCCGGAGATGATTACTCCGCAGCTCTGTGAGGACTCATCCTGTGAGGCCTCTCTCGCTCCCTACTGTACATACAAGCGTACACACACTCTCACACATGCACACACACACACACACACACTGACTGCAGGCCCTTGCAGACACACGCATGCACAGATTGGCATAGCCAGATGGCACAGTCTCTTTGACTGTCACCTAAACCACAGTGGAATAGCTGTGGACATGTTTGGGTATGCAAACAGCACAAAGAGATTCAATTCTTCTGGTGGAAGCCGGAGGATCCTAATTGGCTCTGAAAGTTAGTTTTTTCGGGTGCTATAAAACCTTTATACTCGCACAAACACAGACAGCAGGAAAGCCCATCTTCCAAATAACAAAAGAGCTTCCTTTAGTGGAGTAATGTGCGTCATTTTGTGAGAGGGGAGAGAAAAAGAAAAAAAAAACATCTGCACATGGATTAATTAATTTGTAGAAATTAATATTAGGAAAAGTTTTGGAATAAAGAGCATCTCTACATTTTGAACGGCGGTTCCAGCAACTTGGCTCAGAGGCTTTCCCTGCGTAAAACGTGTGCGTACCTGTACCAGTCCAGTCCTCGTGCGTAATGCCGGTCAAAGAAGTGCGGCTCCGAGCCCAGGGCGCGGATGTCCGGGTGGAGCCGCAGGAACTCCAGCAGAGCCCTGGTGCCTCCCTTTTTAACCCCGATGATGAGCGCCTGCGGCAGCCTGCGCGTCGCCGTCCACTCCTTCCCGGAGCTGTTCCCTTCCAGCGCACCGGCGCCGTCCGGGTCCGCGTCGGCGTCTCCGGAGCCGTTCCTCTCGCGCGGCCATCCCGACGCCAGGAACTGGCGCGCCGGCGGCCCGACCTCAGGGTTGTCCGTCAGCTCCGACTCGCAGCAGCCGGTGAGCAGGTAGACCAGGGAGAAGCACAGGATGCTCAGGGAGGACGCGATGGTGAGCCGGTGGAAGAGCCGCCGCAGGTCCGCGCTCGGGTGGAGGAGCTGGTGGTGGTGGTGTTGGTGTTGGTGGTGGTGAAACGCTGCCATCCCTCACAGGTCCGCGTGGGACGAGGGGCCATCCTACCGCGGGTTCAGCTCACATCCCGACATACTCCGGCGCTCGAGTGTCCGTCAGTGCGCTCCGATGCCCACCACCTCCTCCTGCATGGTGCGCGTCCGGGCGCGCGTCGACCACCACCACCCCTACCCCCGTCCAAAAAGAAAAAAAAAAGCAGCCAAGCATCCAGTGATTCAGTGAATCGCTGGAACTTTTGTTTTTGCGCCCACTCACTCGGGGACCCTGGCGCCGTAGGAGGGGGTGGTGGGTGGGTTGGTGGGTGAGGGGGGAGGAGGAAGAATCAAGCTTTAATATCCGAGCGGGCTGCGGGGATGTTCCTCACTTTCCACTCCGCGGGATTACTCTGGTCTCTCTCCAGCAGGCTCATCTCACGGGGATTCTCTCTCTCTCTCCTCTCTCTCTCTCTCCCTCCCTCCCTGATTGGAGGGTCATGGCCTGAGGCGTTTAATTCCACTATTATTTATTGTAGGAACCTGTGATGAGATGGATCCCGCGCGTTAATAATGACCCGCGCCTCCCACGTGCAATTATCACGCTCATCTATTATGATTGACTAATGCCTTTTATCCAACTTTCTGTCACATGATAGATCATCCAAGAATATGTAAGCAGTTACAGAGACACGCTGACCTAGCCATAGAGATTCTCTTATTTATCAGTAAACATGAGTGGGTCATTGGTGCCATTTGGAACTGGGTTTATCACAGTCTCATAATTGGCTTAGCAGCCAGACAGCATTAGTCTATATAGTGCAGCTGCCAATACTGGGCTGCTCCTGACCCCTGAGGACTTGATCTATGTGGAACCGCTTTCAGGTATCATACATAAACACCTCAGAGATTTCTGGCTCCTAGTTGTTGTTTTTTTTACAGCATAAGATGGGGCTGGTTCAAATAGCAAACGTTACCCAAGACGCAAAGTGCTGATTTATAATATTTGATCCCGGCAGAGGATTGTGCATCCTAAGCGGATGTTTTATCACTTGCATTAGCAGAGGCGTGTGTTGTGTTGCGGTGGGCCGGTTAGGGAGCTCTGCTATGTTGGCTTTTATTATTGCGGAGTGCGGAGCTAAGGTACAGATAATAGCTCATAGGAGACTCATTAGTTCCCCCCCTTCTTCCAACCGCACACACACGCACGCACACACACACATCTGCACGCACGCACACACTCACACACATACTTCATGTTCCATTTGGCTTACCCCTGTCATTATCCCGTAGCAGATGTGACCCGTGCCATAAAACCCCTGCATTGTCCTGCACGGATCCAACATCTATTCTCACAACAAGACCAAACTTTTTGTTATTGTGTTTCACTCTTTCAGAGATAAAACATGTGATATGATAGAATTAAACCTGTCAATGTACAGAGCATACGTATGGATTTATATATACATTTATATAGTTAAAAAAGGTTCCACTTTAACACTAGTAGTGTTAAAATGAACTCTTTAAGTGTTAAGTGTTAACACTGGTGATTTTACAGTGTGTGTGGGTGTGTGGGTGTGTGTGTTTGATTCTGCGTCATCAACACTGACCAGCTCCAGCTTTTTGAAATATATTTATTTGTATAGCATCCTACATACAAAAAGTGCTGACAGAGTAAAAGCAGGATACACAGAATGTAATATAATAAGAGAAATCCAAACAGGGAGTTCAAACTAAAGTGAGACAACATTAGGACGGACTTGTGAGGCCTATTCTAGCTGTGTTTAGCAGAACAGACTTGACAGAAATGGAATAAAATATTCATATGTATGTTTTATTAGTGTTAAATTTAATCAAGGTAAAAACTCATGTGTTTTTAGTACAAAAACTACAGACTGTACCTTAAAAGGAAGGAGACAAAAGATGGAAAAACACAGTGGACGAGAGTCTGTTCTGGTCAGGCAGATCATTCTACAGCTGAAGGGCCCTGGTCTCAAAAGCAGGTCACATGAGGTTTAAACCTCGACTTTGGGACAACCAGAACAACCAGAGTGACCCGACACGCTAAGGCAAGTCGATTTTCTGGACAAAAAAACTCAATCAAATCACATGAATGTCAAGAAAGAGGAATGCATTTTCTTTCATTTAAAACCATCATCATATCACATCTTATCAGCTGTTTGACTGGGCACATTTTGACCTGTAGAAAGATGAGTCAACTCAACCCAGATGAGCCATCTCCAACTGGACTGTGTTTTGCGCAAATAGAACCTTTTTTGTTGTTTTTATGTTTAGTTTATTCCCTAACATTCTGTGCAATATTGCTCCCAAAAAACCTCAATGCAGATAATGATAATAATAATATTCCTTTATTGTCCCATGAGGGTGAATTTGTGCTCAGAGCACATTTATTTATAGCCAAACAATGTTATTTAAATGAGAAAAATAAATAGGAAAAAGTAAAATGACAAGTGTTCAACTCTGTGGAAAATGAATACATATAGAGAAACTTAATTATATTTTTTGTTCACTTTTGTGTAGTTGTCAGTGGTTACAGACTGTCTCCACCTCCCTACACTTTCATTCTGAATGTGATTTATTGCCCCCCCCCCAAAAAAAAGAGGATGAATGACTAATTATTATTACTCTTCGTGAGTGACAGTTCTATTTCAGAGTTTACTGAGGGGAAAGATGCAATTAAACTTTGTTTTCACATTCATCTCGAAAGTTGGAAAGTTTCTCTAAGCTCAACGAAAATTGAAGGATTTAACAAGCGTGATTTGTGACGTCACAAATAGTTTAGTCGAACCTGGTGCAACATTCAACTTACACAAGACACTTTGACCTCCGGTGCAGAAACTTTGAAAAAAAAAAAATTCATCAGCTAAATGATATATTTCCATATTCATAGACTTTGAAAATGTTAATATGACTGAAGTAGGAGATGCAGTAGTAGTAGTTTCATTCCATCTTTATACACATCAAAAATAGTGCAAACAATCGACAATATGCATGATCCAACACACAAGCAGCTTAGTCCAAATGAAAAAGGTCAACAGACCATGCATTAAGTAATGAAACAAAAGGCTAAAGCAGAAAGGTTTATGTATACCAGGCCTACCTTCTTTTATATTAAAGCTTCCTTTCAGAAATGAAAAAGAAAAATAATTTGCATTTTGTTATCCTCAAGAACAACTTTATAAATCATTCTTTTAAAAAACAAACTCACAAACATAAATACACCCTTTTTTTTAATGATTTCAACATCTCGTTGGTGGAAAAAAAACATTTCTGAACACTAATTATTATTGAAGTTGAGCATTTTATAAAACATGTCAAACATGTCAACGTCTTTAAGCTTGTGGCCTTGAATGAGATTTTCCCTCACTGATGAACTACCCATCACTCTACAGTAGCAGCGCAGTTAAAACTCTATGTAATGCTCAACTGAGCCTGAAATAAGAAAATCATTATCTGCCACAATTACTCAGTGATACTGAACAGCAAAGTCACCCTAAACTATCTTTTTATTCCCCGTCGACATGACAAACGTTTATGAAGAGCGATGGAGCCACATATATATGTGTATATATAGGGGCAGCCTTTATATTGATAACTCCTTCTTCTCATTCCCCTGTTTATTTTATTCTGCAGCCTTCCTCCACGGATCACCACGCGAGGTCATCAGGTGAGGCCGCGTGTCTTTTGTCTGCAGCCGCCCCGCAGATTGTTCCGTGATGAAGTGGTCGTCTATAAAAGCACGACCCCCGGGGTCAGGGCCGGAGCCGGGAGTGGTGAATCGTTATTTGAACCGGAGGAGGGGGGGGGGGGAGGAGTGCGCCGCCTGATTAATGCGCCGCTCTGCATCCCCGCGTGTATGAAACGAAAAAGGTTTCAGAAGCGCTTTTAAGAAGTGTAAAAAGAGTTAGCCGCTGCCTGATCGAACCGTTCTTTGGGCATCTTCTGCTTCACGTTTCTCACTCCTTACGCGGTTTTCGATTTTTTAATGTGTTTTTGATTTCCTGACCCGCCGTAAAAAAAAATCTGCATATTTGTCATCGACCCTGCATACGTGTTCCCTGTCCATCCGTCATGCCTCCCCTGAGTGACAGTCTAATTAGAGTTCAAGTAATGGTGTATGTAATCAAGGCTAAATTACAGCCATAAGTCACTCAGCAGAGAGCCTTATACCTGCGAGCCAATCAAAGTCGCAAACTAATGAACCACACTCGCCGACCGCTGACCTAATCATCTATTTCCACCATGAGGACGTGGTGTTAACTCCTCTCAGCACCACGGGCTGCCCAAGCTCCTAAAGGGTCAGTTTTAAACAACACAGGAGAAAAAAAAAACAACATATTTTCACATTTATCCTTACAGTATATGGCATTGAGCCATACAAGCAGATTGTCAGGAAGAAGAAATGTGTTTTTTATTGTGATTTGGGTGAAGTGACCCTTTAAAATCCATTCTGTCAGTAGGGCTGTGTGTCAATCCAGTTTGAACTGACCTACTTTAAAATATAATCTCTTTGTGAAACCAACAAATCCAAAATTTACTATATATATATATACTTTTTATCTTTATTCTACTTTTATAAAATCCTGTCATGTCTTTTATTCAAATTTTTCTACTACTTTCAATATTTCTATTTTTTTTTTCCACAAATGTGCAAAATGTCAGTGTGGTTTAGTGCAGACAGGAACATTTCAACAGCTACAGGATGGATTGCAGACACGTTATGTACAGACATTCATTCATTCCCGCAGAGAACGAATCCTAATGACCTCGGTGAACCCCTGAACTTTCTTCTAACGCCACTGTGAGGTTGACAGGTTCCATAACTGTCAGATAAGTTGTCATGAAACTTGGCATATATATATATATATATTCTCCCGAAGTGGCCTGTGTGATAGTTTATAGAAAAATCCCACTAGCCTGCACAAGACTCAGCAGCAATAACTCAAGCGAGGTGGTGACATTCCTCTTACTTTCAGGGGAAAGTGTCATATTTTAAGATAGATTCAATATTAAGATGTATTTTGACAAGATTTCTTGCGAGAAATTCACATTTTATTATCAGTATTAGTCATTCAGTGATGTATACAACCTTTTAATATCAGGTTTCTATCATTGCTATGGTTTCAATGGAGCCTGCTACACTAAGGCACACTTTAGTGTCTGTATGAGACACACCACTGTTGAACGTATATCTTATAATTATGTTTTATGGTGTTATAAAGCTGTTTTACATTAATAAAATGGCTGACTCGAAGGTAAATATATCCTGATCTGATGGTAAAAATGGTCAGTTATTGGTCTGGAACGGTTCTCTCCTGTTACTTTGCAACTCTACGCCGATTTATTAAAATAAGGCAGTTGACAGATGGACATTGATAGATGTAATTATTTCATGGGATTACACAAAGATGCTGAGCGTGGTGAGCATTATACCTGCTGCATGCTATGATATTAGCAATATGATGGTTGATTTTGATAACAACACCAGAAGTGTTTTTGGGGAGGTAAAATCTCAACATTGGCATTTTTTCACGCTTTGTACACTTTTTTTATGTATTGCATATTTTAAAGCATAGAGAACAGCTTTACAATTCCAAAGATAGTTTTGTTATCTTCATCCTCCTCATTCACTGTGGTTATGTGCTGACTCCTGCTCTTACGGAGATAAAGAAAGTTGTATTCAGCTGAATTGGATGGAAAATGTATAAAAGACTGTGTTCATCCCTGAGCCCTGCACAGCGATTCCTTTGCTGTGTCACAGCAACACCTTTTGAAAACCAGCGAAAGGTTACGCGTAACTTCACTAAGGATTTTTCCTGAAAATGAATAGCTAATGCAGCGGAGGCCTAATAACTGTCCGCGGCTCCCCTGGAGAGCCTTGACGTGCTGCTCCCGTCCCCCGGAGTCAGAGGCCCGTAGGGTCACCAAGTGGTGCCAGAGCCACGCCCGGATCAGAGGCCGGCACCTCCTGCTCCCCCAGCGCCTCCTCCACCTGTCAGCGATGCTCCGCGCCGGCCAAGAAGCCACGCCATGCCCTGATGAAGTGCGCTCGTATGTGTGCATTTGACCCATAGGGCGAGCGGGGATGAGAGGAGGAAGGTGCCAGATCAGATCAGAGCTCTCCAAGAAGGGATAAGCTCTACTCACACTGCGTTAGGCAGGGTTGTGTATGTGAGTGTGTGTGTAGATGTGTTTGTATGAGCGTGCCCTTTTTTTGCGAAAGCCCTTAGGCCCTTTTTTCATGTGTATATGGTTTTGGTTTTAATGAGCAAGGTGCTTCTTTGACCCCCCTCCGTGTCGTGGCCGCGCTGAGGTTATTGTGTAGTTGTAAAATACAGGTCACGGTCCACTGATCCACGGAGCCATTTCAATTAAGTAAGTCTGTAGGCGGTGTCATCGGCTTTTATTTGTGGGCTTTTACAACCTACAGTGAATTATGACTTTCTCCCTCGGAATATAAAAAAAAAAAAAGTGTATATGCTGCAAACTTCATCAGCCTTTCAATATCACCGTTTTTACTTCCTGTGACCGCGGCTGGGTCCGATCATACTGATTATTCTCATTTCCAATATTTGGGCTTTGATAATCTACAGCAAAGCAGACATGTATCCTGTAATCAAAGGTTTTGAGGGACATAATTTACAAAAAGTGAACTGTAGCATTGTGGGACGCTTAGAAAAGTACATGTGTTTATTAGTGTACAGGCTGCTAGCACTGCTGTTGGTTTAGTATCAAAGACAAGAAACTCTAAGTATTTGATTCCTTGATATCAAATAAGAAAAGAATAGTCAAAGAAAGAAGCCTGTGGATGTAAAAAGTCAAAACTGTAGGGGCGTTTAGGTAAGTTAAGAGAAACATCACACAAACTGTTGTCGTGCCTCCTGCTAGCAGCGAGCTGCAGCTAAAGAATGTGTTTCGTAGGCAACTGATTAAAACAATCAGCAGGCTGAATCGGAGCAGCTGTGACTCCGAGGCGACGCCACTCGGTCTCTGGCTCCTCCAGCATCCTCTGGGCAAGTCGCTGCCCCCCAAATTGCTCCCGAGGGCCACCGGCGTGTGTGCAGAAAACAATCGTTGGATCCTGACGAGCTGCGGCGACGTGCACGGCCGCCTCCACCTCCCGTGCACGAAGGCGTGTGTGTTTGTGTGTGTTGGCATGGCCTGTTTTAAACTCTGAGTCATTGTTGAGGTGTTGTCAGGCTGAATATGGAATTGTTTTCGCGGCTAATGTTTATTCTGCCCAAACAACCGATGCGCGATGCCGTCCATGCCAGCCCTGTGCGGCGGGCTCGTCTCTGTGTTGACAACACAGGGCCTCTGATTGATTCCGGAATCCGCCGGCGTTCTCTCTGTTATCTGCCAGTTCCTTTCCCCCTTTTTTTTTTTTTTTCTTCGTTGCCTCCACAAGTCTCCTGCTCCAGGGAATCCATTTTCAACACCGCAATCTGCGCCCCGCAGGAAGGATTGCCTTTCACTTTGACTGCATCTTGGCATCGACTTCATATGCAGTTGCATGGGCTCTAAAATCTGCTTTGTGTGCAGATTTTCTCTCTGATGCATGTACCTTTCATTTTTCTCTCTTTGCCTGGGGCTCATAGGTGTAAAGCCATCTGACAAACTGACAGAAAAAAAAACATATTTCTTTTGAATATAGATTTAATAATAAACAATGTACGTAAATATATAGTACTGTTAAACAATCCAGGAGAATGTCTTTCTATGCTGAGGAATATTGAAAAAACATTCAAATATGAATTTACAGTAAACACACTTCCAGAACCACAAGTCCACCTACGTCTTAACCTTATAGTGACAGTAATAGACGTCGACATGATTCCAGTAAAGCAGGATTTATGGAGTTGGGATCCCAGCTGGCCGGTTCGTACCGCGACTTTGAATGAAAGCTCAGAGACTTCAGCAGGTGTCAGGTTTTTCTCTCTTCCCGTCTTTACAGTCCTCACACCTCATCCAAGCCCGGCCGTATATCCCTTCACTCCGGTATTTCCTTTCAACTCGGAAGGACTCAGGTGGACCCGAGAGCCCGTTGGATCATCGAACGGAAGCCCACTTTTATTACTCGCGGGGGGGAAAATGTGTCCATCAATTTTTGTGACTTTTTTCCAAACTATTGGACTCCTGTGCCCTTTTTTAGGCCGTGACTGACCCAGTGTGCAGGGGATTGAAATGAGAGATTTCTCTCTTAATCTGTGTTTTTCTACTTCTCTTCGTCAAAAAAAAGACCCAGATTCTCAGTGTTCGATCATGGAGAACAAAGCTATAATAAATACTTTTATATTCGTTTACAATTTGTCTGAATGACTCATTGCATCACCTTCTGTTTAAAGCATTAAATAAACCACTCCAATTTTAGATTGACCTGTTTACCTGTTTACCTGTTTCCCGTGCCCGGCTCAGGGTGAACATGGCTGCTACCGGTAATCCCCTGATGAGCTGGTGCGGCAGACGAGCTAATCAGCTGCACCCTCTAACCCCTTTAAGTTACAAGATTAACACAGTTTAAGGGATAAAGGCTTTTTTTCTTTTTTTTTTCCAACCGCGGACAGTTTGCTGCGGGATCGAGCCCGCAGGTGCTGCATGAGCCGCTGCATCGACGTGAGTGTTTCTGTATGGATCCTAATGGAATAATAATGAATCGTAATTGCGGAGAGCCTCTCTCCGCGGGTCCCGATGCATTTTTTTCGGTATTGACCGGTCTGCAGTCAGCTGAAGCATGAACACCCCGCATTCCGTATTGATTCGGCCTTTACAAGGAGAACCGGCGGCATGATCTATTTTACAGGCACAGTTTTCTGCCATTAAAATGCATTGTTACGCCCGGGCGAGAGGGATTGCATGCGCATGCATGAGTGCTCACCGACACACACACACACACACACAAACAAACACGCATGTGTCGGATGATACAGTGGCGACCAAACTCCTGTGGCTCCCTAACCGGGCTCTAACCGCCAGAGACAACAGGTTAATGTCCCAGCGCTGGGAATCACGGGGAGTGCAGAGAAAGACAAATGGCGTGTGAGTGCGCGTAGGAGAGAGGACGGATCAGGAAGAAAAAAAAAAAAAAAAGAAAGAGATTATTAAAACTACCTGCTGGAAAGCCTGCCCTCATTTCCACAGGCTTCCAGACACATCTGCTAGCATTGTTTAACATCCCCGTTGTAAAGAGAGACGGATTATTGTTCCCCTTGGCCTCTGAGAGGAGGGGAGACTGTGTAGCGACACGGACGTTATCCCAGATAAATCTGTTATCCAGGGTCTGTACAGGGATCCTCTGCAAGGGGATTAAAGTCACAGAGAGAGAGAGAGAGAGTATCGCAATATGGGAGTAATCCCATCCAGTTTCCTGTTTCACCTTTTTTTTTTTTTTATAAAACCCCCACAGTTGTGAAAATAATGACTTCTCAGGGAGAGCACGTCCACAAGTGTGTGTGTTTTCTGGAATGTTCCTGGCGGCTCATTTGAAGCTTCATAGTCATTCCCTGCACCTACCGGATGTATCAGCGGAGCGAGTTCTGTTCAGCCTTCTCCTTCCGCGGCTTATACAAAAAAAAACAAAAAAATTAATCCAAAGCGCAGCTCGTATGGATTTGTCAGCATAATTATGTGCTCTGTCTGTCTACAGGCCTTCATTTGATTACAATGGGGGGGAAAACAGGAATTTGCTATGGATATAAAGTGATTTAACATATTGGACTCAATACCGTACCTTGTCAAAGTGCCATTTCACACAGTTTGGATTTGCTCAAATTCATACAAAAGGACCTTTGTTTGCGCCGATTACAGTTTGTTGGTTTGCTCAGTGTGACCCATTAGCTCGCCCATCTGACAGTGTTTTTCTAACAGGAGATAGAACACGGTGCAAAACACACCGTATATTATTAGCCCGTATTTACATGTCCGATCACGCGAGCGGGGTGTGTTTATCCAAAACGCATCGTGCATGGCTGCACCAAGGATTAAGTTTTCCCCTCTTTCTAGTTCCTTCCACTAGATTAGCACCACCGTTGACCTCCAATCACATGCGGGATTACGTCCCTAACGTGTTCAGCGTTCATCAAATTTTTGGACGCCAGAGTGTTGATGAGGGACGATTTCTCCTGGCAGAAACTTTGAAATCCAGTCAGGATGTTAATTTAGTTTTCAGCTTCCGAAGGTTATTGCTCTGGAGCTCTAATTTTATTAATAGCCGCAGGCGTTACTCAATAGGCTTCATTCAATGTCACCCCCCCCCCTTCCCTGTCCACACAACCCCCCAAAATCACCATCCGGTCCCCCCTCTCGTCTGTTTTCTCCCCCCCTCCCTGAATCTGGTTCTGACAGCAGCAAGTAGCCGGAGACTGATGACCGTGTTAATTTAGCCCTAGTCCCTGGGGGCCTTCATCTCATTGGCCCTTAATAGGACACACACATATGGAGACACAGCAGTATACACGAGTTGAACACACACAGCGACACGTTTGGGCCCCGACACAGGCGTCTGTTCTTCATTGGATTTGCGGGGCGGTGTTTAAAACGCTGGGCGGCTCTTTGTCGGCTCTGTGGCGACACTCTGTTGCTGTTTGTTTGCAAATTCTTTATTGAGTTTTATTGAATCCTGCTTGCGCCAGCATATAAAATTGGAGCGAAATAGTGGAATTATCATGATCGGTACTTTGGCTGCAGTTAAAGTGATTCCTTTTTGGGGACTCAGCTTTGACAAATCTTGCCCTGAAAGTGTTGACCTTTGAGGAAAAGAAGAGTCCAAACTGGAGTTCGGAACAGCATACTATTCTATTTAAAGGATCATTGTGATTTAGCAGAACAGACTCAGCAGGAATGGAGTATAATGTTTTAATTAGTCTATATGTGTTTGTATTACCTTGATTGTGTCATTTTTATCTATCTCAAGGGAGCATGTCATGGTGTTCCTACGGTAGCCCAGAAGGGACAAACCAAACAATGGTTATGAGATGCCAGCAGAAAGTCTAGATCGCTAGATCTGCCATGTTATAAACTCCTCCAAAGAATGAATCAGTGGTTATTTAAATTCATGTTACAGATCAACTCAGTGGCACAAATTCTCATGTATACTCAGAATTTATTGTTCCAAGCCGACAACCGATGTAGCTTGCTAGCTTGGGGAGCACGGTGTCCCTGTTCAATTCAGACCTTGAAGTGATTTACAAAACATAGAAACACAAACAGAAAAAAAAATGCCAGGGGGGAAGTTGTGTCTGCAGAAAAAATATAAGTGTGTGTCCAGCAGCTAGCAGCAGGCCAGCATCTAGCAGCAGGCTAGCAGCTAGCAGAAGGCTAGCAGCTAGCAGAAGGCTATGATTTACATAAAATTTGTGTATCAAGTAATTTAATATAAATTATATTTGATTTTAATTTTTTTTTATATATTTGTTCTCAATTCACATAAAAAAGTTCCCTGTTTTGAAATTTAAATGTAGAAATAGTGACATTCTTCATTTTGTGTGAAACTGATCAGTTAACCCCGGGTTAACCTTACCATAAGCAGCTTAGGTTAGAGGAAATTACGACATCACATACATGACTTTTGGATGTGTAGTCATTCTACTTGTGATTTTCCCATCCTATAATTAAACAGTTCTACAACAAACTTGACCTTCTTGACTTGCACTATTATCTTTTTGATTGACAAACATCATATGTGTAGCTCATGACAGAAAATGGGATCATGCAATTATTTGTCTCTTCACTATCACTACAAAAAGTTCCCGTTTTAACAAATGAAGTATAGGAACAGAGAAGTACTTAGTTTCATGTGAAAGTGATAATTTAACTCTGGCTGAGCTTGTCTATCTTTAACCTATTTGAGCCTTATTTGTGAAAATGGTATGCCCAAGTTGTAAGTAGCACAGGTCCCATATGTCACATGCTATTTAAAAGCTCTGGCCATTGGCTATCACATTTGGATGGTTGTGTAATGATAAATTTCCATTGGGTTGTGCTGCTGTCCATTAAAACCACAGGTCATCAAACTTTATGTAGTTGGTCCTCATTGGATTTCAAACTGACTATATCCCGACCCCATGCTTCCATTGGCTCGTGCATGGTGACAATCAAAACTACTTTGAGACTCTAATTATTGCATTATTTCCCCATAGAAACCAATGACTGAAGCGTAGCATTGCTGTAAATGACCCATGTAGCTCTTACTGTACAGTGGGTCTTAAAAGGTTAATTTAACATTTTTGTAAATTCGACCCACGTTTTAAGCTTCTCTTTTGATTTTTCCTTCTGTCAGCTGAGTAAATGAAGCAAAAGAAAAAGCATGTTTATAGAAATTACCCTTTAAACAGCTTGATCTGAGTTAAATTGGCACTGTTTGAACAGCACAAGACAACCTGTGTTCAAGTCCCTTGAACTATTTTTGTGGCAGCTAAATGGCCCCGATTCCACCCAGCACCCTGCGACTCCTAATTATACAGTGAGAATAATCCCGTCTTGTAAAGAGGTTAAGCATGAAGGACAGCTTTACACATCTTCTTCTCGTGGGTTATACCCGCGTGCGTGTGTGTGTGTGTGCGTGTGTATTCCCTAGTGTGAGCCAGCTGTAGGCATGTTGTATTCCCACTGAGACAGACGCCCATCTGACTGAGCTGTGACATATGCTGCTCTCACCTAATGGACAAACACATGCAGACATTGCTCACTTGTATCTACACAACAAGCATACACACACGTGTGCACTCGCACACACACACACACACACGCAGACTAATCAGTCTTGGGACTATTTGCTCTTCCTATTGTCTTTATGAAGCAGCTTTTCCAGTCAATGACAGGAGGTTATGGAGGGCACCGCTGTGAGAACGACTTCATTGTGCGGCAGAAAGTCAGTCAGCAGGAAGCAACAGGCCTCCTCTATACACACATAATGTGCAGCCATAATCAATTATATTAATTGTACGTGTGTTTAATAACTCAACACACTGGTGTACATCAAACGCCTACAAAACCTGTAGCGCATGAAATTAGATGTCCGTGTGAGGAGTAGCAGCGGGCGGAGATTTATTATTTCAGGATTTGGATGCAAGTCTTTAATTGGCCTTTATCGCGGTGGACATTTGACTTGTCACAGCAGGAAAAAAGCGCAGGTGACACAAGGCGGGGCCGGAGGCTGAACCCAAATGCACGACTCTTCACGGATCGATCAAAGAAAAGGTCTTTATTATGGTTCTGTACAAAAGATTCACTCTGACGAGGAATAAACAAAAAATCACTCTTACGAGGAATAAACAAAAAATCACTCTTACGAGGAATAAACAAAAAATCACTCTTACGAGGAATAAACAAAAAATCACTCTTACGAGGAATAAACAAAAAATCACTCTTACGAGGAATAAACAAAAAATCACTCTCACGAGGAACAAACAAAAAATCACTCTTAACGAGGAACAAACAAAAAATCACTCTTAACGAGGAACACGGGACTAGGAAAAATAACGAGGCAAAGGCCGAAAAAACAAGACTGGGAACTTGAGCATGCGAGAACAAAACCTGGTAGTACTTGGAGCTGGGCGCTGGCTCTGACACATGGGACGTGACGAACTGGCACAGGACAAGGGGAGACACAGACAATATATAGGCAGGGTAACAGGGCACAGGTGAAAACAATCAGGGCAGGGGAAGGCAATCGCCTTGGCGGGAAACACACAAGGGCAGGAAGCAAAGGTGCCTGAAACAAGAGGGAAGGGTCATTTCACAATAAAACAGGAAGTGCAGGACAAGACAACACGAGTGACAACTTAACATTTACGACGAGACATGACAGCAGGTTTTAATATTAACGGAGCCCCGGTAAGTCGCGAGAGCATGACAGTAACGCCGGCAACCCGAAAGTGGAGCAGCTAAAGGCAATTCTGCCATCATCAATTTAATTAATTGTACCTGTGCTGGTGCTAATGTGGCCTGTGGACTTTATGGAGACAGAGACAGAGCTTCTGTTAGTTCCCATTTTCTAACATTATTAAGTGAACCGGAGCAGCTATTTTTTTGTTGTTGTTTGTTAGTTTTTCGTGCCTAAATCTAACCAGACCTTGCCCACGGGTGTCGTCACATTATAAATCATCATTATAGACAATATTAACATTGATGCATCTCATACAGACGCCTTGTTTGGAAAAGTCCATAGCAACCCCTGTAGCAATTATAGAAATATGAATATTGTTATTAACGATAACTAACAAACTCAAGTTTGCATGCATTGAACACAGGTTCTGGGAAAAAAAGCACATTTATTAGCAGGAATATTATCAAAATGTATTTAATACCCTAACTATCTTTGTATCTATCTTGAACAATTGTGCAGAACAGTTTCATGAGAAGACATTGCATACTGCACGTATACTACTTCCGATTTCTCCTTCTGACTTTGTGCTGTCGTTCAGCAACACACAGCAACTTTTCAGCCACACTCAGACTGGAAAACAGTGTTGTGTAACGATACAGAGGAATGTGTTGGTGTGCGCGTGTTGTTTAGTGCCGATATGTCTATGAAACATGATCCAGCGTATAACCCCAATACGTGATCAAGGAAGTGAATAACATCATGGGATTCTCATCAATACACTATACATAAATATGTGCAAAGAGTATAAAGTATATAATTCATATTACTTTAATATTATTACTAATGTAATTGCTTTTAATAGGAATAGCAATGTTTTGTATAATTTCATAAAATATGGTCTCCATGCTCCGTTTCTCTGTTTGAGCCACATATAAGCTGCTCAGATCCAGCCTTGCCATTATGTAGGCCTACATCCTCTAATACTCCCAAAGAGACCGGAGCAGTTTTCCATTATTTCAGCTTAGCAGAGGAGATCACAGGCAGCCGTCCCCGCATCGATCCCCTGGTCCCCGGAGCCACCTGAGCACCGGCGCAGCCCTTCTCCCCGGCGTCCCCGCGGTGACCGCTGCAGTCCGGCCGCCGTCGGGGCTGATAACAATCCCTGATTCATTAAAACGGCGATGGGCTGATACAGTAACACCACATGATGCCCTGCAAAGCCACAACTTTTAACTACAGTTACAGCATTTCTGACTGAAAAATAGGGATTTTAATGAATTGGCATCTTACACAAATAAAGCAGCAGCTAAATCTAATCACAACAGGAAATAAAAACACATAAACTCCTGCTAAGTTTAACTAAGTGGACCATGACAAGTAATTAGTGAGCTTATTATAATTAAAAAGATATTAAAATCTCTCTTTCTATGTCAGGGATCTTTAAACTTTCCATGAAACCTGCTGAACAGAAGCACATGTACGTAACCCAGGCCACGTTCTGCGGTCCATTATACTGTCGGGTCACGGTAACTCTTCACAAAGATTACCCAACAGCCCAAACGGCCTCCATCTACAAATCCCAAACAAACCTTCCTGCCCGCAGCGGCGGCACAGGCCGCGGCCAGCCAATCGGAGGGCAGAGTTCCGCCCGGCAGCAACACAACGGTTACCAGCCGCTCTTTTCATAACCAGTGATCCGAGACCTGTTAGTGGCCGTGTAGGAGAGGCGTGCGCACACACACGCGCACACACACACACACACACACTAGACCCTTCAGCCAGTATATAAAGAAGCATGCTGTCAGCGCCGTGCAAGAGACAATTGTCTGCTAGAGTCCTAACAGACAATTAGGATTCCTGCTTCTGTCCTCGTCTACGTCCGTGCATGCCTCCCCTCTGTCCCTCTGCGTCCCATTGCTTCCCCGTTCCCACCCCCCACCCCCTGCCTGCGCCCCCTGAACCGAGCCTCCGCCGCTGCTGTTTATGTTAACTGTCAAGACGCCCGCAGCTGAACCAACGGGGGCCAGTCGGGGAAATGTGACAAAAAGGAAACATTTAAGGCTTCGCCGGGGCTAAAAATCGCTCCAGAAATCGATAGATTACGCGGCCCGCTGTGGGTCGTTTCCGTTTGACAGGCAACTTTGTTGCCAAGCAGCCATTTGTACCTTCTGTTTGATGAGGTGTGTGCTGGTGAAGACATGTTTTACTGATGCAATTTGGCCTTAATGTTTCCCCTGGTGACTGATTTTATGCTCCTCACTCCACAAGGCACGGGAGGATTGTGGGTATTGACAGGCTCTGATACTTATGTGTGTTGTGTTTATTGGTTCATTTTTGTTACCGCGCTATACTCTGCATTAAAGTTAAACTGGAGTTTGATAAGGTTGGATATAAATGTGCCTCTGTCTGAAACATCTCAACAACTATAGGTGCAAATGCAATAGTTTCCAGATGATGAACCCCGATGGCACCGATGGCACCAGCCTTTTTATTTCCACCACCATCAGTGGGTTGACATTTGAGGTTTTAAGCTATTGGACGCTTCGCCCTGACATTTGGAAAAAAACTATTGTTTTCCTACTGAAGATCCTTTGACTTTTTAAATTGCACCACCATCAGGTGAAATTTTCCACTTGTCAAAAAGAATTTAGTTTAAAGGTACAGTGTCAGTCTTCGCAGAAATGGGATATAGAATTTATAAGTATGTTTTAATTATTTTATTCTATAAAAAAATAAGATTTTTATGTTTAACTCAGCTATTCATAATTTTTATCTACAGAAAGGCAGGTCACTCTCAAAACAACAAACACAATTACACATTGTACCAATAAAATAAAATCCACTACTAATGTGAATTTTAATACTAATATTACTAATTCTCCAGTTCATTTAAGATTAAATCACTGCAAAAGAAGACAACACGATAAGAAAATTAATAGAACCAGTCAAACCTGGTGGATAACAATTAAGAAAACACGATTCATTTGATGAAGGTTACAGTTTATCCACATCCTGATTTATTTCCATCAAACTTTTTTGCGTTTTGCATTTATCAATGCACCAACTTTTTCCATCAACCTCGCCGTGACTGGAGGGGATTAAAGCGGATCTATAGAATGTGACTGCACCTATATTTAGGCGAGCGCGAGTGTGCACAAGAGTGTTTTTCTCCTCCGACGGAGCTTATGTAAGGTTGTTGTGTGCCATCCGAGGGTCACTCAGCTATGATCCTCAAGTAGTTGATAGCTATGCTGATGCACACACGCAGGCTTCTTCCTCATTGTGAAGCCGGGCACTAAGAGGCTCAGTGTTTTTTTTTTCCCCCCCTCCCCACTTCACAGAAAAAATCCAATCAAGCCTCTTTTGAAAAGCTCCCGTCATTCCTCGAGCCTCCACGGGTCAGGATGTGGAGGCCCGAGGAGGCCGAGAAGGTGAGGAGCCGAGCTGGGGTCAAGGCATCCAGCGAAGGCAGGCTTTAGAAATCCCCGCTCGCCTGGTGCCCCTTCTGTTTCATTAGCCACCCCTCCTCCCTTTATCACCCCCTCTAATTTAGATGAGGAATAGGGAGAGGGCGCGTGTGCATGTGTGTGTGTTAGGGTGGGGGTTGGTTAGATTTTGGAGCATGTGTGTGTGTGTGTGCGTGTGTTCAAATTTATTTGCCTGCATGTGTTCTCCATCTCGTAGCCAGGCAGAATTCCAGTGATGCAACTCCTGCTTTTCTTTCTCTAAAATAGCAGCAGACCTAATGACCCTACTCTAATTGCACAGTGTCAATATTGTTGCATTTGGATTCCCATAGCTCACATATAATATGCACAAAGAGGGGATGGCTCATCAGAACTCAATACGCCAGGGCTTAGCAACTTGGCCAGGGCGCATCAACACTCGTATCATGTTGCAGGCTGTCACCGTCCGTATTATTCCGCAATTTACTTTAGATCTATTCAATGTGCGACTTGTCAAATTGAATTTCTCTCTTGAAATATCTCTGCCTTCACCGCTCCGGTTGTTTCTGTGATGCATGCAAAATATTTATATATTGTTTAGTGATCATAGAAAGAGATTCCAGATTAATACAATTAAATAAAATCTATAATTAAGTGATAGCAAGAACACCCATTAAGACATTTTTATCCTCCATAGATTTCAAGTTTGTAATGTAGGTTTCAGTTACAAATGAAGACATACAATTTAGTTTCCCCGAGCTAGAAATGCTGCATTACATTGTACAGAAGTCATCAGCAGGCAGTGCAGGGGCTGCTGGGATATCAAAGCATGATGTTTGATGGCAGAAATTGGGCTAAACCTCAAACACCTTTATTTAGGAAGGATTTTATCAGTAAAAAGTGTAAAAAAAAATAGTATATTTCAGTATTTAAAAGGACAGTGTGCAGGTTTGATGGATATTGCAACCAAGTCCCCCAAATAGAGCCTGCAGGAACATAAAAAGCTGTCTCCAGAGGCCCTGTTTGTCTGTTACTGTGGAAACATGGGAGGCTTTGTAGGAGGAGACCATGAAAAAAGGACAATAATTCTTTTTTATTGAATTATATGCTAATTAAAACATACCTAATAATAGCAGATTCAATTACTGCCAAATCTGTTCCACTATATGCTGCTTAACACCCATAAATCTGTACAATTTAACCAAGCTTTGAGTCGCTTAAATTTAACCCTAAAGAGGTTAATGCTTTAGATTGATCAATGAATATTGTAGAAAAACAAAACATAGATACTATTTAGAAATGTTAAAGCTGCAGTGCAGAACCGACGTCTCCTCCTACTGGCAGTTTGAGTAATAGCAAAAACACTATTCACACTTTCCTTCATCATAGGCCTCATTGCAGCCGACACTGTTGTGGCTATAAAACAGTGGATGAATTGGTTTACCCACCAGGAAAACCCAAAGAAATGACTGATTTTTCTATCAAATTTTATACCTCAATTAATGAGATTTGAAGACTCTAGAAGACATATAGTGTGCTCAATATGCATTTATCCATCCATCAGCCAATGTCACCACAGACACAAGGTTTAAAAACTATGAATACTGTGAAACACAGAGATATTCACCAAGAGGAGATAGGATTAATTAGTAATGTTTGAACTCATTTGACAAGAACTCGACTGCAGGGCTTGATGGTCAATTCAGATTTTTTTTTGTGTGAAATCATTTTATTTTTGTGCACGGTTGTTCACATTTCCAATTTCCAATGTGGACCTTAAATGCTTCAAGATTGTCCCAAATGTGCATTGGACACAAGCAAGTGCATACATATATATATATACCTACACATGTGCAAAAAATGAGATCTCTATACACATGTATATTTCTATGCAGGGACCATGCCCTTTTTTTACAGAAGTAAGGCTGGTATAAGTATATGGCGATTTTAAAGTTGCTGTCCTACTGGAACCAGCATATGTACATATTTGTTTCAAGGAAGAGATGAAGGAAGCAAAGAGTATGTTTTTTTGCCCATGGTTCTTAGTTCCTTTTATTTCCACCCACTTTAGGGAAGAATAATGACGTATGCCGCTTGTCGATGGCATGTAGTTTGAATGAACGCGTCTAAGCCGCTTAGACTTAAGTTGCATGTCTAAAAAGCAGATGTGTATTGGTTTTTAGGATGTATCCCACTGGCCTGGGCCACGTTTGAAAGAAACTGATGTGTCATTAAGGCAGTGATATAAGATCAGATACAGGTCACATAGTGGTGAAAAAAACTGATTTGGGTCACTTCAGGCAACAGTCTGATCGTAGCCCTATTTTTTCTGTACCGTAGCTTTGAGAATCCACATTTTGCTGATAAGTTAAAAACCTTTCCTTTAAGTTGTTGATAAAAACCTATTTGCAAGGTAACTTTGTTTGGAAACATATCTGTAGAAATTGTTATAGGCCAATAGTTCATGTCAGAGATCACCTTAAACACTGAGTGAGAAAGGTACAGTGAGTAAGGCAACATTTTATAAAGCATAGACAAGATGTTTTTTTAAAAGAAGGGGAAGCGAATATGTACTTTTTTAAAGTGAAGTAGTAGAAAGTGATTAACTAAGCCTCAAAATGAATATTTGAATTTTTTTATTTCTCATAATTGAACCCTCCGTATTTAATCTTCAAGCTCACACACAAATAACAAATGCTCTTTCGGAGGATGTTCTCAGTGTGTCATTGTTAACGGGCCCAGATCATTGATTCCTCTGTGAGTGGACAATAAAATCACAAAGTTCTTTGTCTGCGAGGTGGAGACTAAAGACTTGTATCATCCTATTGGCATAAGGGCGGCAATAAAGGCGAAACATCAACCGGACGGCTGACAGTGAACATTGAGTTACCACCCAATACACCGGCTGATAATAGGCAGACAATCAATGGAGAGACTCGAACTTTATTAACATCTCTAGTTAGACCCAATGGGATCAATAAGGGCCCTGACACCCTGACATTCTAACAAAATACTGTTAATAATGGGCCAAATCAAACGGAGGCTTATCAGCAGAATCTAAATGTATTTTCAGTACAAAGCCCCAGTTCAATTTGGCTTTTAGAGGATTTCGTCAACCGTAATGCTTATTCCCTGAAGTTTGCACTGATTTAAATCTTTCTCCAACATCCGCGTGGTAACATAATTATATCTGTGGTCCCTCTCGATTCGAAGGGGTCATGAGAAACATAATGCTGTTTCTGTGCAAAAGCAAGAAAATTGAAGGATTATCATAAACCAAACATTAAAAAGTCTCTAATCTGTGACTGGCAGTGCGTTTTTTTTTTGTTTTTTTTATTCTTGCAGGGACTGTTGTGTGTCTGTGAGAAAAGTGTTTCTGGAGTGAAGGGATGTGAGAAGCATGTGCGCGCCGGGATTTACGGGAGATTAAGGCAAAACTTTCTCCTTTAAGATTAAATATGTGTAATCTTTCAACCAAACAAGGCCGAGGGATTAGGAAGACTTCAATGACTAAAAGGAAAAAAAAAAATCCTTCCTCAAGATGACGTGTGATGCTAAGATTATACCTTGAAAGAATGGTTTAATCCAGTGTAGTGCGCTGGGCTGACAGGTCAGATGTGCTCCAACACTTCTACTTCACGGAGCTCTGTGCACACACTATCAAAGGCTTTCTGGACATGGAGAATTACTATTTAGTAGGGAAATATGACTCTTTGATCTTAAAAACATATTTAAACTGATATTGTAAACTAAATAAAATAATCACTAAATAAAATAAGATATATTAATCAATGATAGATCTGCACAGTTGTGGAAAACATAATAAAATACTCTGCTCACATTTAATAACTTGTGTAGTTTTTCTACTATAAAAAAAAAAGTTTAAATAATTCAAGTGATGCATTTATTGAATCAAATCAACAGGAAATAATACATGTACATATTGGATGTGATGCAGAAGACTTCCACAAGTCAGCAGTATTAAAGCAGCGTTAGTTAAATATCCCCTCCAGCTATTTCTTAAGACATATATATATATATATATATATATATATATATATATATATATATATCCATCCATCCATCCATTGTCTATCCCGCTTATTCCCTTTCGGGGTCGCAGGGGTCTGCTGGAGCCTATCCCAGCGCGTTAAGGCGAGAGGCAGGGGGATACACCCCAGATGGTCGCCAGCCAATCGTGGGGCACACACACCATTCACACACCATTCACTCTCACACTCACACCTATGGGCAATTTAGAGTTTTACCAATTAACCTGAGCATGTTTTGTATTGTGGGAGGAAACCGGAGTACCCGGTGAAAACCCACGCAGACACGGGGAGAACATGCAAACTCCACACAGAAAGGCCCCAGACCCAGGCCCAAGGCGGGTCTTGAACCTGCGACCTTCTTGCTGTGAGGCAACAGTGCTACCCACCGCACCACCGTGTCGCCCTATATATATATATATATAGGGCGTTTCTACTTTGAATAATAATGTGTCCTGTATGTTTTTTTTCCACAAAATAGTTTAATTATCTTGTTAAAATCTTTCGAAATTACATCTCCTCCTTCTTCTTCTCCTTCATTAAAAAATCAAGAATCCATGAATATATCTCATCTTAAAAGGACATTGGATTTCTCCTACTTTATTTTAGAGTCATTTCTCAGTGTTTTTCCTCTGGGGGCCTCAAGTTTCAAAAGACTTTGTCTTTTGTTAAGTCTTTTGGGGCAATGGAAGAAGTAATAACCAAACAACAGTGCGATATTATGAGTATTTTTGTAGTGAACTTATTTGCAAACAACTGTAATATATTATATTTACATACGGGGCAGACACAGAAAGATCAATCATTTAAAATTGAATTTATGGTTCTGTTTTCTGTTAAAATCAACTGTTTTTTTACATTTTAAATTATTTTTAATCAACAGTAAACTGTGTAGAAAAATGGCAAAATGAAATAAAATGACATAGTTGGGAAATATACACAGATAAAACTATATTATATATAGTATATTAAGTAATATAAGACTTTCTTTTTTTCATTTCATGCTTTACCCTTGATGCTGTGGGGAACAAAACATTTATTTCACTCCTTTTACTCTTCAGTACAATGCCTCAGATTATAAGAAACATTTATTTGCCAAAAAATATATAAGAATGATATTGTTGATTGTTGAGCTATATGAATGATTGATTTTATTTTTTAGCTTTCAGTTTGTTGGTGTAGTTGTGGATGAGCAGGAACCTCCATCTTGTCAGAAGTGGACGGTGTGACAGTTCAGCATTTGTTATAATAGTAAAAGCCATAAAATACACATGGAGATACTTCAACTGTCTGTATCCTTACTCCATATATATCTTTATCTCTCTTTACACTCAGCCCACAGGGCAAGATACCAATATCCAGTGTGACTACAGATGGACAAAGAGAACCCCCCCCATGCAGACATTACCGGTAATACTCATTTGAGCAATAACGTCTGCTATCAAGCAATATTTTATAGTAAGAGCCGGCCCCTCTGGTGTTGTATGTGAAAGCTTAGGGAATCATTACCATGGCCTCTGCATAACCTCCATAAGTCAGGTTAGTGTCAATAACCTGGGCTTTAAAAATTGATAAGGGTGATCACCTCGCTCATGGAAAGCCCATTTTCTGAGCAGCCGCCGTCCCTGCGAGGTGATTCTCATATATAAGTCATGCCTCGCGTTCAGGAACCATCGTTCCGAATACGGCTCCGGGACCGTCATCTTGTCCGTGTTTGGGGCGTCGTGAACATACTGCTCAACCGGAGCGCCGATGATGGGAGGGAAACCATTAGATCATTCACTATTAGGCCCGACACATTTCCGTTTGATTTACCTTTAAACAGAAATAAATCTGACAGTTTTCCACCACGGAGATAATTACAGACGCGCTAAAACTATCTTGTTAAACTATTATTCATTCGCCGGCGGACCCCCCTCTCGCCCGCAACGCAATGAAACATACATGATGTGGCGAGGCCGCCGTGACATATGTAAATGTGTCAGATCAAAATGCCAATTTGGAGGGTTGGAAATGTCACGGGGCTGCATTTATTCATGCAAACATTAGAGGCACATTCCTGTCCGGCAGCCCTGGAGACAAAAGATTGTTGAACTCCCCAGAGGAGAGTGACCTGGAGGACAGACTTCACGCATACCAGCTGGACCTGACGCCCTCACACACACACACACACTCACACACACACAATGCTTGGATCAGCCTCTCTGAATTGATTCCTCATTTACATCAGTCTTTTTTTTTTTTGATAGTTTCTTTTTCCTGTCTCATCCGAATCTTCCAAAACGTGTTATTCTCTCCATTACGTAATCACCAAACAGAGCGAAAACGCACATGGACGAGCATCGATCCCACTGGCCGCAGCTCCTGAAGTGATGAGTGCAATAAATCTATGAGTGACATGTAATTGGGCTGTGTATCTGTGTAAACGTCACGGCTCGCCCGGGGCCTTTGGCAGACAGAGAACACACACACACACACACACACACAAACTGTTGTAGTGAGGCACTTTATTTCGAGAACAAATTCCAAAGATTCTTTTTTTTTGGTATTTTTTTTCTTTCCTGCCAACGCACAAGCAATTATTGCAACAGTGGAGGAAAAGTGCTGTTATGAAACACGGAATATTATCACAAAGGTTCAGGAAAAAACAGGGGGCCGAGTTGTTCATTTGATGTCTATTCATTCATTTGTTGTTTATAGTCAACAAAATAGAGATAATTAACATCCGGACAGAGTAAACACTGGGACACTTGACCCCCAAATAAGCAGGGCATTGAAGCGGGAGGTTGATCTCTGCAGCAAAAGCCACACGGCATCATGAAGAACTACCAGCTGCTGCCACCTGGAGGACACACCAGCAAAGACTTCCACAAACCAAATCATTACACGGCTATAGACTTCAGCTCGGTACATTCAGTCAAACCGTTGCCCTTAATGATATGAAAAATAACTGCAACTTTTACATTTTAGTAGAGGTGGAAGCAATAAAGGAACGAATAGCACAATGAAATACATACAAGTAATTTAACTTTGTCACTAATGACATTTGTAGGATGATTACATGTAATGTGGTGTGATAAGTAAGAGTTGTGCATGTATTCTTTTGAAATTGAGTCGAAAGAATAACGAACAAATACAGTTTTTATTAATTTTTTTGTAATTTTTCCTGATGCTAATCAGATTACAGTCATCTCTTGTTGCAATGATTCAAGATTATCCTCATGTATCTTTACAGTTTCAATCTTGATCCTTTTACGTTAGACAGTAAAACAGCAGAGTCACATTATTTTGATTAAAGGTTTTCCAATGAGCAAAATCAGATCAGGCTTTTTTTTAATTTAGTTTAAATGAATTTGATTACAGCTTGAAGTGCATTGCCACTGTAGCTGCTGTGGCCCCTTCTTTTATTCTCTGTACACTGGGCTTTAGCTCGTGACTAATAACGCTTTTGTTTATGGTCATTTGTATATCACATGTTGTTTTATGGTAATATACGTAGACGGTGGAAGCACAATAGTACCAGTGTGCAAAGGTCAGGCAGTTTTAACAACTGAAAAACATTTTTTCTCTTGCGTTATTGACCTTCACTGTGCAGAAAGATGTTATTTAGCATTCAGCTGCAGAACATTTCTCTGTTCTATAATCTGCGTTTAACATGTACCAACAAGCATGTTTTTGCGAAGTAGATAAACTTTTTAAATAAATAATATTTGCATACTTATAAGAATATTTACCTGAATAATTTAACTACTCTGTAAAAAAAAAATAAAAGAAAAAAAACGTAAACAAAAAATGCCAAGCAAAGTACTACTACATGTCTTAAAGGTTCTATATTTCACATTTTCATTGTTATGATATCATTCTAACAAGATTTATGTTATTAAGAAGTAAAACTCATCTTTATTAAGTTTTCGTCTGCTCTCTCAAGTTTCTGGCTCAGTTTAAGAATCAGTTTCTGAATCTGCAATTTGTGATTCTGGGCTATACAAATAAAGTTGAGCTAAATTGAAATGAATTGAATTGAATACAGGCCGTGTGCACTTCTCCACATATTATATAATATACAGACCTTCTTCTAATCAAAACAATGTTAGAAACTCACTTTTCTTTTAAAATATGGGATCTTTCTATCGATCTATCTATACTGCTACATGGTAAACCTGAAGTTTTTGGGCCCCCTGAGAGTCTGGGGTCATAAGGCAGTGAGTTACCCGCTTTGCCCTGCCGGTAATCCACCCTTATGTCAAGCACATACCCTGAAATATCAACACATTTCCAAACAATCCATGCTTTGTTTTTCTTCTCTCCCTTTTTCTTTCTTCTTCTTCTTCTACATCTGCTCAACCAAGACTGAGTCCTTCACTCCAGCAGCCAGCACGGCGAAGAGGAAGGGGGGGAAGAGGCAGCGGAGACAGAGGGCCACCCTGGGGATGGGGTGGGCCAGCACGACCTCCTTCTTCTTCCTGTTCACTGTTTGCAGGA
Organism: Eupleurogrammus muticus; assembly: GCA_036785175.1. NCBI lineage: Eukaryota > Metazoa > Chordata > Actinopteri > Scombriformes > Trichiuridae > Eupleurogrammus > Eupleurogrammus muticus. The sequence continues at coordinate 7,466,071 of JAYKQN010000015.1, read as the reverse complement.
TTTCATTGGCCAGGACGGACTGGCGCACGCCATGGGTCAACTGCCTGCTGATAACTGTGGAGCAACAAATCGATTTGTCACCGCAAATCTTGCTGCAAGAAGAAGGACATTCCAAACATGTGACAATAGTCGTGTCCTATATTCGCTCTGTTAGAGAAAGCAAACAACCCATCGGCTCAGAAACCAGTGGTGGAAGAAGCATTCAGATCCTTTAAAAGTACCAAGCAAAAAAAGGCATGAAAAGTCCTACTTTATTAGTTTAAGTACAAACATGTTATCATGTAGCGTTGTAGAGGAAAGCAACTGGACTTTTTAATTTGTTGAAGACTTCTTCAGTTCTATGATCTACTGTTGGGGAACTCAGGAATTTCAAACTTAGAGTGCGAAAACAAAGTAACATGACCACACCCCTAAAACTGGGGAGTGGTCATGTAAATAGGTGTCACATGTTCCCAGGACTAGCGAGGTGTCTCCTGCTACCAGGAATGAATGGAATTCTTCTGGGAAGAGCTTTCACTACAGCAATGTAAGTGGCGGATAAGTTATGTCTTAACCCACCACCACCTCTGTTTAGTGAGAGTTTCTCTAAGTGGACATTTATGGCTTCCTTAACCCCTCTATCAAACCATCTGTCTTCCCTGTCTAAAACAAGGACATTGGAGTCCTCAAATTAGTGACCTGTATCCTTTAGACATACCAGTATGGGTCTTGTCCTGTTGAGATCAGAACCAACTTCAACCCAGACCAAATTTGCACCCTTCTGCACCTCTTCCTTTTCACAACCTACTTACCTGTAAAAACAATAATTTCTTCTACAGACAGAAACAGAGCTGCACTATGGATTCTTCAGTGTCTCCACTATACATAGAGGAGGTTGAAAAACGATCTCTAAACTCCTTCAGAGGAACATCGCATCGCCATGGGTTCAGACATAGTATGTGGATGACACATGGGTTAAAATCAAAACCCAAGAAGTGGAGGCCTTCACCCAACACATGAATTCAGTTGACAAGAGTATCTATTTCACCAGAAAGGACACTACAGCTATCTTTCCTGGATTGTGACAAAGAAGGCAGCCTCAGTACTGCAAGCCCACACGAACAGACCGGTAGCTTTTATTTGATTCCCACCACCCTCTGGAGCACAAACTAGAGGTTATTCAAACCCTACACTATCAGAAGGTTCCCTCAAGTGCAGCAGACAAACAGAAGGAACTAACACACGCATCACGACAGATCTCCAAACTTGCGGTTACCTGATGTGAACCTTTGTCAAATAATCAAAAAAACATCACCTAGATACACCTGAGGTAGGAAAAGAAGCAGAAACAAATAACATATCGGCTGACTTATCTGATAAATGCAGGAGAATCTTCCACAGGAACAATATCCAGGTCAAATTCAAACTGTGCCAGATCCTAAGACGGAGACTGGTCCACTCCAAAGACAGAACACCAAAGAACCTAATAATGTTGCATATGCAATCCAATGCACTGAGGAATGTTCAAACCTCTACGTAGGTGAAACCAAACAACCCCTCCCCCAACACATGGAGTTTGCATCTAAAGGATAAAAGTCGCTCTTTAGGGACTCCAATGTCCTGGTTCTGGACAGGGAAGACAGATGGTTTGATAGAGGGGTTAAGGAAGCCACATATGTCCACATATGTCCTGATCAACCATTACAGCTCTTGCTGAGGACTTTCATTAAGTAGAACCAGGTGTGTTACTGCTTGGGTTGCCCACCCCTGACCTAGAGAAACCTTCACTAAACAGAGGTGATGGTTTAAGACACAATTTGTTGTGTCAATTTTTTACATATATCTGCCACTTACAATGCTGTATTGGAAGCTCTCTCTAGCAAAATTAAAACTCATTGACACCTGCAGGCAGGGAACACCTAGCCACTTGGATCTAGCCTCTTGGAACGTGACACCTATTCACATGAGCACTTCCCAGTTCCGTGGGTGTGGTCATGTTAATTTGGTTTCACACTAAGCTTTACATTCCTGAGTTCCTTGGCACTAATTCCTAGAACTGAAGAAGCCTCTTGGATGGGAGGTGGAACGTCTAACTAAAATGTCTCTAAAAGATAAATTTGACCTGAATGACTGAGAACCTTCATAGACATACCTGTTTACAGTATTACAGTAAAAGTACACAAGTACTATGAGCTGGTGTAGTTAAAGTATTGCATTAGACCTTCCACCTCTGTAAGAAACACTTGTTACATGAACAGTGTGATGATTTTGTCATGTACAGCATGTTCAGGAACTTCCAGACTACTGTTACTCACATGCAGCCAGGCTGTTCAGTTTGGACTCTGGCTGCTCAGGCGCCGCCGGCGGCGGCGGTGGCGGCAGGGCGGAGGCGTTGATGAAGGTGTGACTGATGGTGCTGACAACTAACCCGTACTCCTCCACTTCCGCCCGCAGGCAGTCGAAGAAGGCCTGCGCCGCATGCTTGGACGCCGCGTCTAACAGGTGCAGACACAAGCGCACACACGGTTTCACAAAAGAGGTGTATGACTTGGCTGTGAAGGAACTCTGTCTCATTCCACACATTGCAAAGCAAATACTTTGTCTAATTGTTTTCTGTGTTGTCACAGTGAAGTATTTGCTTCTGTCACACCACACTGCCAGAACAGTGTGAAACCTCAGGGTTGGTATTTCATTTCTAATCTGAGTGCTGGAGGAAACATTGGGCACAATGTTCACATCGAACATAGCATGAAGACTCAGCTCACCGAAAGCACAAAAACAAAACATGTTTTTCTTTCACTTACCTTAATGGTACAGTGTCTAGTAGTACTGTACTTGTACTAGTAGTAGTTTGCCCATAGTGGATGGGGTGGATGTAATTCAATGGGTAGTCACAGCTTTTAAAAAACTACATTCAACGGCACAGTTTTAAAGATTTAGCAGAATTTAGCAGAATCTGGAGGAATAGAAAACAGAAATGGACTACAATTTTCATAAATACAGTTTAATTAATTTAAGTATATAATACAAATAAAATCAGAATTGTTTTTATAAACTTAGATTGATTGGCTGGTATCTACATGGGGAGTAGGTCTTCCTCAATAATCCTGACATGTTGCATCTTGTTTCTGGACTAACCCAGAACAAACGAATGAAACAGCGGCCCTGGAAACATACGTCCATGTTTACATAAAACACCTGAAGATTCTCTTATATGTTTGGGGACCTCCATGGCTGCAATCCACAACATCACCACTAGGATCCTCAAGAAAATACACACTGTACCTTTAAGTGATCATTATAGTTACTGTATGTTCACCCTGAGAGAAACATGCATCTTGGTAATGAATGATCTATTAAGTAGTTGTTGAGGCTTTTTCACTTAAAATTACAAATGACAATTAATAAGGCATCATCCTGTACAGATTGCTGAGTCCATATGCAGAATTTTCTGCTGCTGTTTAAATGTTATTCATGCAAGGAACCCTCTAATATGACAATATTATGACAACTCACATGAACTTCTGAAGGGGATAGCCAGTCTGCCCTGGATGCTGTTGACCAATATGATGTGCCCCGACCTTCTCGAGATCATTGTTGGAAGAACACCTGCCACATTAATTAGAGATATTAGTATTTAGAAGAGAAACATCAATATGAAGCCTATTTGGTGTTCAGTCTTCTCAGAAATGTCCGTCTCACCTTTGACTAAAGTGCTGGGGCCGAAGTAGTTAACGTCCATGATGTTTCTGTCCAGTTCCAGGGAGACGCTCTGCACTGGAGCTTTCACCTTCACGCTGCTGTTACAGATCAACACGTCCACACACCCGTAACAATCCAACACCTCGGACACCACCTCCTCCATGCTGTCCATGTCGTTGAAGTCCAGGATCACCAGTTTTGGAGCGAACGTCTTGTAAGACAAAGCATTGTGTTACTTTACCACTTCTGAACAATATCTACAGATCATCAGGCAGCAATGTGATGGCAGCTTACAACATGACGAAATATATTTGCTCAGTTTATCATTGAGAGCAGTTATAATTATTGCGGTGTTGTTTCCGGGTAAGGTACCTTTAATACAAATCTAATACTATTTGTCTACATTAAAAACTATATTTAAACTATGCATAATAGAAATTCCACTCAATCAAGAGCACCTGGTGTACATATTATCCACATGTTTTATGTTTAGTCACATTACAAATTGATTTTTTCGAGCCAACGTGCACTACATCACATCATAGACATTGAGGTTTTGCTTAGAACAGTAAAGTTTCCTTCTAAACAACCTACCATCATTAAATTATTATAAAAGTGTCTTTTTTACCACATATGAACAATATCTACAGATCATCAAGCATCAATCGGATGGCAGCTGCCAGGATGACAAAAAATATTTGCTTAGCTTCTCATTATTACAGTGTTTGTAAGGTGCCATTAGTATCCATTTATCCATATTAAAAAATAAATTTACACTATGCACATGGAACTTCACTTAATCAAAAGCACCCAGTGTCCATTTTATCAACATATTAAATGTTTGGTTATATTTTTCATTTTTCAAATTATGACATTAACTATACTTTTGCATAGCTCATACTAAGGATAACAAAAACTTTATGGAACCATATCAATTCATTGTTTTGAATTAGTCTAGCCCATGTGCACTGCATTGCCTCATGGACGTTGAGGATTTCCTTGTTATAATAGTAATGTTTCCTGTTGAACAACCTACAATCATGTTAAATTATTATTAAAGTGTATTTTTACGTCCCTGGCCATGAACCACAGCTTTCTATGTTCGTGTCTGGCAGGGAACCTTTGTTGCCCTCCTCCATATCTCTCTGTCCTCATTTCCTGTCTTCTCTCTGCTGTCCATTTTCTAAGAAAACCATTAAATGCCTCCAATAACAATATTGTGATTCTTTGGTTTTTGTCATTTTTGTGATATTACAAGCTAAAGTGATATACTATAACAACAAAATCTGAAATAACATGACGTGCAGAAATAACAAGAACATGTAATCATAACACAGCACGCGGAAAGTGAGCAGATGTTTTAACATCAATGGCTGTGAATTCATTCTGTTTGCTATCTGTGTATCAGACACATCTGCTCAGGCCTGTGTGTATAGAAGATACACAGAGGACAGCGTGCTGTCAGACAGGAAATCCTGCTATTGTGTTGACACAGGGAGGAAGTGGTGACCTGGGAGGTGGTGACAGAGCGGAGGATTGTGATAAAAACAAGGACACAACCTGCTTTAATAATAATAAAATAAAACCCTTATCATATCAGTGTCCTGGTTGATTCCTAATAGCTATTTGTGGGATTTTTCTGATAGCTACATTGAGTATTGTAACTGTACAACCAAAGTGTCCGGTGAATATTAATAGATATGAGATAGTAGTGTTTACTGCAGCAGCCATAGTGAACCATTTGTTTCTCGGCTGGGTACCTCGCCAGAAAGATGACTCAGCGCCACGAATACACAAGTTATGGTTTTGCTTTGGAAGGGTTGACTCAAAGTTTGGCACGATCGCGCCTGGAATGAAAAACCAATGGCGGCATGCGCCGATGTGATTGATTCGTTTTCCTCACCTCTCCGGGGTCAGTTTCATTAGTCAAAGAGTCGTACAGACACTCCAGTTTATCCCAGCTGGTCCCACACAGAATCAGCCTGGCACCGCCCTTATGGAAGAGATGGGCACACTCTGAACACACACACACACGCACACACACACACACACCACAGAGAGAAGAAAACATGTAGCACAACTTTGTCACTTCATCTTAGCAAATGGTTTAACATGCTTATGGTAAATATATAGCCTCATAATATATCCTTCTGTTGGTTATGAATTTGCAGCCATCAGTAGCACATATTTAAAGTAGGGAAGCAGCTAGTTTGGATGTGTCCAAAGGTTAACATCCCAGGCACATATCACCCTGTAAAATCACAAATGCATTTGCTGAATAGAATCTGAGCGCCAAAGAGACTTAGCAGCAACTGAGTACCCAAAACATATAGAAGAGATCCTTTAGTGGCCACAAAAAACACAAAAAAAATCCAATCCTAAAGCCATTTTATTTATCCTTTTGGGGCTACTGTTGAAAAATGGTGGTGCAACTTGATGGGCTGAACAAAATAAGATCTTCTCCACATGCATTTAAAAGACAGTAATTTTAATTTGATTGAATTATAAACTCATTTAAACATATGAATATAATATTTCATTTCTGCCAAGTCTGTTCCACTAAATGCTGGTAAAGGTCACTGATTCTTACACGCTGTACCTTTAAATAACAAATATGATCTCACCCAACTACACTCAAGGGCTGAAGTATTCCTTAAAACATGCACTGCAAGGCAACATCCTTTTAGACTTTTTGCATCTGTCGCCATTAATTTTAGTCATGGCTACATCATCCGATGGCACAAATTCCATCTCTGGATCACCACATGAATCAAAAGTTCCTCATCCCCCGGAGGCTTACACGTCTGGTGAATTTCATGCACTCTGCTTCTCAGACATCCCGCTGACAGACTGACATATTGAAACTAATGAATAAAGGTGAAAACAAATCCTCCGTAGCGATGAAGGTTAAATTGGAAAAACAAGCAAAAAAAAAAACACACACACGTAAAAAAATGGGATCGTTTACCAGCTCCCACCCCCGACACGGCGTCGGTGATCACCACCACTTTGTTTCGCACTAAGGACTTGGCCATGAACCGCATGACCTCGTTGTAGATGTAGTACACCCCCGCCGCCACCACTATCAGCAGGGGCATCACCATCACAGAGGGGACGGACATGACCTGGGGAGGAGAGAGCAGAGGGTCCGTGAGGAAGGATGAATGACGCCCTACTGACCTGCATTAAAACAGCCCGTCAGGATAATTTAGATCAGGTTTAGCAGCTGCAAGGTGCAGCTCAGCAGCAAAACAATACACACGCACGACAGGAAAATGAACACATCTCACTTATCTGAGAGCTTAAATCCCTTCTCTATATATTCTATTCTTTAAAGACATAAACCTTCTTTGTGTTTGGTATTGATTCAATCATAGAAACCATTAATGGGTGACTGGTTTTATTATTTGTCACCTTATCAGTGTATTTCAGGGAAGCAGTTAATGATTTGTAAATTCAGTGAAGTGGACAAAGTAAAAACTGTCATGTGGTGTAACCCTACAAACTTGGTACGAGATAGTTTAAATATCTTAGAAAGGTTGAAAAAAAACATTTAAATTCATGCAATCAATTAGTTTTATATTGTAGGTGGTTTCAATATTTGAAAATGTTTTGCTTGAAAAAAATCACATAACGTCATGATTGTTGTACAAAAGAATTATACTAATGGACTTCTAATTGACAAAAAATGTACATTTTGAGAGATGTGATGAATGCTTATCAAACTGTATTTTATATATGTTTTTTGACTCTCTTATCTTGCCAACCATGATTTGTCACTGACCTAAATATCAGCGTGATCTGTCCGAACAATTATGACGCGTGAGACAATAACCTTCCTGAATGTGTTTCTGCTATAGTAAAGGAGTAAACAATACAACAATGCGTTCTCTCTGTCATGTTTCTCTTCCTGTATACACTGGGAGGGGAGATATATCAGTAACATGACTCAACTTTTAACCTACGGAACTAGTGAATTTATAATGTAAAGCAATAGTTCCACACTTTATAACATAACATAAACATAAACCTCACTATAGTCACTCTGTCACTTTTTCACTGGTCACTTTTTTTTTCTCTTCACACACACCCTGCACCTTAAGTGTGCATTGGCTATGTATGTGTACATGTGGGTATGTGCGTGGATATGTATGTCCATATATATATATGCAAATATGTGTGTATGTGTATGTATGTAGGTATGCACGTGCATGTATGTATGTATATATGCCTTGCTTATGCATCCTCTTTTCTTACTATTTATTAGCATTTTCTCTCCATTCTGTCGATAATGCATACTGTGTTTGCGGATCAACAAATTCTGCGAATTTGTACATTGTGTTGTGTGTTTTTTTAATTTTATATATTTTTTTTATAGTTTTATCTTCTTCAACTTTATTTTTTCTTTTTCTTTATCTGTAACGCTGCAGTAACACACAAATTTCCCCGTTGTGGGATCAATAAAGTTTTATCTTATCTTATCTTATCTTACATTTTGGGGAATAAGCATATTCCTTTTCTTGCTAAGAGTGATGAGAGAAGTTTCCCCATATAAGATACCCCTTATATTTTACTTTTGTAGGGTAAATATAAGGCTGGAGCCAGAAGCTCATTAGATTACCAGAAAAACTGGGAACAGCATGTCTGGCTCAGTCCAAAGGCAACAAAATCATCAGCTCCCTAATTAATAATTAGGTTTTTTTCCCTCCTCATTTGTTTAATCTGTAGGAAGAAAACAAAGTGAGCAAATTCACTGTTTATATGGGGGGGTTCTTTGCCAGATTATTTCTTGGCTAGGCAGCTAACGTCTTAGAGTCTCAGCTGGATGTTAACTGGCACATAACCACACGATTGTTGTTTTTTCCATGTTTTTTTTTCTCTAAATGCGCTATCTTAGTTTTATTGTGCTCGTTATTAGGCATCAGTGTTATATTTAACTTTTTTGAGCAATATGGGAATTTCCTATGGGATGATTATAGTTCTATATTGTTTGATCTTATGCTTTTGTTTTTATTACTTTGAGGATATTTTCTGCCAAAGCACCAGAGGGAAAACACAGCAGCGTGAAGAGTAATGTGGGCCTCAAGCAGCTAAACAGGAACTGCTTCATAAAGTTCTACAAATGCCCAAAGCACTCTTTGGTAGGAGAGGTGTATAACAGTGAAAAAAATCATATTGATTACACAAAATATTTAGCACTGTAGCCTCACAACAAAAGCTTGTAGGTTCAAATCCTTGGGCTGAGACCTTTCCTTGTGGAGTTTGCATGTTCTCCCTGTGTCTGTGTGGGTTTTTTCCTCCCACAGTCCAAAAACATGCTTAGATTAACTGGAAACTCTTAATTACCTTTTACGTATGAGTGTGTGAGTGATAGATGGATTTTATTGAAGTCAGTTTAAAGTTGTTTTTTCACTAATTTCCTGTAAAATCCAATTCTGATTTTGTATATTTCTGTTATTACTCACTGTTATTAGTACACAATTACAACTTACAGTAATTAAATGAAAAAAGCTGAATTAATTCTAGGAATAAAGTGCACAGTTACTGACAGGGCACTTTTTGACATTTTATGAGACAAAACAAGTGAGTCAATCTCCCCATCATACATTCAGCAAGAAAATGATTGCATACATGTTGTATAATTCTTTTAAATCTGTTGTATTGTACAAAGTGAGATTTTAATATATGTGAATTATTAAAAGGTCTAAGTGCTATCTAAATACCATTTTTCAACATAAAAATGCACATAAACCCTATTCAAAAACTGAGCCTTAAAACCAGCATTCAGCCCACAGCCCATCTCTCATTCCCAGCCATTCAAATCAGCCAATCAGAGAAGCGTCTCATTAATATAAATGGACAGACACAAAATGACCTGTCATTTTGCTTGATGCAACAATATATTTATATTTCGAGATAGTTTTTATTCTATACCCAGGAGAAGTATAGAATATGGGACCTTTAAAGCCTGAGTGTCAATTGCTCCCTATCCTAGAGTCACATGTAATGTGCTTATGTCCGGAGATACTTGCAGAGAAATAAACAGATCTATGTGTACCATTTATTCCCTTTGATTGTTTTCTTCTCTGTATGTGTGAAGCCTCCCTGGGGGCAGAGTTAGCATTTGCTGGCCTTGATAGCACACTTACCATTTAAAGGGAGTTTAAGGAGAACAGCTAAATATATTCTGGCCATGCTGCCACCGTGCACCATGTCCCCTCCGCGATATTGTCACTGGATACTCTAAAGGGAGCAACCAGGGTGCCTGAGATTCATAAGCAGTGGGATGACCTTACTTGTCCTACTTTACTTGGAAAAACACATTAAGATAACGTCTAATCCACATTATTCAAACCGTCTCCGAGGACGCTGGAGACACACTTCTCAGCTCAGCCCCATATTTGGGCCTGACACTTGACTTGAGCCCAGTGGGTTAGTCAGAGAGCGCACATCTATAGCAACCACACAACACAACACATACACACCTATAATCTGTGTTATTCTTGGTTCACTTACAGCGCAGGGAAAGGGAGCTAATCCTTCGGTGGGACTAGCTGTTGTTATTCCGGGGTTTAGTTAGGTAACAGAAGCCGTTCCCCTCCGCGTCTCCCTGGGTCCCACGTATATTCACTTGGTTCCCCTGTCTGTCTGTCTGAGCCGCTGCTGTCCACCCAAACCTGCTGCTTATAATAGCTTCTGCCTGAGTCAGCCATTAATACACACGTATAATATCTGAGGCATGTTCCCTTGTTGCCAGCGTGAAAATTGTCAGTCAGTTAGTTTTGCATTTGTTAAATTATTCTCTTAAGAATAAAACTTGTATATAGAAAAAACACATTATGATAAAGAGAAGCAGGAGAACACATTACATTCCCGTTGCATTAAAAATATATTTTCACCTTGTTGGTTGTCTGAGCTTCATTGTGCATGAATAACGTAGACAATGTGCAGTTTCTGTTTACACTCATCTGTTCAAAGTGGAAACATTTCTGTGTGCTAGAAGTCCAAATTTAACGAGCATGATTTGTGACATCACACAAGTGTGATGTTGAAACTTGAAGGCATCAGTAGATAAACTCTGTGGCTGGACTTTAAAATGAAGTAGGAGACATTATGTTAAACTTCTATTTTTTTTGGGCATATTTATAGATTCTTTAATTGTTAATGAAGGAGAAGGATGGGATTGGTTTTAACAAGATAATGTACCTTTTTGTGGAAAAACCCTATCAGATTTTTCAAAATGAAGTTTTATATATATGTTTTAAAGCAGGTCTGGAGGGGATCTTTAAAGACTTTCCTATGGTTGACTCACTACATTTATTTGGTCTTGATTAGATCATTTGGAAAGAAAGATTTTGAGGTATTTGACTGGAGTATTTCCACATCATGCCGCCCACTGACACTCCCATATACTTTTTTTTAAATACATGTATCCAACAGCTACACAATCTGACATTCAAACATACATCATCTTATGGTGCAAAAATTAAAATACACACAGCAGTAAAAAAAATTACCGAATTAACTTCACCTTGATACACTACAATATTAAAATAGAAAATGACTCAATATATGTAACATATTGTTGGAGTATGAAATATATACAATTCATTTTAATTAATATCTAATTATTATGTTGTTATCTACTGTCATATGTTATGACTGTTTATCTATCTCTTTCTTTCTTTCTTTATTTTGTGGGCTCTGAGTGTTATTAAATTATTGAAAAAGGAAGTAAATAATAATAATAATAATAATAATATATGGGAGGTTTAAGCTAGACAGTACAAAATAAAATACAAAATTAATAAGTTTTTGCTTTGTTATTAAACAGCTCAATAACTGCGTTTTCTCTCTGGGCGGCGACGTTGAGCAGCTCTCGCGAGAACTCCCGCGGTATCCCTGGCTGTTGTGCGAGCTCGGTGTTCTCCCCCCTCTTTCGCTCCGCTGGGAAAGAAAAAATAAACGTCTTGCTGCTAACCAGGCTAGTTATGGAACCGAACCGTTAAACGCGAATTTCGCCACCAGTATCCGGCCGGGAGCTGCTTCCTCTACCGGGGAGAAAAGCCCGGGAACCGACGGGGCTGCGGAGCGTCTCTCCTCCCGTGAAAAGTCAAGTTGAAGACGGGATTTAACTAGCGAGCCTCTCCGCGAGCTAACTGGGCTAAAAGCGGAGCGCTGGACGAACTTCGCCCGCACTGAGGAGCTGCAACCGGGATAATATCCGCCCCTCTGACCGCCAAGCCTCCCTTCTCCGGTTCCCTTCACATGGGAGTCCGCTATTACTCCGCGGACTCTCTCGCCTCGGAGCTCGAAGGCGATACCTGCGTGCAAATGTTGTTTGGGGGGCCATCACGTTATTGATCTGGAAGCTAACAGGATATTAGCCACCTTCTCTCTCTCTTTCTCTCTCTCTCTCTCTCTCTCTCCCTCTGTCTCTCTCTCTGCTTTGTGGTTGCAGGCCACGGGACTGAAAGCATTCATCACCGGCTGAGTGATGAGAGGGCTGGCTTGATGGCAGCTAATTATTTATTGGGGCGCAATAATTGGATACGACTAAACAGACAAGAGGAGTTTTTGATTTCAAAGTAATTCAAGCCATTTTCCCCTTCGTTTAATTCGAAAATGCGCGTATGTGTCGGAGCTTTTTCCAAGTTGGGATAAAAAAAGAAGAAAACAGTTGATACGCCAGATAGGAAAAAAGAAGAAGAAGAAGAAGAGTTTATAAAAACAGAGGGGGGAAGATAATGTCTGCCGCAAAAGAAAACTCCTGCAGGAAATTCCAGGCCAACTTCTTCAACAAAAGTAAATGTCAGAACTGTTTCAAGCCGAGAGAACTGCATCTGCTGACGGATCAGGATCTAACCCAGGTACCCTGCATATCAGCCCAGTAATGATGATGAATAGAACCACTGTTTGCTCTGCACTGGTGGAAAGTAACCGACTACTATACTTTAAGTGCAATCTTTAAGTATTTCCATGTGATGCTACTTTATATTTCCACTATTTCTCAGAGGGAAACATTCTATTTTCTGCTCAGCTTTGAAATTGATATACTTAAATATCCCGTTATCTATATTCTATTAAACCTCGCGCTTATCTTTGTTAAATGTGCACTTTGTGTGAAAAGTGCCGAATAATCTGATGCGGTACTGTACTGTTTTACGGACCCAGAGTATTTAAGATTGGCTTCCCGTTAATGCTCTTATTTATTCTGATTCTAATGATTGCTTTTGCTTTTTGATGCTTTAAGTATATTTTTTGGTAGTATTTAGCATGTATGTTTACTTCAATAACAATTTTAATTAAAGATTTGTTATACTCGTGTTAAGGTCCAATAATCCAACAACAGCATCAACATGATCTTGTTTCATATTTTATATCTACCATACATCTATACATTGTATCATTTATCCCGTTCTTACTTTTTTTTGATAAAAAAAAGGCTAAAAAAACAAAGTATATAATTATTACATTATTATTTTCTTATCCGCCTCTAATTGAGTTGCCAAGCCTAAAGACAAGAACTGTAAAGGGGACCAACCAAACCATTAGAAAAGATTGGTTTGATTACTTAGTGTGGATGTTTCTCATACTAATATGCGTTAGTTCTGTTTAGTTGTTTAGGTTGAGCCTTATAATGTTATGGAAAACCCTGATTTAGATTCTCCGGTACCTCTTTAATAGCTTAAAGTTAATTGACTGCCTGCTAAGAAACTTCTACTTCTGGAAAAAGTTAAAAATAATTATTGCCTGCAGCTTGACAAGCTCATGGGGAATGTTGGCCTACAGCTTCATCCTTGTTTCCTTCTTATATCAATTATGCATTAGTTTTGGAAATTAACAGCGGAGCCCCTAATGGGTTAGATATCACTGTGGAGTTGTCAGATAGGATGTTCATTAGAGAGACAGACGTACTGTATCTGTAGATGTGGTTGAATCAGTCGGAGCAGAGAAAGTTTGTGTTTATTTTGTCTGAAACACAAGACATGTGTTTCTTCACTTCTTCCTCTACTTTCCATGTGACAGTCACCGTGGTGAAAGTGGATTCCTGTGGATCTCTTCTTCTGAAGCACGGCTACATCTGCCTGCCAGTTTGGTGTCTGTGATTGATTGTGTTATAACCTTCAGCTGTTGTTTATCTGCAGTTGTTTGTCTTTTAGTGTGTGTGTGTGTGTACCCCAGCCAGGGAGGACTGGTGATCACTATGTGGGGAGCTAATGAGCGAACCAAAGATAAGTGGAGCAAAGATAAAGAGAAGCTCCATTCAACTGTGGAGATCACATTATAAGCATGTTTTCTGAGCCGCTTTTTCTCTCCCAGATCATTAGTTTAGTCTCTGTTGTGTATCCTGTAATTGATCCCAGACGATGAGGCCCAGATGGGCTCTTGAACGCGGCTTAAGAGCCAAACGGCAACGTCAGCATCCTCCTCCGCTCCGTGAGTGCGTTGGGGGGCACACACTTGCTTTCCTTAAAAAAAAAAAATAGTGTGTGCGCGCCACGCTGACTTTGTGGCAGGTTAACCCTTCAGACTCATGACTCCTGAGTCAGGATAGGCAGCTTAATGTTACATCACTTCCTTTAATCCCCCACCATGACCTGGCCCGCACTCTCTCCGGCAGCCCGTATGACGACACCCAACCATAGACACATAGAGAGGATTACCGCCGTGGGCCTCAGGAGAGAGATACGCCATCAGTCCTTGCTCATCACTGTCGTCCAAGTCCCCCCCCCCCCCCCCCCCCCCCCCCCCACCACAGCCTTTTGAGAACGTCTCCAATGTGTCAGCTAACCAAACAGTTAGCAGGGAGCTTAGTTTCACAAGTAGGTTTTGTAGCGGACAGCCCTGAAAACCAGTTAGCGTTCCACATCAGGTCATTACTGGCTTAAAGCTGTGTTATGTAACACCTCATAAACAGTGTTAAACTCCTGAGCCGTGTTCAACAACAAGCTCAAGGTGAGGGTTCGGCTTTGTCAAACGTCCCCGGTGTTGATCAGAAACCTATACGATCGACTTAGAGGAGTTAAACTCAATAACCTAGTAAAAAAAAACTCCAGCAGGGACTGTGTAATGCTGTTAAACACCGTGGATAGGACGACGCGGCTAAGTGAATTTAAACCCTAAATTAAATGCGAGGTGATCAGAACTCAAACGCAGCTTGGAGGAAGGCTACTTTGAAACAGATAGCCCACATGGAATAGTTGTGCAACGGGAAGAGAGCGGAACGTCGGAAGGACAGTATCCAATATAAACAATCTCTTTGTTCAACACAGCCAGAATAAAAGGTGGGCTGGGGGAGGGGTTGCTGCTAGAGCCCCAGTGCATCTTTTATTGCAGTCAATGCACTTGGAAAAGGAGTTTATATATATATATATATATATATATATATATATATATATATATAATAAATAAGATTTTATTATTTTTATTTTCCCCACGAGTTCCAAATCTGTTGTCTGGGTTTTGGCTCTATATCACATGAATTGTTCTTCATGCCCCTCCTTGTGTACTAAGAGTGATCGCACTCTCTGGCCACAGTGGTGGGAGGCAGGACAGTGATGGAGGACGTGAGCGGGCTGAGGTTTCCATGCACGTGGGAGGGGACGGGAGAAAGATGGCCAGCAATGGGACTTAAAGAGTGGGAGCAGGAGTCACAGGGGGGAGAGAGGAAGTGCCGGATTGGGAAATGAGAGCAGAGGTTCCCAGAGGCGGCTGCTGCATCCCACCACGAGAGGTTATGCTCAGCGGATACGGAGTCGAACTCTGCAGAGCCTATAGCTTTAACTCATACCAAATGTTCCCAGTCAGTTCCTGACTGCAGCAGTGTTTGCCAAATCCGGTCGTTTCTATAGCTGTGTCCAGGCCAGATGCAGCATTACCGGATCACTGTTGTGATAATGGGACAACTTTCACATGGGTCCCCCGGTGTCACACCCCAGCTGCGTTTGTTTTTTTTTTTACCCACAAGCATGGTCAGCGACAGCGGGCGACCCGGCTAGAATGAACCTGCTCCGCTAAAGCTGCAGTTTTGAACCGTGATCCTGTTAACATGGACACGTTTTAAAGACCCCTTTCTGTCCTTGTTTGCATTTGGATCCCCACAAAGCCGGCGTGTTCTTCTTCTGTAAACGGCTTTAAAACGGCTCCTCTTCTCAGCGGGATTGCGAGCGCCAGTCTCACGCTGTGTTGACTGAAAACAGCTTTTATTTATATATTTTATGCTTCTATTGGATGGAGACAGAGGAGCTGTGAGGAAACATGGGGGAGAGACACAGACAGACGGAGAGAAAGACACAGGGAATAGCACGCAATGAAGCGCCGCTACCGGGAATCGAACAGCAGATGTTGTGGTTATGTGGCGTGCTTCTTAGGCCGTATTCAAACAGGATCGAGCATTCTGACACCTTCCCACAGGGCTGTGGGGAGGTGTGGGTGTGTTTATTTGTGCGAGAGACTGATAACAACCAGAAAATAAGTTTCATTTCTCTCATTCACCAACGCCTGCTGCGACTGTTCACTATCTCTGTTCGTTCTATAGTCGCTGCTCTCTCCTTCTCTCTTGTCTCTTTCTCTCTTTCCTAAAGCCCAAATTTGCTTTTAACTTTATAAAATGAAGATAAATGTCCCCCCCTCTTTGTACTACCTCCTGGCAGCATCGTGTGGCTCTGGGCCGTCTGCTCGGGCTCACGCGATTGGTTACCGGAGCGTGACGTCTGGTTCCGTTTCTGCAAAAGTTGATTCCATTTCAGCTCCTCGCAGGAACGGACGCTCCGTTCCTTTTCCTTCCACAGTCAAAGCGCAATGTTGTTTTACCCGAAATGCCCGATCCTGCGAGATACAGTTTTAACCAGCAGACAAGAAAAATGACCCACAACGTAACAATGACGGTTCCATGTGAAAGCTACATACATGGGTAATCTCATAACACGCAGCTATAAATAAAGCTCAACACTCCTCCATATTCATGTGGCCATGAGGGTCTGCATGACATACATTTCATCATGTGGCCATGAAAGTGTGGACCGTATGTGCCGGCAACTGTGTGTGAAGGTGTCCAAGTGTGCCAGCAGCACTGAGGTCAGTGCGAGATCTTCCAGGAATGCGCCGTGCAGCGTACAAATCCCACAGGTTACCTCACAGTCGTCAACACAAAGGAGAGAGTTATATATGCTGAGATTATAATTTTCCGCATAAATTGGAGGTGGCGTGAATTGACAGGCTCTCTGAGAAAAGCAGTATATCTCCCGTAGGTTGGAGAGGACATATGGCCCTATGTGTGTTTTAAGTATAAGCATGTGAACATATGTACGGATGAGTTGTTGCCTTAAAGAGCTCCTGTAACAGCTGCTCCATTTTTTTCCCTTCTTTCAGTTTGTACCTTTCTCAGCCTCTGTTAGTGAAAGCATTTGTCGCCCTAATTACCAAAAGGATTTGATTTATCTGTGACACCTCACCCCCCCTTTTTTTTTTTTTTTAATGGTTTCGGTTTATCAAAACTGCCTTCGTAGGGCTCGTCAACACAGGTTCAAACAAGTCGCTTATAGATTTACGGCAGGCATGCAGCGACACGGAGTGGCAACAGCTTCGGCATTAGAGTCGCTGGCTAATAATCGGATCCTTCTACCTTTCCTGTGGAGATGTTTTCAGGTCAGGTTTGTGGAAGAGCTGCGGGGGGAGTTGGCGCTGGAATGACGACAGCTGCCTGCTAATGGTTAATGCTTTAAGCAGAGTCGAAGTGTTAATGGAGAGCAAAAAACGCCTGCTCTTGTGTTTATATGTTTCCACGTCTTTTCTTCTGCTTCTGTTGAACTGAGCTAGTTTGTGGTCAAACCAGTCCAGAAGGTCAATCATGAGTGTGTGTATGTGTGGATATGTTGTTGTTTGTTTTTAGTATTCCGCCAGTCTGTCAGTCAGTTTGTCAAACTGGGCTCATCTGCTGTGGGGAAATGGGAGAGAGGAACTCAAGCGTGTCATCAAACACAGTTGATTGGACCAAAATGTTCACTAACTGGTTTTGTGTGGCTCAGAAATGCACTTTTGAGATCAGAGGCAACATCTGGACCCCAAAAGGCTTCTTTCTCATATTTACACCATCTCTATCTCTCTCTCACACACACACACACACACACACACTCTTTCTCCCTCCCCCTCCCATCCCCCTCGGCTCTCACTCTCCCAGTTTTAATGATTACCTAAACTGCTCTTTTTCTCCCCCCTCTTTTCTCTCTCTTTTACAGGCTAAACCTATTTATGGCGGATGGCTGTGCTTGGCCCCCGAGGGAACTGACTTTGACAATCCTATGCAGAGATCCCGAGTAAGAGCATGCTGCATATGGAGCCTGCATGTTTGTTCATGAAAGGGATATACAACCACAGCACTGTGCATATACATGTGTAGGCTTTTCCTTCCCTTGAATTCCTGGAGTTGTACTTTAGTGGAATAAGTTCACAAGCTCCATGAAAAGTGAGGCAAAACTCTCTCAGCCTTAATATAGTTTTAAATGAGTCAATAATTTAATTGGTTGTGATCAAGGGTTAGGGCTATCAACACAGTAGCTCTGTTTTACTTTAGAACACACTTGATGTATTTAAAAAAAAAAAAAATGTATTCATTTTCTTTTACAGAAATGGCAGCGGAGATTCTTTGTGCTGTACGAACATGGCTGCCTGCGCTTCGCCTTGGACGAATCGGTAAGTACCAAACGAGCTGAAAAGCAAAAACGCTCTGCGACTCTTAGG
Source organism: Eupleurogrammus muticus (assembly GCA_036785175.1). Classification (NCBI taxonomy): domain Eukaryota; kingdom Metazoa; phylum Chordata; class Actinopteri; order Scombriformes; family Trichiuridae; genus Eupleurogrammus; species Eupleurogrammus muticus. Next base: position 7,447,648 of record JAYKQN010000015.1, on the reverse strand, counting down.
AAAGTTGTAGCAATAACTCTGCATTCCTTTTTACAAAACTGGATCACTTTGGCACTTTGTAGTTTTAGTCAAGAATGGACTGCTGCTTCTATCTCTTGATGAGCCTGTATGGAGATCTCTGTCCTGAAGCAGCTTTAGGCATTCAGAATGTTTCAAAATTTGTTGGTTGTCTTAAGGTGGATGTGTCCCTCCCTGTGTGTGTGTGTGTGTGTGTGTGTGTGTGTGTGTGTGTGTGTGTGTGTGTGTGTGTGTGTGTGTGTGTGTGTGTGTGTGTGTGTGTGTGTGTGTGTGTGTGTGTGTGTGTGTGTGTGTGTGTGTGTGTGTGTGTGTGTGTGTGTGTGTGTGTGTGTGTGTGTGTGTGTGTGTGTTGCTGGTGGAGGAATCAGGGAAAGCATAGAAACTACAGAATTAGTTTTTACTAATTTCCAGGTTTCAATAACTATGGAAAAACAGAAAGGTAGTAGGGAAAATATTACTGTCTCCAGATTATTAAACACAGCCAGAATAAAAGGTGGGCTGTACTATTTTTTTTTTCAAAAATCTAAAAGAATTTCTTCAATATATAAATAAATCAGTGTTTTTCATGTTGTTTGGAGCAGGCAGCCAGTGCAGCTGACATTTTTACCACCGCGTGAGTAAACGCTGGCAACAGCGAGACGGCGTCATAGCGAGCAAAGTGAGAAGAACACAGAGCTGCAGCTATGCCTGAACATCACCGTCCGAACACGGTTCGGCCCAGAGTGTCCTGTAATTGTACCAAATCTAGACATCTGCGGTTAAAAATGCAGAAATGTCTTTGAATGGCATATATACATAGCATGACAAATAATGGAATATCAAGATTTTCTGAACATTCATGAATTTTGCAGTGATGTAGTTTTCATTAAAGGAAGCTATCTCTATGCATAGGGAATGCCCTATGGTTCTGTTTTGACTTTTACATTGAGACAAGGCTCCACAGGCACCTTGAAAATTACGTAATTAACATTTTTTCCAACTTTTTCTCTGTCATTAATGAAAAAGACATACGTTTCATCCTTTCAGTATGTTATGGGAAAATGGCCAGATGTCAAATATGGTAAGAAAATCTATCAATATTTGAGTCTGGGAAAAGTTTAGAATTTTGAAATAGGAAATGTTTAGAAACTCTGAATATTAACATATTCAATACTGTTTCAAATTAGTAGGGCCTCTGTTTCTAATTTATAGTATCAAAGACTCAATGTTTTGATTACTATTGACTGTTGATATCAACGGATATGACTTTATTATATATATATATATATCCTTACACTGAGAAGATGTAATCTTCTTATCTCTGGTGGGATTGGATTGGAGCATCATGGAGACATATTAAATCAAAGGCCATGTGTCCTCTATGCATCGGTGGTCAATACCAGCCAATTACAGAAGACCTACCACATAATGTCAGTGTCTGTATGCTGAGGGTACCAGTGACACTGTTTAGAAAGTAGTTTTATGTTAAGAGTCAAGTTAATTGCTGTTACTTCTAACATCCAGTGGTACTCGCCTCTGTCAGATTCTGCTGGTGGGTCCTCATCTTGGTTTGTTAGTGCTTACAGGATTTCGTGTACCGCTGCTACTCAAAACATGTGGTGCGGTCTTAATGAAACCCTCATTATGTGTGGCCCCTCTATCTGGAAAATCTCTCATATGGTGTTTGCAGCTTTAAACCTCGTTGTCGTCTGATCATTAGATGAAATCCGACGAGCGCGCTTGCTTCTGCGCTGCGGCATAAAAAATGACATTTTATCAGGCATGTCATCTGTCTCTGCTGCTGCTCAGGTGTGTTGTCTGTCCTCCAGTCTGGGAATGCAAATAGGATGCTGCAGGCTTGTCTGGGAGAAGGACAAAAAACATGAGGCTACAAAGTAATGTGCTGCATCACCAGAAACCTTCCCACTGAAAAGGTCACAGCAGGAGTTCACAGAGGGGTAAATGGAGCAACTGAGATAAGCAGGGCTTTCCTTACAGAAAGGAACAATGCTGCTGCGGGATTATACTCTCCAGTCGCAACATCATTTCATACACAACACAACTTGTTGGTCAAACAAATTTTTGAGCAGACGGCGCGATCATGGCCAAGTGCCGTGCTTTCGGAAAGTTCAGTGAAAGGACGCTTGGGAGAAAATAGAGCTTGGGAAGTCACCTCTCGGCGCTCTGCGGTAAGCCGGTGTTTGTGGTGGTAGTGTGTCGCCAGGGGAATGAGACACGGGTGACCAAACCCATACCGGCTGATCAGGCTGCAGATTAGACTGCTTGTGTGTAAACATTGAGGGCCACACACTACCAGCGAGTCCATCAGAAACACACACACACACACACACACACACACACACACACACACACACAAGTTCACATGTGTTGTGGAGACTAAACTCAGCTCCCCGGATCAGCTTCTTTCCAAATGAGCTGGACTTAGCAACAGTTTCCAAACACCGATTTAAGTTGACCTCATGTCTGCCGTCTTCAGACACAACAGGTGTGTCCCTGTCCGCTAGTCAGACAGCGAGGGGAGAGGATGGCTCCCCCGCTGTGTGCAAACCAGACGCTCAAAGTCACGTTCGGTGGATCCCTATGCGTTGCCAGTGATGATAATAGAAGGAAACTCGTGTGTGTTCGCGTGAGTGTGTGTGTGCGCGCGTGTTTCCACAGTGTAATGTGTTTCCAGTGACACCCAGGCTGCTGTGCGCTTGTGTTTTCCTCTCATTGTAACGGCGATTCCAAAACTGTCCGCCTCATTGTCCTCCGGTTCTTTTCATCTGCTCCACAAGGCAGGAAAACTGGGTCAGGGAAATGGCCGCTTTGTTGCTCCGACCCGGAGGATAGGAACTCTCTCCGAAAGCTCGCGGCTGATAACGACGCGTTAATGGCCCTGATCTCATCAGGCTCATCATTGTTTACCCAGCCACTCGAACCACCAGCGGAGGGCAGATATTTGTTTGAGGCCAGCAACCACACCCACCCCCTTTTGTTTTATTTCTCTTTTGATCACATTATCGCCGCTTTTTATTACAACTCTGCTCTCACATCACAGAGCTTTGTGCTGTTCAGTTAATGCACGCACACACATGTTGTTATTACCAGCTCCGCGTTTAATAGTGGCTATCACTGACATTTGACACCGACTTTGATGGCATCTTGAAGTCATGTTTTTCACTTACGTAAGAGTAAAACAATTCTTTAGACTTTGATTGTAGGCTGTAATGCTCCAACATAATCAAGATGTGTTTTTATTAAAAAATAACATCAGTGTTTTTTATTCAAGTTTTGAGATAACAAGATTGGACTTTTCTTGGACATTTTCATTACTTAAGCACAGCTGAACGGTTGTTCACACGGATAGCTGCTAGTCCGAGGAGAGATTGCCACATTTTTATTGGAGTCCATTCCCCGACTGCTTTGATTGATCAAGAAAAAACATTTTTTAAACATTATTTCCCAGATTGTTCTGTGTTTGAGGGTTTGTTTTAATACTCTTTGTTGGCTTTCAAAAAACAATCTTTCCTCATTGGAACAAAATAGTTGCTTGAGCTTGATTCAGTATTAAATGAAAACTAATCAAATATCATAACGTTCCTTTAATAGGCCAGACATTCAAGGGTAAATAAAAGTATAGGGGTGCTCTGATAATTAAACTTTTTTTTTTTATTGCTGATCATCTGATAAGCTGTGACTCCATCAGTTTTTTTGTTTTGTTAAAGCAGCTGGTATTAAACCATTTGTCGGTACAACATGAGCTTCATCTGCTGATTGATAAAATGAGCAGAGCGGGGAGGAGGGGCGTGAGGTATTCCTTTCTGCCGTACACGCACGTCGCAATAATTTATAAACCGCGACATGTTTTACGTTAGTTATGACACCAACTGCTCTGAGAAATAGCTCCCATGTTTAGCACCATCCATCTTCTTTCTCTCTTTTTTGTTTTTTTGCAGTCAGCATGAGAAACAGTTCAGTGGGTTCAGTGACTGATGGTTCAGCTTCTCATGTCAGAGTCAAACGTTTTCTCTGAAGAAGACACAGTCGTTTGCACCTTTTCTAATTAATCGCTAAAGGAAATCCTGTGCTGCTGTATTTTCTTTGAGTTCACTCTTTGCAAAATTGGCCCATCGAACCGTCTAGTTTATTCTCCTATTCTGTGAGCACTGACTTCCAATCTGAGGAAGTCTGAGGCCATGAGCTGCCTTCTAACTCAAGACTATTAAGCATTATTGGAATTCTCAGATTGCACAATTACACTGAATAATCAATCAATTGCGGCAGGCCTAATTGAAACAGATTTTGCTCCCTGTCATCGTCCCTTTTGTTCATACTGACCCTTAAGAGATCTATATTAAAAAGCAATTTTAATGTAAGCAATGGTGAACAAAACTTGCTTCTAATCTTTGTTCTGCAAACATTTATCTTCAGTTCAGGGCAAATATGAGGCTTCAGCAGTTCTGAGTTGCACAGTTTGGGTGGAGATCTTCTCAAATCAAATCCCTTCCTCCACCACAGCTCAGCACAGAAACACTGTTTAAAGAAACAAACAGGGGGCATTCGGTACTTGGAACACTGAGCTTTTGGTATTTCCCAGTTAATTTGTCAAATTCAAAATGTTTAACACAGAACAAGGACTTTGGATTTTGTCACTTCTATTGGAATTAAGGAGGAGATCTTATAATGAATAAATATCTTTCTACAGATTGTTATTTGGGTCATTGATTGCAAAGGTTAAATAATAAATCTGTCTAGGATCATTGCTTATGTGGTAATGATTATACTAATACAAACCAAAAGAAGAAACAAAACGGTAAAATAACATTTGAATTCCAGTAAATCATTGGAAGGAATGGCCTGTTTTCTAATATCGACGTCTCCAAACGTTTGAACCATCTCAAATAATTAAGGTCCTAGCAGAAACGGTAATGTTATTTTTTTTCTCAGCAGACAGTGGGGTGCTATCTTAAAGCATAACTATTTTCACCACGAATAAGAAGGAAAGATGCTCTCCCATCCCATTGAAAAGCAGCATTCCTCCTCTAATGCCCTTATTTGGTGAACTGTGGAGCGCCTCGCAGCCCCGGGACCACAGAAGAGCCGGAGGAACGGGAGCTCTAGCCCCTTAAAAAAAAAAAAAAGAAAACCCACAGAGGAAAACGTCAGATATGCCCCAGACCCAGACATTCCACACACGGCCTGCCGCGGCAGGCAACCCGTGCTGTAAAACCATCAGATAGTCCAAAAGTCGACGGAATGGTTTCATAAGAACATCACTTTTACAGTTAATCAAAATGAGATGAAGACTGTAACCGGAGTAACAGATTTTTCCAGAAGTACGCAAAACAGAGAGACCACCCGGCAAGCTTTAAGGTCAAAAGGTCAATGACCATGAGAACATTCTGAAGGAGAGGTTGGAGGGGGGGGGGCTTCTCCTGCTCTACATCATATTATAGATAATGTAAAGCAGCCCTGTCTTTGCAGCATTCAGCCAGCACAACCCACATCTCTGGACAGAATCCAGCATGGACGGCATCATGAGGAGCTGTGAGGAGTTTTGATGGAGCGTGGTGTGCGGAGGCACCATATAAAACAGCAGAGCCCGCTGTGGCCGGCTGTGATGGGACTTGTCTTTGGCTCGGCCTGTAAAAAGCTTCCTGGTGGAGTTATCATTTATGGAGTGGGTGTACTCCACTTAATGCCTAAAGCTGAGCAGTTGTTTTCAAGTATTTTTTGGAAAGATTACTTACTTTTGAGCCTGGGCTGCATTAAAAAAATATAGATTTTAGCATGGGGTAATTATCTTTTAGATGCTTCTGGGAGTATTTTACTTGCTAGTGGGTTGTGTTGTCCCGTGTCGTGTCAGCCGTGTGAGAAAGTCGTTGGTTATAATAATATCCCAACACAAAGCTAAAAATAGTCGGCCCTATGGACGGCAGACACAATTGGAGGATATGAAATTGGACCAGTTGTGTAGAAATCGAATTCATTTGTTTCAATAGTAGCCTTGGCAGATATACGTCTCCTTTGTTTTGGTGCCAACAGCTCGGGGCCGTTCCTAAGCAACAAGCTGCTTTATTCTCTCAAGACCAGGATCAGCTCGACTTCAGCGGAGAATTCACCAACAACAAACCAGACTTTATTTTCTGTTTCTGACACGTCTCCTCATTGCAGACAGGGAGAAAGGTCTTTTATTGATAAGACTTTAAAGGAAACAGATGGAGGTGGTCAACAAATCTTACGTGCAGAGTCGAACTAACAACGACTCTGATCCTGCTTCCTGTCACCCCAAAACAATTAAAAACACGTCATTGAATCACGCTGTCGCACTGGGCGACATGTTCCTTCACCCTGAAGCATTTGGGCACAGTAGTTTTCTTTGTCCTACATGGTACATTGTAAAAAAAAAAAAAAAAAAAGTTCAGGACAAAGTTTATAAACGTAGTTCAACAAGCTAGTAACAGATTTGGGTTCCTGGACATGCTCACTAGTGCCCTAAAGTAAAATTATTCTACGGAGGGAGCAGTTTCTTTAAAGTCCCATATTTTACACCGTTAAAATTTTGTAACCCTAACAAATATAGTTTTGGTTTAAGAAATCAAAGAAATAATTTCAAATAAGTTTTAGATCTCTCTCGAGCTTCTCTCTGCAGCCCTAGAAAGGACAGGTCACTCATTAATAATACCTTCTTCTGATTGGCTGATTTGAATGGCTGTGTGGGGGGTGTGACTATAGTTGTGACATCACACTGACCTTCACTGAGCTCCCGACGGCTGGTTTTAAAGCACAGTAATTGAGTATGGGCTGTGTGACAGTATTTATATAATACATAGGCTATCTGATAGTCAAATAGCAAATACATCTACCTCTACAGTCTTTAAAGGGCTGGAAAACAAGACAAATGATCTTTAGGATGGATCGGGGTGATTGTGGGACCCTCCTGCACCATAACATGATTCATTTCTACCTCCAGGTAAAGAGAATAAACATAGAAATGTGTTTTTATTCCAAGGAATTATTCATCAGGTCCTATCAGAGTGGATGGAAAGTACCCAAACTTCTTTATAATGAAGATTTATGAGTTAACCAGTGCACCAGTGTGACTCATTGATGTGTTTTTAATTGTTTTTGGACAATAACAGATGTCTCTGTCACAGAGGGATAAAACATATCATGCTTTACACAGGCACAATGCATGTTGGTAGGATGACTTATAAAATGTACAAAATCTGCTGCGAAACATCACGTCGTCGTCAGCAGATACTGCCTCCCTGCAGGGCTCCGCTCCGGCTCTGTGGAGTCCTCGGCCGCTGCCCCTTTTTCTCAAACCCAACCGTTTGTCTCAAGTGGAGGAAATTCTTCCACAGCGTCTGAGTTCTAAAGTGCAACGCGGTGTAATTGCCATATTTGGCAGCCTCCGGGTTTTTTTTTTTTCAGGCAGATCTTAATAAAGCTGGATTTGTGTTGCAGTGGCCTTAAAAGGAGCTGAAAAAGAGCACCAGCACCTGTTTTACATCTGTAGCCGCCTCAGACCCGGCACGGCCTGATAACACAGCCACAGGATCCATAGCAGACACACAGGAAGGCTAAGAGGAAGTTTAGGGGATTTTTTTGTTCTGTGCTCTAATGTTAACGAGACAATAAGTTACCATCTTCACATGGCTTTATTATCCTGTCACACACATACATCTGTGGATTGTCAGCCGCTGGTTGGATATAGTCCTGCGTGTGAAATTAGTTAAAGTCTTTCTGTGTCGTTACAGTTCATGGTCTTCACTGATCATTCATACACACACACACATACAAACACACAAAGCGGCTTTATTCCGGCATCCCATTGCCACCGTCGCCCTTTTCACTCTGTGTTGTGCTCCAGCTGAAAGGATTTGCTTGGTTGCTATGGCGAGCCGTCGATAACAGCAGCGTACGGGCCCGACGTGCCCTGAGGTCTGCGTCTGAGAAAGAGCGTCGGACCAGGAATGAGGGATTAAAAGAGACTCGTAGCGCCGAGGCATGTTTCCCCTCAGATCTTCTCTGTTTTGAACAATTTGAAACGTGATAGCAATGATATCAGTGTTTAGTCGGGCAGTCACCCATCCGATTAGGAAACAAACCAAGCATTCATTTAAACTTTTTCCACATTTATTCTTTTTTTTTCTCCCACTGCCACTAGAAGACCCTTGCTGTTTATCTTTCATCTGTGCTATTATTTTCTTTCCTGTATTCGGTTACCGGCTTTTATTCAATTCATGGCTGAAATCACATATAAAAATATACAAATTAATCACCGTCCCGTTCTCTCGCTCCTTCCCCAGCCGAGCACGCTGCCTCAGGGCACGGTGAACATGAACCTATGTACGGACGTCGTCGACGCTGAGCCCAAGACGGGCCAGAAGAACTCGCTGTGCATCGTCACCCCGGAGCAGGAGTACTTCATCAGAGGGGAGAACAGAGAAATCATTAATGGGTATGTTGTATGTCCTCTGGTTTGGATGGAGAACCATGTCACAATCACCCTCAAATTGATTTAAATTTTCCAACAAATATTTTTTTATTCCACTTTATTATTATTATTGATTATATATCTTATTTTCTTAACCATCCCCTTTTCTCTTATTCCTTAATTCAATAAAATATGATTTACATCTTTTTTTGTTAAAATGTAAAAATTTGTATTAGTTTTGTTTCTTTTCTTTATGTTTCTACCTCTCTGTGTTTATGTATTTTACACCAATAAATAAAAAAAAACACCTGATTTCAGGTGGAGTGAGCAGCTGGTGGTTTACCCCCGCACCAACAAGCAGAACCAGAAGAAGAAGCGCAAGGTGGAGCCCACGACCTCCCAGGTAGTCTACCTCACCCATCGTACGGCTCCTGGCGCTCTGATCCTCTCTCTCATATGGTTTAGTTTTTGGCATTAATGTCGATTCGATTCCCCACATGTTTACGCGCAGGAGCCGGGTCCTGCTAAGGTAGCGGTGACTGGCTCCGGGATCCCCGAGGCGGAAAAGGTTCCGGACTCCAGCTCCATCATCTGGCAGGAGGAACTGAACCAGAGGGAGGCTGAGGGTGCGGCGGTCTGGACCGCTGCGGAGCTCCCGTCAGGATCACCGTTGCCCCCCACAGGCAAGGAGGACGAACTGCTGCTTATCGTCTTTGTGCTTTGAGAATCAGATTAGAGCGTTGTCATATACATGAACACGTTGCCAGTCGCAACAGAAGAGATGATAACATAGATGATGTTGAGAAACTCATAGTTGTCCTCTGTTCTCGTTGCCTAGGAGAATGTGTGCCTGTGGGTCAGGGGTCTGACGCAGGCTCGGTGAACGGCGATGACGTGGACCGGGCCGGCCTGCCGCCGCACGGCTCGGTGCCGCAACCGCCCAGCGACCTGCTCTCCCCGACGGGCTCCTGTTCCAGCCTGGGCGGCGTCCCGCGGTGCCTCTCCCCGGCCCCCAGCGACCCCTTCCCCTCCGGCAGCTCCCTGCTGTCCAACGGCTCCCACATCAGCGGCTCGGTCAGCTCCCTGGACTCGGACGCAAGCGGCAGCACTGTGACTAGCACCGACAGCCACCCGGCCGCCCACAACCGCGGCAGCCACGGCTACAGCCACCACCACGACACGATGCGAGCCCGCCGGCTGGAGGCCGAGGCCAGGAAGGCGGAGAAGAGGAGCCGCTTCAGGAGCCCGGACAGGCAGGAGAGGGAGGCCGTCATCAGCCCTGAGAGGAGGTCAGTGCCCTCAAATATCACTGAGTTGAGCTGGGGGGATATTTGAACATATTTGAACATACATATAGTTGACAATTTGTGATTTTCTTTTACTTTGAGTTAAGAAAAACACTACTGATATGACCTATCAGTAGAGTATTGGTAAAATTAGGACTGTACATGTCACAGAGGGGAAATAGGGAAAATAAATAGGTAATTCAACAGTGAAGTTTCTAAATCCAGTCCAGTCTCTCTGAATGTGTGATGCATTGGATTGTTCTTATAAATCCTTGAAAGGTTATCCAGAGTTTAAAAGAAACATTTACAGTAAGTGGTTTGTATGATAGAGGACCTTTTTAAAACGCCGGTCAGATTATGACCTCACCAACAGGTGAAGTATTTAATCAGCTTCTGGTTCAGCCCGACGAAGCGGGTTAGCACTCTTGCTTTCTCGGAATGCCAGCTCGCTGCTCCCAGACACTGTGGTCTGGAAAAACTTGAGCCAGGCTTATCCTTTTAAAGGCATGTAAACACGCACACGTACACATGCACACGGTCCTGTGACGCACAAAGCTTTTGATTCGCGCACATACACTCACATCTGTTGTGGTTTCAATGGAGGGGAGGAGAAAGAGACTGATGAAAACATTCAGGGATTTGCCATGTTCTTTAGAATATCCCGCTTCTACGTGTTTTTAGAAAATCTGTCACTGAACAGCTGCCCCTCCCTGCAGTTTTTTTAGTTTAGCAATTTTTGTTTTACTCCTACCATATAAACACACAGAATCTGTACTTTCCTTTCGGTAATCTGCCTTCCGGCCCCCTGTGCTGCTGGTGGAGAGGTCACCAGTGTCACACACACACACTCACACACCAAAGATGGCAGCATTTCAAACAAACGGAGTGGGTTAGAGGAGGTCATCTTTTTCCTCCCAGAGCCAGCTTCCTGCTCCATTCAGCCCCTACTGTCCACTCCCCTCCAAGGGAAAATGGGAGGAGTGCCTGAATTCTGCCGTGTAAGCGCGGCACTCATCCACTCGAGAAGCAGAAATCTCTAAAACCGAAGAAATTTAGTATTACTTTGAATATTCATTGCAACTCTTATATATTTTAAAAGGTTACAAGACACAGAACCTCTGATATGAGTACTTTTCTTCTCTCCGTAAAGGTCAGGTCATGTCTGAATAACACTGTGAAGACATTCCTAAATTCCGTTTTGCAGACATGTTTCTGTATATCCAAAAAAGAGTAACCTTGCCAGATAGATGAAGCCAGTGTTACAAATTTAATGTCTGAAAAGGTTTTCAATGTCCCTCAGGAAAAACTTCCACCATTAGATTAATCACTAAACCCCCGGACTGTGCAAGATAGTTTTTTTAAATACTGTGGATATTTGTGCAGAAGCTTGTTAAAATAAAGTCTTTTTCTCTCAGGTGTGATCTTTCTCCAGTACTTTTTTCATTTTTGCCCTCTAAATGAAACAAGGCATGGAAAGTTTATTCTTAAGAAAGAGCGAGAGATTTTTTGGAGTAACTCGATAAACTAAAAGCAACAGTGATCAGAACTCCGCAAACACATGAGAAGTGATGCTGAAATGTCGCTCGGTGGGTGTTTGGCCGTTCACTGTGTGCGTCCTCCTTCACTTTCCTTCGTTACCTTTTAAGGAACGCAGCTTCAGGCCCAACAGTCCCCAAATAAGGGAGGCATTTAGGCAAACGAGTAATATAATATTTCCTCCCTGTAACGCAGATTCCTCTGACATTTAACAAAAGGTCTGTGGGAGCGTGTCAGAGCCGGCAGTGTTCTGTGTCACAGTCTGAGGGAAGTTGCAGATGGACACAAGTGCGGCTGTTTTTTGGATCTGTGGTGCTCACTCTAACCTTGACATAAGAGCTACCTAACAAACCGTTTTTATAAAGGACCCACGAGGTCTGCAATGTAACTGCCGACCACTTCTTCTATATTCAACAATATTTTCGCACTCAATCCTTTTGTGTATCTTTACATTCACACTATTCAGCTGGAGAGGGAGTCATCCAAGAAACAAGGCTGTACTAGTAGAACAAGTTTGACTCCTCCAGGGTGTCCTCTCTAATATTAAACTTTGACAGCTGACTGTATACAGTAGCAGCACCAACTACATATTTACACTGACGACACTCATTTAAATCTCATAAACATCATTCACTATGTGGTTAGACGAGTTGACAAAGTGATAGGAAAAGCAGCGTTTGTTTCCGAGTTCAAGCATAATATTGACTTATGTTTAAGTTTATGGAGCTGACTGACCCCACAGCAGCTGCAAATTGTTTACAGCTTTGTTCACAAAATAAGGAAGTAGTCATTACCATTAATATTAGGAGAGGAGAGGGGCTTCTTGTCATGTTTATCTTAAAGACCAAAATTATGCCTCTGACTGAGAAAGAGAGAGACAAAGGAGGGTGAATGAGAAATCAAATTTGTAATTTAGGATTATTGCGGTTCTGCTCTGGAAGATAAGTTGCTTTAAATTGCTCAGCCTCAGTTTTGTGTTTTACGTCCATTCACCAATCAAAGTGTACAGAAATGTCCTGAACACAGCAAAATTTTAAAATAGAGGTGCATCTCTACACTAGTTGGTCTTATGATCATTGAGAGAATTTTTTTTTTTTTCGGATGGGTCTATAGATTTATCTAGGAAAACTCTGCTCATGCTGGTTTTAACTTCTCTTGTGTGGGTTTTCTTCACAGCCGGTCTGGTGTAATCGAGAAGCTGGAGGCCTTGGAGCTGGAGAATCTAGAGAAAATGGAGGTGGAGGAGTCGGGGAGGAGCGGAGCCAGACAAGGTCGAAGCGAGCACAGGCGCTTCCACAGAGAGGTAACGTGTGCGCGCTTGTGTGTGTGCGCGTGCGCATTTACAATACATACGGGGAGACTTGTAAACAGCGCCTTTAAACAACATCACATGGCAGAACAGATGTGAGCTCGGCAGCACATCCACCAGCATGTGCTTTGCTTTTATTGGTTCGCTTTATTCTCCCACCACCACTCCTCCACCTCCATCTTTCCCCTTCACCCTCTCCCCTCCATCTCTCCCTCTCTCTGTCCCGTCTTTGTTTTGGTTGTGGGTCAGAGGTCAGCAGTGTGCGCTGTATTCATTTCCAGTTTCCATTCTGTGGCGGGATTCCCCTGATGATTCCGTTTCCCATTCCCACCCTCGCCCTCTCTGCTCTGCTCGAACGGCTTTAGAACCAACTCACTGATGTTTTTTTGTTTTTTTTTTGTTTTGAGATGTTTGTCAGTCAAACACGAGTGAAGATATTGCGTACATACACAGATAAAGATGCTAAGTCTGTGCCTCGCACCACACGCACACATCAGCGATCAGCTGTTCTTCCTGCCGCTTTCAAACAATGCCCACACAGATTTAGAGCTGGCACGTTTAGCCTCATCACAAAGAAGGAGCCGTTGTCCACAGCACATTAAATTTCCACCTAAACACAGACCAAACCGGATAATGTTCTATGTATCGATCTGTGACTACACATTTTATGTGCTGCACATGGGTGTAAAAACAATCTAAACCTGTGTTTGTTTATGTGTGTGTGTGATGTTCAGGAGCAGAGGCATGACGCGAGTCAGGGTCTGGACTTCCCCTCCACCCTGCCGCCTCTGAGGAGAGCCAAGTCCCTGGACCGAAGAACCACCGAGTCAGTCATGACAGTGAGTGTTAAATCCTTTTATTACTTTTTTTGTGAAACAGCCATACAAGGATTACTTTGTTTATCTTTACAGTATCTTGAACATGAAGGCTGATCTGACCACTTACTAGCTGACAGCTGGGAACTGTTACCTTCAGTAATGGAGCTGTATTTAAATAACATTTTGCATAACCCAGAGTACAAAATGTTGGAAAATAAAACTGCTAATAACTGACCAGTGCTGGTATTTTCCTGTTATCAGCTATTGCAAAAAGACCAATTATGCTGCGCCACTTCCCGGTGTGACTTGGATATATTTGTGTCCAAGGTGAAGCTGCTGTGGGCAAGGTACACTTAAAACACAACATAGTTAATAATAGAGAGAAAACCCAGAACTAGCCCAAGGTCTTTGTCTTCAGAGGACCTCAGTGAAGCTATATTAAGCAATTTCGGGGTCACAAGAGAACAGGAAATCTTCAAAACAAGCTTACAGATACAGAGCCTCAAACAGTTTCTCAGGCCTCAATGAGGACAAATTGAGCATTAGCATGCAATTTAAGTCATATTATAATCAATTTTAGTGCAATATTCACTCTTCTCAGCTTTGTTTTGGTTATGTCACAACAAACAAGGACCTGGATCTCTTACAAGATATAGTGATAGTGACGGCAAGGTATAGTTGTTTCTATCAGAACGAATAGGTTTGATCTAAAATCAGATTTTTAGGTTGGAAACAAGCTAAAAACCTGAATGTGGATTTTATTGTGCAAGCCGGCGTGTTCGAGTGCGTCTGGTGCTCCGCAGACAAAGCCTCTCCTGTTCTGCTAAGCTGTAGGATCCTGGGTCAGCACCGGTGCCAGGTTCTCGGCTCTGTGGAGAGAGGTCGCCGGGTTGCTGTTATTGAGGCCGAGAGGCTAGATTCAGTTAGGTAATAGGGTTAGGAGAATTAAAACTTCCCCAACTACATGCAAAGCTCAGCTGGGCAGCAGGTTTCATGGCAGCTGTGTCACACTCATTATATGACTTTCTCCTCAAGACTAATGTGTCTCTGTGGTGGTGTGAGGGTGTGGATGCTGTTGGCCAAACCTCCATGCTGCAGGGGGCAGCGCCGCTCCCTCTCCTCCTCCTCCTCCTCCTCCTCCTCTCCAGGTTGTTCTCCTCATCCTACTCCCTCCATGTGCGGAGTTTGCCCGCTGCGCGTAAACAATGCACCCATTTTGTGTTAGAAATCTGTCTGAAGTCTGTTGGAGGAGTGAGCCGTGTGTGTGCGTGCGTGTGTGTGTGCGTGCGTGCGTGCGTGCGTGTGTGTGTGTGTGTGTGGAGGTGTGTGTGGAGGTGTGTGTGTGTGTGTGTGTGTGTGTGGAGGTGTATATCACAACGTAGCACGGCTTCCCGAGGGCACCGTTCACGTGTTTGTGCGCGTGCCTGTGTGTGTATGTGTGTGCGCGTTAATGCGTCTCCCACTGTGTGAACTCACAGCAGATTACAACAGTGTTGAGCACCTCGGCTGGAAACCAAAGAACGACTATCAATCAGGCAGAAGTTGATCCTGGCCAGTGGTTTACATTCAGATTCCTCTGCTTTTAATGCTGGTGCATTGGTAGGGTCAACTTCTCCCCCTCTGACATCTGATTGAGTGAGCATGTGCTCTTCATTCTCTGATGTTTCTCATGTATTCTATGGACCGCACTTAAAGCACTTTACACCACTAGTATTTATGCACTAATAGTTTAGAAGATTTGTGATTTAGTCATTCTTTCTGACTCACTGTTTTGGGGCATATTTGCTTTTTTTTATCTTTTTAGCACAAGGTAAGTGGTCGCAACCTCATTTTTTTAAAAATGCTGTGTATTCGGCTGCTTTTGAGGTTCTCATGCATGTTAAAATGAAATATTCTGTTTTTTTTTGTCCAAAGAATCTCAGTGTTCTTTTCTTTTGTCTTTTTGTTTGTAGCCGGATTTGCTGAACTTTAAGAAAGGTTGGATGGTGAAGCTGGATGAGCAAAACCAGGTACGGTATTAAGCCGCTTGACTTTTTTTTTTTTTTTAACGAAATTTTAATTTTCGCATTAAGCTGCGATGTGGTCAAAAGCAGGTTCAAACGGCATCTGAACTGTCCACCTGAAGCACTCTTGAATGTCTGTAACACTTGGCCTTTAAAGAGGTTGCGGTTAGACTTTGATGTTGCATCTTCAATGGAGAATGCTAAAAAGTGGAGGTTGCAGCCCGAAGGCTTTAAAACACATCTTTATATGATGTAAGGAGAGGGAAACTCTGCGACATCAGTACAGGTTTTATTGACTGACTGGACGTCCGACATGTGACGATTTCTGTGTTTCACTATAACATCACATTACCTTAATGTGTATATGTATTCACCTGAACTTTTTTTTTCCCTCTCTCTTTTGCAGTGGAAGAAATTCTGGTTCGTGTTGACAGATCACAGCCTGCGATACTACAAGGATTCAATAGCAGAAGAGGTGAGATAGGTGTTGATTCTTTCTCCGTTCTTTGATGCTGTTGTGTCATTTCCTGATTTTTCATGCTTCTCTTCTTTGTGTCCCGTCAGGCCTCTGACCTGGATGGTGAGATTGACCTGACTTCTTGTTATAATGTCACTGAATACCAGGCCCAACGCAACTACGGTTTCCAAATACATGTAAGAAATCTCACCTTACTAATAAGTCACAAATGTAGTAACTATAAATGTTCTTTTATTTGTTTTTCATGCTTTTTTCCATTCCCTCACATAGAGAAGAGATTTTTTCTTTTACATTTTGAGATTAAAGTTGAACTGTTGAGAATAAAATGGATCCTTTGATAATTTCTGACCTGCCAGCTGCAAATGTTCAGGATGAATCAACTTTATCAGTTGTGTTTTTGTATCATATCTCTGTGTTGCATGCGGGTTTGACCACAAATCTCCTTGCACTTTCCATTACAGCTAATTCAGTTTACATGGAGGAAATAAGGAATAAACCTCTTCCAAGTTTATGAGGTTTTACCTTCTAAAAAAAATTACATTTTTTTTTTATCGGTCTGTGTTTACGTGCTTAAAGAAAAAGAATCTTCTTGTTACCCAAACTGATTCTGAAACACAACTTTGCCAATTGATCTACACAAGGATTTTTGTAGAGACATAGTCGTATGCAAAAAAGAAAAAAGTTTGATTCATTTTCAAAAGGTTGACTTTAACCTTGAAATTTGTTCTCCACATTTCAACTTTGATCTCAGTTGCAAAAAATATACATTAATTTTCTGCCTAACTTCATAAGAGCCTCATGCACCCAGAGATATTAAAGATATTCCAGTAGAGCAATTTTTTTTGGGTCACTTGCTGTTAATTTAAGTGAGCTTTGACATGTTTAGACCCAGGAAGGAGTCCACACTCTGTCAGCCATGACGGCAGGTATTCGGAGGAACTGGATCCAGGCAGTCATGAAGAATGTTCGACCCTCTACTGCTCCTGATGTAGCCAGGTCAGTGTGGTTGCAATATTAAACACATTTATTCAATATCATGATATGTATGAACTAGAAAGATTTGTGATTCTGTTAGCATTGGCAGCATCGTTCGTATTGGAAATGGCAAGTGGGAAAATTAAAGATTTTGCCTTTTCTACTGTCTTTCAGCACAACTGAGGATCACGGTTCCTTCACTCCTCTGGAGGGTCTGGTAAGGCCAGACGTCACCCAGGACTCACCCTCCTCCGAAGCCTCTGTGGAGAGAGAATCTTCGACAGGCGTCATAAAGAGCCGGGCGCGTGAGCGCAGGCGGGAGGGCCGCTCGAAGACCTTCGACTGGGCCGAGTTCAGGCCCATCGCCCAGGCCCTGGCCCAGCAGCGGGCGCAGGAGGCCGAGAGCCTCCAGGTCGACCTGGGGGAGTTGGAGCGCAGTCGGAGACGGGAGGAGCGGCGGAAGAGGTACGAGTCTGTGACGTCGGCGGAGCAGGCATCCGGCAGGGAAGGGGGGAGGACAGACTTTGAGAGTGGCGAGGGAGTCGGCCACACGGAGCCGGAGTCGCTAAGTCCTCCGAGCACAGAGAGGCAGCAGCGGGTGGAGGAGGTGATCGAGCAACACTGGCGGCAGGTGGAGAAGACGCCGGCGCGGGAGGAGAGGCGGGTGCCTCTGTCTTCATCGCTGCAAACCAGAGACACTGCAGAGCTGGAGCAGCTGCTGGACAATTACAAGCAAGGGGTACGTTAACCAACGAGTTGCAGACCACCACCCGAGTTTAACTTAAGATGGTAAACTGAATTTAAGACTGCTTCACAGATCTGTTAAGTTGTGGACACTTTTGCACACATATTTTAGATTGCTTGAACAATAATTAGCAGCTTTGATCAAGGATAATTAGTTACTGTTCTAACCCTTAATGTATAATTCAGAAAAGAGTGGTTATAATATTGGCAGCTGCTGCTAGAAACAAAATACCACTTTGATTGTTTTCTGTAGGGGTTAAATTTATATATATATAATATACAATTTTTTCAAATGTATTGGATAGTTGTTTTGTAGATTTCGTCTGTCATGATTTTTTATTATCAGTTTCACCATCTGTTTCCATTGAATTATTAGTCATGTGAAATTCCACCAATAATCCCTCATGACTCACTGAAAGAAATAACACTCAGCACCTTAGGGCCCTTTTAGGTCGCAATGGAACCCATTAACTTGACGTTTGCGATCATGCACTCTATTTTATATGATTTTCAAGCTGAAGGCTTCAAAAATATATATATATATATATATTTTATTCTTCTCCAGCTGTTTGAGCTCGTTTCTCTTTAACCCTTTGTAGAATTCATGCTATTGTTCTGGGTCCCACTGGGAATTTAATCCTCAACTATGAATACTAAAGCCAAATGTATTACAGCTACAATAAGTTATCTAATTGTGGTGTAGAAATGTACATGGAGAAACCTGTGTTGCAAGATCTTAATGTTTTTGGCTTTCTCATTTTGCCAACCATGATTTGTCACTGACCCTTTTGTGGCAGTTGAAGTTGGTCTCGGGTGAGGCACAAGATGAAATTACCTTTTCAAAACGCATTATGAGCTAATGGCATGGTTTCACCCGCTGTGCTCCTCCAGATAGAGGATCTGAAGTCCCAGCTGGAGAGCTGTCACCAGCAGCTTCTCGACTCCAACAAGCACAAGCAGGAGCTGGAGCTCCAGCTGAGAACCGCTCTGGAGAGAGAGCAGGACGTCCGCACGGGTTACATCTCCCCGGTGAGTTCTTGGACTCCGTGTCCTCTGCAGCGTTTTACTCTGCTATGCTGGGACGTCCTTTTTGTAGATTACATATCCTCAATCAAGCAGTGTCTTCCCCTCCATTTCGTAACATTCTTTGCATGTTATGTTATATCATGAGAAAACATCAAACAAACTGACATTGAAGCGACAACATGGCTAAAGATATGTGTCTTTGCATGAGTTCATTGCATGTGGAAAGGAAAAACCCATTGAAATCTTGTTACTACATCGGCTTCTACTAGTTAATCTCCTCTGTCTGTTTCATAGGTCTGTACTGCCGTATATCTGAACTCATGCTACCAGTTACGTTGTCTATTTGGTTGTTGACCAAAGAACTTGTTTTGCGGTTGCTGATGTGACTTGTGGAGGAATATTTCACTCAGAATAAATACAAGAGAATTTAGACTGTTTATTTTTACTCTGCCACTAGAGAAAATTAGCTGAACTACACCCTTCACCTTTTTAAAACAAAAAAGGGTTCTAATTTGAAACTAAATGACAAATTTATGTGATGAAATGGGAATTATAAAACGTAAAGTAAAATTATACCCAATAAAGGAAATGTAATGTGTGTATTAACAATATAATTATTACAAACAAATCAAAAGTTTGTTGTAAAGTTCCCTTCCTCCCTTTTCTTTTGATTTTTTTTATTTTCTTAGTAATGTGATGGCCATGCCTTCTAAATTACTAACCATTCAAAAATATGTCTGATTCAAAAATATGAATCAATGCCATTCAAAAATATGTCTGATTTAAAAGTTCCTCCCAATAGGGAGGTAAAATAAAACATATATTAAAGGGAGAAGTAAAATGTTTTTGCAATATCAAACATGTCTATAATATTTTTTTTTTACTTACAAATTTTTTGTTGTACTTTATTACACTGTTTCCTTTTAATCAGTTCAATAATTTAGTTCAGTCTCAATGTTATTTTTTATTGTTATTTTATTTCCTTTACTTTTGTTTTCATGCGAAAAATTTAAGGGTACTCCTGCAATGTTATATTGCCCTGCAGAATAAAAAAGACTCATTAAGATTCAATCTTCATAAACACAGGATCCTGCGTTTCCATAGGGCGACTCAGCATCATTGTTTTTTTGTTTTTGTTTTTTTTACTGCCCATCCTCAAGTATCCTCATCTTTCAAACTCCATATTCCCTTCAGAATCATTCAACCATTTTCACTGTAAAGCAAGACTTTTTCTGTAAACTCAACGGACTTCCTTGAGAGCCTTAAGAGTCTTTCTATAAATTGAGTAAAAAAAAGAAGTTAATTGTCCTATAATTGTAATATAGAGTGATATTATCCCGCATAGTCACAGATGTAATAGCTTTAGTTGTTGAAATGTTTGGCTCAGCTTGTATGAATAATAACCTCTTGGCTTCTTTTCTAATTATTTGCATGGACATCAGATTCTCATCCTCTATTAACTACTATGAAGACCATCGATATGTTATTCTTCTTAACAAATGTCAGCTGTGTAATGGCTTAAATGTATGATGCTGAATGAATTCCTATATTTGTGTATTGCTGTATGGATGGGTTTGCCAGAGTGAGACTGAATGAATTCCTTTATAAATAATTTATTAAGGTCAGGCACTGTTGTGTTTAGAAGAGTATAGCTTATGCAAGGTTTGCTTTGCTTTTTTGTTTTACAGAGAAAGTTTGAAAATTGGTTATTTAGGTTGGAAAATATGATTCACCACCTCCTCTCAGAAAAGAGAGCTTTGGTTCAAGACATGTGCTTCGACCAGAACATTTCAAAAATGTGTTTGTAGGACCTGGTGTGCCTTCCATCCTTCAGTAAACCATCCAGCTGCAACTAATATCGCATTACTTACCCCATGAAGTAACTTTTCACCATTTAATGTGCATGCTCTGTTGTGATCAACTAACCCTGGCTATTAAATCTCTTTTCTTTTCTTTTAATTTACACAATTTAAAATATAAGGGAATTTGTAACTGTTTTAAATCATTGTTTTCATTTATATAATATGAGATTATTATGTGGGAATTCTAATTTGTAATGACACTTTTTAATAATATGATTGACGGATAACACTGATAATTATTAGCAAGCTTTGTGTCTCCCCTGCTGTGTGTTAACCAACTGTCTGGTCCCCTTTTCCAAGCTGGAGCACCCTTTGGGTCTGGAGGCGGATGTGACGCCTCAGACGAAGAGGCCAGAACTGGTTAGTTCTCAAGCACAGAGTTTAACAAAGAAGTACCAGGAGACCAAAGAGCTCCTGAAGCAGCAAGAGTTGAAAAAGCGCAATATGCAGGCTCAGCTTGGCCTCTCGCTTTCCTCTCATCACCCCATTAAGGACCCTTACTTTTCTGAACCCCCAAAAACAAGCATTGTGGAAGACCCTCCCCCGGAGTCTGTCCAAAAAACAGTTAGCTTCTTGCTCCAGGACAGCACAGGGGCGATTCAAGAACTGGAACACTTGACGACTGGTAAAACCCTGACTCTGATGGAGCTTGCGACGTTGTTGAAATCCCACAGCTGTAGTCAAGAGAGACCTCAATTTCAGAAGCTGTTGGAGACCTGGAAATATCAACAGGAACTAGAAAATGAAATGATAAAAAAGAGTCTAGCCAGGGCGGGAGAAAACATCCGCCAATACGAAGCCCGTCTTCTAACCATGGAGGATTTGGTGGGGAAGGTTCAAAAGCAAAATTTTGAAAGCCCTTATGGTCCTCTTTCGAAAATTGAAAACCATTCAGAGAAAAATGAGATGACTATTGGAATGCTTTCTCAGAGAGTCGAACTTTTAACGAGCGAAAACGGGGCACTGAAACAACGATGTCAGGAGATTGTGAACCAGCTGACGGAGGCTGACAGAGAAATAGACCGACTGAAAGCCGAGCTGATCAGCCAGCAGGGTGGCAGACAGCATCATCTGGTCACGGAAGAGCTGAAAAGACTGAAGGCCGAGCTGGCTGAGAACCAGGCAAATGCCATAGATAGGGAGTATTATGAGAGGGAGCTTAATGAGAAATCCTTGAGACTCCATGAAGCTCTAGTTACTTTGGAGGAGCTTGGTAACACCCTCAAAGACACAGAGAAGAAGCTGCAGCTGAAAGAGGCCACGCTGAAAGGTCTGGGCTTCCAGGCAGATTATGAGGATGAGGCGCTACACATGGAGAAAGATCAACTCAAAGAGCTACTTGAAGCCTCGCAAGCGCGTTTATTTGAGGCGGAGGCAAACTTTCGGTCCACAGAGCAGCGCTGCGTTGAACTTGAGGCCAGGAACAGCGAAATAATCGCACTGCAGCAAGAATCAGAGAAAGTCAGCAGCGGGAAGTTGAGAGAAGCCGAAAACGAAATAAGGATGCTACAAGAGAAGATAGAAACGACAGGTAGACATGAAAAGATAGTGCACGTTGAAGCTGGAGAGAAGCAAGTCGATGATAAAGGTCTTATTAGGCAAGTTGTTAATGAGTTTGAGATGAGGTCTGAGGCGACTAACCAGGTTTTAGGTATGTTAGCAAAGGTAGATGTTAATGTAGAAAAAATGCTCAGTGATTTAAAAAGCACTTTATTTGTCGGAGAGCACATTGTTTCTTTGAAAGAAGAACCATTCTGTCTGAGTCCAAAAGACGTTAGGTTGGTGTTAGAGGGAGAGTTCTGGAGTCGGTTGTTGGGTCCTATTGACATAAAACCAGAGGAGAACATACGCAGCTGTGAAAGAGGTGTGGCTGAACAGGTGTTGGCACAGAATCGCTTGATGCTCTTGATTAACGCAATTTGTCCAAAAGCTAAAGTTGAGGGTGAGATACTGGCAAAGCCTGATTTTGCGTCTATGTACAGCTGGCTTGATAATGACATGAATGCACTCGTTCTTAAACAACTAACAGAGAACCTGGAGGCAAAGTCCTACTCTTTGAAGCAGATTGCATCCAGGGTGGAGTTGGCCAAAGATGAGAAGCTTCTGTCCTTAGCGCTCGCAAGCCTCGATTCTGGTCGAGAACAGAGACAGTCCTCTGAATATCTCCTTGATGCCCTTAAAGAAGCTTGTATGTCATATGTGATTATTAGACTTGTGTTCCAGCATGAAAAAGAGCTAAATCAAAGGCAGAGAGAAGTTCAGACTAGTGGCTTGGACTGTGCAAACTGTCCTAAATTGAGAGAAGTCGCAAGAGATCTTCAGTCCAAACTGGCAGATCTTCATAGTCAACTATCCAATGTATCGCTGAAAGCTGCCTCGGGATCACAAACTTTGATTCAGATTGAAGGAGAGCCTATAGACTCGGTGGATAAAACCATTGAGCTTCATGACATGATAGCCAGGCATAGGAAGGAGCTTCGAGAGGTCAAAGATGGTTACGAGCAGGAAGCTGGGAAGTTAAAGCAGGAAATTGCAAAGGTCAGCGAGATGCTGCGCATCCAGTCGGAAGAAAACATCAAAGAGATTGACTCGCTGACGACCTGCATGGAGAACCTGAAGAAGCAGCACGAGGCGGAACGGGCGATTCTCGTGGAGAGGTTTAACCAGGAGATGGAGGAGTTGAAGAGCATGACTAGTCTGCCGAGCCCGGACAGGACATCGACGGATGAGGAGCGTCCGTCACGCCACCAGACGTCCAACCTGAAGGAACGCATCCAGGAGCTGGTCACCCAGGTCTCAGTCATGACGGAAGAGATGAGACGGCGCGAAGAGCAGGGCGACATAACCACCCTGCGGCTGAAATACGGCAAAGACCTGGACAACCTGAAGGTGGAAGCGCTCCTTGTCCTCACCGTCCGCCATCTGTGATGCCTTGTTGTTCCTTTGTGGCATTCCCAGATCCCCTTCCTCCCCCAACCCTGCCTTCTTAACATCGTTTACCCCACTGTCGCTCTTCGATCTGTAAACCGCTTTCTTCCGTGTTGCATGAATTCTAACCTCGTTAAGATTTTCTTTTTTATCGTTGACACTGCAGTAGTTGTGTACCGAGGAACCCATTTTGTGCAACTTTCAATAACTTCAACCAGAATTCAACAGAAGATATACGTTTCTATCAGACTACAATATTAACTTTTCTACTATGAAATGAGTTCCTCTGTGGATAGTTAATTGTGTTATTTGATTAACCCTTTGATTCTGCTATGGCACCAGTTTTAAAGGCAAAGAGGTGACCCTTTTTTACTCTTTATAAACTGGAATATTCATATTCCAAATAGCCTATAAGCAGTTATTTTCATGGGTCTAATCTCTTTTTCCTTTTGACTGTTTCTACTAACAGTTTCATTTTAATCATTTTTTTTCCATTCTTATTAACAATCAATAACATTTCAATGCACCAGAAAAACATACATTACTGCTTTTCATGTTAAAAGATTTAGCTTTTTAATTGAATAGTAGGTATATGAATAAACTACTAAAATGCTCAATGAATATATATTTGTTGCTAAATGTTATTTGATATTTTTCCTGTTAAAGTAACTACACAGAACCTCTTACTGGTTATGAATCAGTATCATGAGTCCTCTAATACCATTTTATGACTTTTAGCACCCAACGAGACCATCCGTGAGAAGATTTGTTATTTGCAGGAAATCAAAGAAATGAAACATTACATTCAGATTTTTTTTACCATCACTGTTATGTTTAAAAACACAAACAAAGATGCCATCATCCCTGCACAATCCTGCAGGAAGGTGCCACATTGCTGGACTTGGTGTGAATGCAGCATTACATGTAACTGAGATATATGAACGCTTCATCATTGTCATATTACATTTATTAATTTATTAATCTTACATAGCCACGATTATATATTAGTTCATCGCTATGCATTCTGCAACTGCTGTTTAAAAAGAGCTTTTGTGCACATGGAGCCGCTATAATAAAAGCAACATGAAAATTCCTTGTAGTAACTTTAACAAATCTCATGAAAAGACCAAAACCAGCAATTGATTAGTTGAGTTGATTGATTCTATTTCTTACTTGCATTGAATCCTACTGAACTACAGTCATTTTATAATTAAAGGCTAAACAGTTTCCTTAAACGTCTGGGCACTGTAGTATAGAAAGAGGTATAGAAAATTGTAAATTAGCTGTAGACTTTTTTTCCGTGTTAGACATGTGGGCTATGAATGGTTAATAAGTAATTGCCTGTTATTGAGCTGTTTTAGTAGATTTTGGCAACAATGGAGCTCCATGACACAGTAATATAATTTTATCAGACTTTGGAAATTGTGTTTTTATATCCATGAGTGCAGGTGATCAGCATTGACAATTTTTTTGATGCATTATTTTAGGGTATACATTCAAATTAATGTGTAATTTTGAAAAACCTAAAGGAGGGGGAAAAACATAAAACCCAGAAAAAAATTTACAGGATCGATCCATAGGTATTTTAATGGGTTTAATGGGATTTCTTCATAAAATAAAAAATATAGAATATCTCTAGCCTTAATCTTAGAAAAAAAGTGTTTAGTGTAACTAATTTACATAGGCATGGTGAATTTGTTTGAACTTAAACGGGAATTAAATGTTTAATGGAATAGAAAATTATTCATATATTCATAAAAACAGTTTGGAAGGTTACCAAGAGACCAAAGATTTCTTTATATGCATTGTATAAGAAAACATTATAAATATTCAGACAGATTTAGTGAGGCTTGGTTCTACTTACTTAAAAGTTAAAATACAGCACATAAAGTTAGACTGCATGGTCAGGCTAATTATCACTCCTCATTTTTGTGTGGGTGTTTAATGTTGGTGGAGTTATACGAAATGCTCTTGATGGTGTCTGAGCAGTGAGTTAATGCCACCGTGACTTGGATACATGTTTACACACAAGATACATACGGTAGCCTGACATGCTCTAAATAAATCCTGCACTCGGGCTGATGTCAGAACAGGAAGTTTACATTTGCTCTGTGGGGGGAACTGTGCAGCCTCCCACAGTAGGTTTCTGGGTCTGATCTCTCAGGCGGTTTTATCCCTGTGAAAACAGACTAGACTCCATTTCCCCTGTGTGGCTGGAGCGGAGAGTAGGGGGGGTAGCGACTGAGCACTCAGATTAGTGGCGTTGAATAGAGGACGGAAGCGGGACGAGGTTTCGTGTTGGCCTATTGAAATCCCTTCTTGTGGAAACTTGCACCGTAGTTTTAACAGCAGCGTAATGGCCCTATCTAAAAAAAAGTGTGATGAAGGGGATTATTCTCCGTAACACCCAGAGGTGCTAGCTTTGAGAGATTAACTAATTTTCTAAAATGTTCTTCGCTGGAAACGGTTTTGAACGCGGCGTGGCCATTCACGACTGTATTAGTCTATCAGCTTAACCCTACATTCCATCAAAGATTTGACCCAGAGGCAGATTAGGAATTATTAGCTGCAGACTGCAGCTCCACAACATGAGCTCAGTTTGAATAAGCAGCTTTAGATGTTTACATCTGTCAGTAGGTGTTGTACCTACTGTGGAGAGAAAATGGCAGCGTACACTTACCCTCCGCACTCATTGTCTTTGCATTTCTTCGGCATATCATGTATCCTGTCATTCCTCTTAACCCCCTTTTTTTTGTACTCACACAGGCTCAACTTGCTCATGGCTAACAGGCAGTAGCTTGCAAGTGATTTGCTGGATAATAAATGGATGATCTGCACTGGCTTACATTTTTAGAGCCCAGGGTTTTTCCTCCTGCTCAGGAGAGACGTGCTGTGAGAAACTCACGGTCTCCTACGTATCGTTCTGTGTCACAGGCCACCTGTGAGAGGGGCTTCACCGCCATGGAGGAATCCCATCAGAAGGTGATCGACGAGCTGCAGAAAAAACACCAGAGGGAGCTGGAGAACCTGCAAGAGGAGAAAGATCGGCTGCTGGCGGAGGAAACGGCAGCCACCATCGCCGGTAAAAACAAGCACTCTATATTGCTGTGTGCAATCCAGGTTTAGAACACAAAGCATAGAGCTCATACTCTTGCTCAAAAAGCCTGTTGTGTCTCCCGATTTCAGCAATCGAAGCAATGAAAAACGCCCACCGGTCGGAGCTGGAGAAAGAGCTGGAGAAGGCTCGCAAGGCCAACAGCAACACAGAGAATGCAGACATCGAGGAGATCCGCAGGCAGCATGAGTATGTTTACTTTCCCTCACACAGTCGCCTCTTTCACACATAGTTCCCAGCAAATTACTGAGAATACCATCCAGCCATTTTTCTCTATTCACATATGACACAGGGATGTGGGAACAGCTTGAAGGCTGGTTTACGTTTGCGGTGGAAGACGTCAACAGCATGGCAGCTAAAGCAGATGCAGCGGAAAGCTGGAAACATTATTTAAGAAAAGTGGTATCTAATAATACAGAATAACATAAATTAACATTAAGAACCAAACAGAAATTTATATAAATAAGGTAAAGATCAAAAATACCAGCACACAACGAAATAATGAAAAGAGTTGTGTCTCAATTAAATAAGGGAAGATCAGATAAATTGTGGCAGCATGTGTCAACTCATAAAACTACTACTCCAAAAAGTATTGCAAATACTTACTTAAGAATCAGCCGATAGTTGAAGTGAAAAATTAAGATTTAATGAAACAACAGTAATAAATAATGTTCATTAAACCATTTAAAAAACATGTTCCAGTCTCGACAATTTGCCGCTACTCCAAAATGTTCCATATGGCTTTGGGTCAATTATGAGGAGTTCTGTTGTTCCGGCGTCTGTCCACTTCTGAACTTGTTGTAGAACTGAGCTTAACAAACAACACCTTGGGGTGCGTGTATGTATGTGTGTGTACACTCTCAATTTCTCAAATCACCAAAGAGAAGAGACGCCGTGCTTCTGTGAACGAGTCGAGGATTTTAAAAAAAACGTCATCGGCACTGTCTATCGTCACTCAGATGGAACTCTTAGCCTAGCCTTCCCAGCATATTCCCTGTAAGGGAATTTTCAAGTTGACAATTTTGAATCTTGAAATATTTAACCACTTTTCTATTTGTGTTGATTAAAATGACTTAATCAGTAGTTTCAGAGACCAGGATACCTGTATGTTCTTCCTTAGTGATGTACTCTCAGGTGACTCAGCAGATTTGTTCTAACTGTAATGCAGTTTTTTTTAAAACTTGTTATCTCTTTTTCCACATTATAACCATAATTTTCCCTTCTGCATTGTAGAAATCACACTTAGTTTGCTCTGTTTTATGTTATTAAACAAAACAACAGACAAATTACACCGTAGAAACAAGATTTATTAGGTTTGAAATTTTAACGGTTACTTCTTCGCATGGTAAACCGTCCAGTTAGTGTTTTAATGCCAATTTCTGGCTGATTTGAATCTGCCTGATCAAATAGTTTGATCTGCTGATAAGCTGCTGACGTATCAGATCTTGCAGGAACAGGCTGTGCTGAATGCTAACCTGCCTTCCTCCAGCATGCTGGAACAGCCTGCAGGTGCTCCGGCCATGGATCCAGTGTTTTTTATATCCGTCACTGTCTCGCCCGACTCCCTCTCCAAGCTTTTTGACAGACGTTATTTTGGCTGTGGAGTCGGCACATCCAGCTGCACCTGAACCCGCTCACTCCGGCGGGCCTTTTCATGTGTCTTGACTGCAGCGCTCATGTTGTGTTTCAGGGAGGAGCTGTGTTCCTTCCAACGCGAGATCGAGGTGCTGTCGGAGCAGTATTCCCAGAAGTGCCTGGAAAACGCCCACCTGGCCCAGGCTCTGGAGGCCGAGAGGCAGGCCCTCCGGCAGTGTCAGAGAGAGAACCAGGAGCTGAACGCACACAACCAGGTGCAGGCGAACACAAACACACACACATCTGCAGATAAGTATTGACCCTAGGGCTCTGTTTTGACCGTTTTTTTTTATTTTTTTTATTGCACACTTCCCGCTCTTCAGGAGCTAAACAACCGTCTTGCAGCAGAAATCACCAAGATGCGCTCCATGACGTCTGAGGACGGCGTCGGAGACACAAACACTACGATACAGGGAAAAGAGCTCTATGAGCTGGAGGTAAGGCTGCATAATAAAACAGATCGTAAAAAGCAAGCCTGTGCTCGTTAGTTTTAATAAGCAGCTGATGCTCATCAGGCAGGTTCTCATGAAGATTTCTCTTCTTTTTCTTTTTTTTTCCATATTCCAGGTGATGCTGAGGGTGAAGGAATCTGAAGTCCAGTACCTGAAGCAGGAAATCAATTCCTTGAAAGATGAACTCCAGTCGGCCCAAAGAGTAATTAAAAAAAAAAAAAAATTTTTACACTGTTGGGAAAACGCTTCCAGTTATTTGCCGCTGAGCGAAGCACACAAGAATGCAACCCCTTCATCTGAACTTCCATACAATGTTTTTCTTTTTTTTCCAGGATAAGAAATATGCAACAGATAAGTACAAGGACATCTACACGGAGCTGAGCATCGTCAGGGCCAAAGCAGAGCGGGATCTGGGCCGCCTCCGAGACCAGCTGCAGCTCGCTCACGAGGCGCTCGGCGAGCCATCGCTGGAGGAGGTGGAGAGGGGAGGATACGGTACAGACACACTGAGAAACGCGCACTGGTCTATTTTTATCGCAGGCCTTCTCTTTCATTTGAACTCCTGACACGTTCGCTTCCCTCCCAGATATTATGAAGTCCAAAAGCAACCCCGACATCCTGAAGATGGCAGCCGCTGCGGCCAAACGCTCCGAGCGCACCATGAGGTCAAAGGTGGGTCCCCCCTCTTCCGAATCAATCCATCATCCCGCGCTTGTGTTAATTCTGGATTTCTCACGGAAACTGCATCCTCCATTGTGTCATATTGTATAAACAGCAACAGATTAAGAGCTGGCAGCGCAGTCCTGTTTTTGAAAGTGCAGGTCTTCCACCACAATGACAGCAGTTAAAGCAGTGACTTGCTGCCATCTACAGGTCACATGCACAGCTGCATGCAGCATCTGCACGTTGCATCATCGTCGTTGGCAGCTTTCCTGCTGAGCTGCATTCTGTTTACTCTTGTGTTGTGGTTCCATGAGCACGGCGGGCTTTGGGATTGTGATGTAAAAGGAATCGCCGCAGTAGTCTAACACACACTTGTGTGTTTTCCCCCCTTCTGTCCTCAGTCTGTGAACCGTGACATGCCCTGGGACAGTTAGGGCTGCAGAGGGACGTGTAGGCCTCCTCTCCCTCTCCTTTAGGTACGACCCACCTACGGGTGTTTGAGCACATCCTCTTGTCCTCCACCTCTAAAGCACTGAATATGAGCTGAGTCACTACTACACATTAGCATGCACAGATAGCCCACTGCACAGACGCATGGTGGTGGTGACAAGGGAATGACGTCAGGTCTGACAGTGACGGGGTCTGACATCACACAGGGCTTTAAAATAACTAAACCATGTCCTTTGACATCAGCAGTTATTTATTTAATCTCATCATGAGTCAGATATGACTAAATACATAGTAGTAGTAGTTATCTTTATTAGTAGTTGATTATATATTAGCATTTTAAGAAATTATAATATGACAACAAGTGAAAGAAAGACCGGGTGAGAAAATAGTAATAAATATAAAGTAGATAAATGAAGTGATCATGTAACTATGGACTCATGGGGTATAGTTTAATAAACTGAGGATTTTAAGTCAAAGGATGCATTATATCAACATGACAACCATCAAGCTGAGTCATTAGAAACAGAAATAATACTGTGTTATCACCCAATGTATATCACCCCATTTCCCATCTGTCTTCAAAGATAGAAACTTCTAATTGTCATGGTTATTTTTCCATTTCATAATTATTAACTCATTAATTTACAGAATCCATATTTTTAACAGATTCCTGTAATATGTTTAATTATTGTTTATAAATCAAATAATACTTCTTTTTATAATAAAATGTAGCATAAAAAGCAATATAAATGTATATCCTGAGAAAAGGGAGATAAATCTGAATTTAATGTTTCTATTTGCAACAAACCATCTTTTTTATTTAATAATTTATTAAGAGCAGCTACACAAACGTTTCCGATTCTAAGAAGGTACTGTCAATCGTTCATGAACTCTGGTGGAATTCTGTTTATTTACTCAAGTACAGTACTTACAAATACAGTAAATACAAATTTAAAGAAAATGCACTCAATTAATTTTATTCTATGCTACTTCATAGTATGCTACATTTATTTACAGCTTTAGATTAAACTGTTAAATATTTTATTACATGATGATGAGTTTATACGTGATTATGAATTGTTAAAGCTTAGTTCCAAAACTTGTTAAAATTTAATCGGTTATATCTGCTGGTTTCAGATGTCATTCCCAGTTCCGTTAAAGACACATTTCATCTCTGAATATTCCCTCACATTGTTTTTGAATGAATAAGACCCAAAGATGTAAAACTCTAAAAAAAATTAGATATATATAAAGATTAAATATTCAAATATTTTTGAAAAACTAATTTAAATGTATGCAGCAGAATAATGCTTTTTCCTCATTTCCTACTCACCAGCTACAATAACTAAAAGGCTGCTTGTATATTAACTGTTAAATGTAATAAATTTCAAATGTAATAAACACCTTCTAAACTTCAACTTAAGTAGGACTTAAGGTTATTCAAGGTGTACTTGTAATGAAGTACTTTCACTTTCTGGTAGTGATAAAGGATCTGAGTTCTTCTTCCACCACTACATATACTGTGTACTGCTGAAATAACACTGTATCAACCCTCCTCACAGGAGCTAAAGCATTTTAACCAGCAAACTAATACTAACAAGGCCAGCTGGCTAACTCTACTGAATATCCTCCTACTACTTCTGACTTATCTGAGCCTTTAACTACCTTTTTGTCTGTTTGGAAGCCTCAAACGGGTTGTTCAATGGTTTTCAGCCTAACGTGACACGGTGTGTGGGTTCTCACGATTCCTTATTAACTCACTGGTTGACACTGGGGGAAGCACTGACATTAACCGCCTGCACATCTGTCCCGACCACTCCACACTGCTCGATTTCTAACATCTGCTCCTCTCCCACCCCGCAGAGTCTAAAGGAAGGGCTGACGGCTGAGCAGAGACTCCACCTGTTTGAAAACAAAGACACTAAGGAGTTCTGACGGTGACGCTGCGTCACGTTGGCCCACCTTGCTGCATGTTTAGAAGCCTACTATATTTTAGCTCTGTAATATCTAGTAACACTACACACTGGTCACCAAACACAGATCATATATTATTATTATTAAAAGAAACATGGTATGAAGTTTGAATTTCATGTCTAGAGTTTGCATTCCATGCACTTCAGTTAACTGTGACATTTTTTTGTATTGTTTATTTTTTTTTTTTTTGCTGCCATGTCTTACTGTAAATACTGTTTTTAATTGAGCGTCTGTCATGCATACACTAAAACTATGACTGTGTAAGCTACTGTTTTAACTCCCTAGACTGTTGCTAGCCTGAAGGCATAAATGTGATGTTTAACAGCTGAACACAGCTACATTTTTGATGAGTAATTCTTGCATAACTAAAAAAAACCCATAGGAACGAGTCTGCACGTCGAAAAACCTCTCCGTCGTCATTCCAGCACAGATGGAAAGTGTTGCTCAGTAAAACGATCTATGGGCCGAAAAGCGCTCGTCTGCATTATCAAACCAGTAACCGCCATGTCGCTTGGTCGCCTGACTTTACATTAACACCACAGATGTTCTCCACAACCCTCGGATCAACCGGAGATGGATGGAAAGGCGACGGCTGAATGCATATGGATTGGATCCTCTTCTCTCTCGCTGCAATCATTGGTCCAGCTGTACAGGAGTTGATGGAGTTGGTTATGTTTGTAGTCTTGTTCAGTGGCAGTCCCTTTGTATTTATTTAAATGGTTGGGATTTTTTCTTTCACATTCCCATTCATCTGTACTCTATTATTGTAAATATAAAGCAAATATACACCAACTGACTACAGGTTTATTAGCAATAAATATTTTTGCACCCTTTGTGACTGTTTTATGATACTTACAGTTCTACTTTTTTTTCCTGTCGTGAAGAAGATTTATTAAAACAAATGCCCAGAATACAAGTTTTTAAAAGAATTTAAAAAAAGAAAAAAGATGGCTGCTCAGTGTTTGGTTGAGTTGCTACACAGCACACACATCGGATCATGACACTGCAGGGTGCTCATTGGAAATGCTCGACACGCCGCTGCCTCCTTACAGTGAATAACCAGTGTTCTGCAGCCATGTACAAACATTACAGTGCTAGTACCTTAAGCTTAAACCTTTTTTTTAAACACATCATTCTACTGTGCCCATTCTGCCAAATACATAAATGAAACATCACATTAATATATGTCAAAAAATTGGAAAAAGGATTCTGTAAATCATGAGATTTCTCAATATTATTCTCAATGCTTTAGTATCTCTATAGGAATAATATGAGCACATCCTCTTGTCCTATAATATGGAAAGAATTCTGTCACAAAAGGTTCCTGATTCTGTGTGCCAAAGTAAAATTCCTCCACTGTAAAAATTAAAAATGGAGTTTGTTTTCGTTAATTTTTATTTTTTGCAGTAGCAGAAATTGGCTTCCAGATACTTCACATTGTAAGTACAGAAATCTGCATGGTAGCCATTACAGATAAACAGGAAAGTGACTGAATAGTCAGGACAGTACTTTATTTTCCACAGAAGTTATTTGACTATGTCGTGACAGGAAAAGCTCAGGTGTGATTGTTATATAACAGTAATAACAGCTGCGTTACATTTAGATGTGCCAGTTCCGGACTTATTGTTTTTCCTCACTGGGACATTTTCAAGGCAACAGAGCTGTTGTTAATGTTATTAGTTCCACCTGTGCTGTTTCCTGCTGTGAGAAGTTAAAACGTCTCCCCCTGAAAAAAAAAAAAAGATCACTTCCTGCCTTGGTGTTGCAATCAGCCACAGGTTGTTTATAACCTCAATGTGGTGCAACAGTTGGTCCAGCAGAGGACTCCAAGCAGTAAATAACAGAGAATTTTGAATCACTGCCCTGCACTCTTTGAGTTTTTTTATTCCTGTGGCATGCCAAACATCTGTCCCGTCCCATTTGGGATTACAAGATAAGCCTATTTTACAAAATATACGTCTTGTGGTAATGCATATAGAAAACATGTGGAAAAGTAGAAGAAAAGCAACCATTTCCATTCACTCTTCCAGAAAACTGTCAGCGTCATATGTTTCAAATGTGAACAGCCAATTCAGTCTCTGTGCATAGTCCAGATTTGCCAAATCAATATTTCTGAACAAAGCATTGCACAGTTCACACTGTATAATAGAATACCAACTTTTCTTCTGAATTATCACATACCAGAAAGTGTTAATCATCACTAGCTGTTAATTCAAGATTTAAACTTTCTGATATATTTGCATCAATATGCTAATTAACAAATGTTGTTTTATTCAGTGGTGAATAAATTATTAGTAAAAGTAGAAATACTTTCATCAAGAAAAATACCCAACAACAGGTAAAATGTTACTTATGTAAAATACAGCCTTATTATGAACAAATTGTGCTTTAAATATCAGGAGTATTGCAGATCATTATTCTATTATAGTATATTATACTACTTGTATTTAATCATTAGAATATGTTAGAGCAGATGTGAAGCAAACTTGAGATACTTAAGTTAGATTATAATAAAAGTAATGCCTAATAATATTTCGCACCTTTCACAAAAAGGGTATATTTAAAAAAGAAGGGAAACAATTTAATAAAAAGAAAATAGATAATAGTATATTAAAGTATATTTGATTAATGTAAAATATTACAAATCTGAAATAATATAAATGTAGTTGAGTAGAAAGTACAATATTTCCCTGTCAGATGTAGTAGAGCAGATTTATAAATACACATGGAACTACTTAAGTACAAGTACCTCAAAACTATACTTAAGTAAAGCATTTTTGTACATTTTTTACTTTTATACACTGGTTTTATTTTATTGCTTTTGTTTCATATTAGAACAACTGAAATAGATCACTCATTGTTTTATTGTGAAAGGGGCATCCGGAAGTTTTAGATTATATTCTAAAGAACTTGACGCTGCTGTCTCAGAGTAGTGTGTTCCTGTAAAGTGTGGATGTTAATGTAATTTGGATCTTTCTCTTCTTCTTCTATTTCTTTAATCGGGCTTGGTCAGAGTGGATGGGCTCTTGAAGAGATGCCGGGGGCAGCGAATTGTTAACTGGACGTCCGAAGCCGCCTCGGTCCTCCCGTCCGGGTAAGTTGTGCTCATCAGCCGTCTTTGTTTCACGCAGCGGGCCTTGCTGCCCTCACGCGCACCGCTCTCAACTGCAGAGAACGTGTTGCCGAACTCCGTGAACGGTCACCCGGAATTTAATAAAACCACGCTTATCTTTCCATTTTGGCACCAGGAAAATTGCAAAATATACGCATTTAACCCACTAAGGGCGACTCTTTAATTCGGAATACGTATAACGCAGCAAAGAGTACTTTTTCAAACGAGATTAAATGTATTAAAAGCGGTTTGGTCGTTGTTGTGGCAATAAAGTTAACTTCTAACCGCCGTGGTGGGTAGTGACGGCCGGAGTGAAGCATTAGCTGCAAAAGTTAGCTTTATATCTAAACAAAAGCTTTTTTGGAGATTTATACCTCCCCGGAATGAGAAACGCTTGTTCTCGATCCGTTTAATTTGTGAAAATATGTAAAGTGTTGTATGACTATCCGACAATGATTACAATAGCTTAAAGCTGGCGGATATCAAACGTAGTTCGCCGTGAGGGAACCGAGTCGGGCCTAGCGAGCTAATGCTAACTGCGGCTAAGCTAAACTAAGCTGGGCTAGCCGTGGTTAGCTAACCTGAGCTGTCAGTTGGTGATGAAGTCAGCCGGTTCTCTGCACAGAAACGGATCCTCCAAACTAACCAGTCGGTGTTCTACATGTTCGGACATATAGAGAGAAAGAAGTGAAAAACTGCCAGAACGCAAATGGCCAATTAACACTTATTATCTGCCGTGTTCTTTTTAATTGAAATTCAACCACACGTCAGTTCCTAGCTAATGGCAATGTTCTGAAAGTATTCCGAGTGTTAGTGGTTTAATTTATTGTTTTAATATCAAAGCAAAGTGATGCTTTGGAGTAGTTTTGATCTTTGATCAAGAGTTGTTAAACTGTTTTTTTTTTATCATAATTTATCTCTTTTATTCATGTGAATTCCATTAGGGCATAACCTCATTTTCAAGAGACACCTGATGTAACGTCACATACAACTTAATTAAAACAAGAGAAGAAATTGCAGTATAATTAATCAACAACTAATGACAATAATTAGAAAAAAATGCACATTTATTACTTTAAAACACAATATAACTTTAAAAAATTACATACAAAACATACAAAAATAACAAAATTAGAGAACTGTCAATTCAACTAATGAAAATAAGAACATAAAATCCATTAAAGCATTAACATTCTGTCTTGCTTGCTTTTTTTTATTATTTTTCAATGTACCTGGAGTATAAAATGTAAATAAATTTCCTTTTAATTTAGGAATTTACTTCTGAATTTGCTAAGGCCCTACTGATCCCTTATATATTAACTAGTTACTTGAAACATTATTTGTGCTTTGGACTCTCAGAAATGTTTTATTCTTGTAGTGTTCTTCAGAAGATCTTACATTCATAACTTTTCTCTGTATTTTGCAGTTGTTATGGAGCAGCCACCTGGGAGCTTAGATGATCTACAGCCTCAAGACCTCTCCAGCTCTGGCATCCCCACCGTAATAGACCTGAC
The DNA here is from genome assembly GCA_036785175.1 of Eupleurogrammus muticus. NCBI lineage: Eukaryota > Metazoa > Chordata > Actinopteri > Scombriformes > Trichiuridae > Eupleurogrammus > Eupleurogrammus muticus. The sequence goes on along the minus strand of JAYKQN010000015.1, from coordinate 7,411,325 downwards.
CAAGAAGAGCGAGGAATGTGCCCTCAACTCCACGTCCCTCGATGCCCTGCGTGTCGGCAAGAGTCCCGGCTGGTACCCAAATTCTGGGACCGGCGACCCAGGATTACCCTCTCCTGAGACCGGCTCCTCGGACGTTACACTCCAATCAGGGGATGGCATTCAACCAGACAACGCCTTCTCGCACACTACAGTCACCCTCTCCTATGTGAGCAGGTCTCACGTTTTCCCCACTCGCGACTCCCTCTCTCGACGTTCTCCTCTGTACAGTGTGCCGCCTACCAGCAAGTTTTCCCTCCACGCTGCCCGCGAGTCGGAGAAAGGACTCGGGGAAACCGGTTACACACTGAACCAGCATTACGAGGAGCATGTCGACAGGCCCGTGGACCTCGCCGCCCAGACTGAACTTTTTCAGTCGTTGTCTCAGGCTCAGGCGGCGCCGGAGGACAGCGTATGTCTAACACAGCAGCCTCACGAGTTCAACGGCGGAGTCGTTTCCGGCGACGGAGGCGAGGAGGAGCACAGCCTCTCTAGGAACTCGGAAAACAACAGTGTGTTGGAGAACGAGCAGGGGGACAGCTGGTCGAGTTCAGGCGTGTGCACGGAGTCCTCCCCGGAGACCCCCACCCCTGTCACGGGGGAGGACGAGGTGCTCTTTCTCATGTCTAAGAAACAGGACCCAGTCATCATGCCCAACATCGTGGGTGCTAGAGACCTGTGTTCCCTGAGCAGGGAGTACATCAGTCCTCTGGAGGACCCCGTCTCCCCATCTGCTACCTCATTGGACGACGTGGAGGATGTGTTCATCCTGCCTCAGGCCTCCAGCTCGCCCAGCGGTGACACCTCCCTGCTCGAGACGGCTGACGGGGTTACACCGGATGGCTCGACTACAGAAGGGGCCATTCAGCTGAACTCCGGCATCAGCGGCATTACCACAAGGTTAGATTCAAGCGAGGAACATAAGCAGCCTATCCACAGACGGAAGGCCACGTTGGAGCCTTTGATCGACTTGACGGATGATGTTTGTTTGTCCGATGTTTCAGAAGAAAAACCCCAGACTGTAATTCCTCACATGAACGGGAATGCGAAGGCACTACAGAGGACTTTGTTAAAGGAAAAGAAGCTGCCGATGCGTATCGGCAGAGGGACACGATTAGAGGCCATAGTCATGAACATAAATTCCAGCAGGTATAAAGTGTCGGGATGCATCCGCACCAGTAAGAACACCAAGCCTTCCCAGGCATCCAGCTCAGTCAGTCCTAAAAAGAAGAAAAAGGCTGCTGTCCTGTCAGCGGGAAAGAAGAAAAGCAAAGCAAAGTCATCTAAGATAAAACAAAAATCAGTAACCCCACTGAAAAGGGGCAAAACTAATAGCATTAACACTGACAGTTCCAAAGACTCTACCTCTGATTGTGAAATCATCAATAATTCTAAGAAGTCACATAGCAGCACACCTCCAAAAAGCCCTTCTGTGCACAAGAGGTCAAAGAAAGAGCCGGAGGATGGTCCACACGCTGGACACTCGCCACAGAGCAGCCCCGCAAGGGCAAAGAGGAAACCCTCGGCAGCGTCGAGTCCACAGAACGCCGCTCACAAGAACTCCAAGAAAGAGCCGGAGCCTGTTTCCCACCCTGACCCCTCGCTGGAAACTCAGCCAGCCAAGTTTTCCCCACCGCAAACACCAACAAAATCTCCAAAGAAAAAACAAGCCACGGCCAAAAATGCAGCCGCAGGTAGAAAAACTCCTCCCACTGCCAAGACGAAAGCTTCCCGCACCCCCAAGAGAAGGCGAAAGAAAAGCGCGGGGATGCAGCCATCCTCCATGTTTGCACCCAAGGAGCCGGAGATCAAGCTGAGGTACGTCAACTACAAGGAGGAGAGGAGGGACTCAAGGTCGGACGGCTTCTCCCCGTACATCCGCGTGCACCGCGAGCAGCCGACACTGTGCGCTGTCGTCAACTACCCCGAGGAGGTGAGGACGCCGCCCAGGCGGGGCCAGCAGCTGCAGCAGCAGGAGGGTCACATGGGGGGCTTCAACTCCGCTGCTGTACCCACCACTTCCTGTCTGCAGCTGGGCCGGGTGTCCACGCACAGCCAGCACCGCCGCTCGCTCGTCTGCTGCCTGTGTGGGCGGGCGGCCAACGCCATGGACCTGGGCGACCTGCATGGCCCGTACTACCCCGAGGGGTACCGGCCCAGTGCTAAAACGCCGGCCAGTACTTCGGACCTCAAAGAGGACGCGGACTACAGTGACTCGGACTCCTCGTCCTGCAGTGTCAGGGGGAGGGGCAGGAAAGGCGCTGTCACACCTAAACCCTGGTCCCGCGCTCCGCCCAAGCAAAAGGGCATCCCGGGGGGCCAGCGGTGGAGTGGCGACGGCGGCAGCTCCGCGGCAAAGCGGGCCCGCACAGACAGCTGCGCCGCGGATGTGGAGGACTGGTACAGCCCGCCCGTGCTGCCCCTGGAGCCCTGCGAGTACTGGCTCCACGAGGACTGCGGCATCTGGTCCGCAGGCGTGTTCCTGGTGAAGGGCAGAGTGTACGGGCTGGAGGAGGCTGTCAAGGTGGCCCAGGAGACGGTAAAGTTGCACTCCAAGCATGGACGTGATTTTAGTATTTTACAATGTGCAGCCAGTATATCACAAACAACGTTAACAGTGATGATTAATTTATAATCTGCCTGTTTGTCGTGTTCTTGTCTAGAATATTAATAGTTTTCTGATCTTATCGGTTTATTTCTGCTTGAATAAGAATGAATAATGTCGGCTCAAAAAAGATTGGAAGTGCTAGTTGCACTCATGCAACACCGAGGCATGTAATTTGCACAATATGACAAATCCTGCAGTGCTTTCTGAGGGTTTGGCTCACGCAGCATTACGAGTGTTTGCAATTATTCTTCCCCACCGCCGCTCCATTAGTGGACAGAGGAAGCTCAGTCTGCTCTCGTCTGTTGCGTTCAGACCTCTGCAGTCCTCTGTAAATCCGTTTTTCCCATCTTTAAAACACCCTTAAGATTAAGATGTCATCTTTCCACACAAGATATTTGACCTGATTGGCTTGTTACTCATCCACGCCCCGATCACAATCATGCAAGGAAGCTGCTCTCATTTTAACCTTTAGACATTTGTCCCAATCATTTACAACAAATTGGTAAGGATTAAGTCCAAGCCTCAAAAAATACATGTTATTTTTTATATTGCATAATTATTTTCTACTTCCCTAACTTGTTAATTATCTCATCACCTCTTTCATCTCACCGTACAGCCTTTTGTTAGACCTACTAATGTAAAAAAAGGAAAAATAAAACTACAAATGCAATCAACCACACGTGTAACATAAATCTGCAACTTTTAATGTAATAGCATAGCCACTAATGTAATAGGTCTCAATAGGCAAGAACCTGAAGGACACTAATAAGTGTGAGGAAAATCTCATTGGCTGTTGAAAACATTCCAACTTAACTTGTCTAAATTGCAGTTTTTGGCTTTATCGGTATTCCTTTGTTGGGAAGTTATTACGATTTCAAAAATCTGCAGTTTTCCACGTTCCAGCAAACCAGACCGATCCAGGCGAACATGTTATTCATCACGGCTGCAGGAAATTCTGTATTACATTTGTGGGAAAGTTATTACCTTAATGGGCTTATTACATTAAAAAGCTGCAGATTTGTATTAGGTTTGTGCTTGATTTTATTTGTGGGATGTTGGAACATTGGCAAGTCAAAAAAAACAAAACCTTGAGATCCTATAGATGTAAATGCAATTTGTGTTTAACTGAAGTGAGTTTACTTCATTTACTGTTAAACATTTTTTATATACATGCCTAGTGATTATTTTGCTGGGGTTTAAGCATTTAGCTTATTAAATGAAGGTTGATCTTTCTGAACCCAAATAGGGGGCCACAGACTCAGTACACATCACACTTTAACATGTCACAGCAGGAAAATCACAGGTGTACTAAAAAAATCAAAGATGTCTGAAAGCTCTTCAGCTGCTTCAGGGCAGGCATCCCTTATCTGTCAAGACTCACTAGGACACTTAAGACTTAAGTAGAACGGCGCCATTGGTAATGTGACTAAATAACTGCTGGTAAAACTTCACTTGCCTTTTGTCAGGCTGGACTTTGACATTTCTCTCAATATTGTAATAAACGGGGACCTCAAATATGTTCCAACATTAATTGGGTATCAGCAGGTATTCAGATTCTTACCAGTTTGAATTTTCTAACCCAGCTTCAAGGCCACGAAAGAGCCTGGTATCTGTTAATTAAATAAGACCCTGTGGGTTTGTGCTGCTCTGCTCTGCACTGATCATGACTCGGCGGTTCCATCCTCACATCCGAAGCGCTGATGGCTTTATAAGTGAAGAGTAATCACACTTGTACATTGGAAACGTATCATGGTTATTTTTGATCTGAACATCCTGTTGCGGACAGGTGCATATTGTCCTCATCGTGACTTGGACTGAAATAGTATCTGTGTTTTGTGTGTGTGTGTGTGTGTTTAGATGTGCTCCGCCTGCTCTGATCCAGGTGCTACGCTGGGCTGCTTCTTCAAAGGTTGTCCCAACAAATACCACTACAGGTGTGCTCTGGAGTCAGGTACGTGCTGCTCTGCCCTCCACCTGACTCACTGTCGTGTGTGAGAGATACAGGTAGTAAGCACATGATTTAAAGGGTCACTTCACTAAAAAATGTGCAATTTAAAATGCCCTTTTTTATCCTACATTTATCTTAAAATGAACAAATATTTTCCTTTTTTATGTTAAGATTTCAATTTGGACTGTGCTACTTTTCCCCTTTTAAAGCATGTCGCAAAGTTTTGATGTCTTGATACTGAAAAACATTTTTAATGTATGTGTGTGTAGATGAACTATCTAGACATATTTGTGTGTATATATGTATATATTTGTGTGTGTATGTATATATTTGTGTGTATATAGTTAACATGTTTCTTATAATCATATAATTAACACTTATATTGCTAATGCATAGTAATGTTATTGATTATCTTATAAGGACTAACATTTAAGTAATGTTTATTAAAATGGTCCTAGTATAGTGTGTGTTGGGTTTAGAGCATTAAGTTGATCCATGTGCAGAGATCTGTATACTTTGAGAAGTGCTGTTGTTATTTCCTTGAAGCCTGATCTTGTGCATGTGGGCGGATGATGGACGTCTTCGGATGATTCAGTGTTGCATCTTCAACTCATGTTCTGTTCTTCTGTTCCTTTTTTTTTTTTTTTTTTTTTTTTTCCCTGCAGACTGTGTCCTCATTGAAGAAAATTTCTCCATGAAGTGTAAAAAGCACAAGGTGAGAACTGGATCTGATGCATCTCTTCTCATAGAGAGCAGTCATGCTGGGAAACTGTTTGAACCTGATATAAATATGAATTCCTCTGTTCCCCCAGAACAAGACTTTCAAAGCCCCGCCTGGGAGCCGATGGGACGACAGGTGACACGTTTAGAGGGAACCTCTCATGGCAAGTAAATACCTGCTCTACTTTCCAAAAAAGAACTGCACTAGAAACGTCTTTCAGTCCTTGTGTGTAAATAAATAGGTCTGTTGCTCCTGCTCACACACAAACTGTGAAATAAGACCAACCACTAAATCTGGGCAATATGGAGGAAATAACACTTTGCCAATCAACAATAGTTTATTTCCCTCTGATATTCATTACAATATAAAAAACTACAGTTTTTTTCTGTGCAAATCCTTTCCTGAATGTTAATGAAATACAGCTGGTTTCTGAAACCTTTCCTCATATGGCGTAACATAGTGTAGGTTTGACATGATGCTGCGCATCCAAACCTGACCCAGACACGCTTTCACATCAGTTATGTTCACTCCGAGTATCAGTTTTGGACTTCTCTCAATACAAATGATTTCAGTGGGCGGGACTACTTACCTCCTTCAGCCATAAAGTGGAGCAAGCTGTTGAATCATGCTTCAGCCAAATCCAGAACGCGTACTGTTTTTTAATTGTTATCAAGCATATTACCACAGTGATGTGATAAAGTCCTACACAGATGATTTCTTTAATGCAAGTAATTTGTGTGATTTTTTTTTTTTTTTTTTATCTTTGGGCAGTGAGTAAATTCATGATCCAATCACCAACCACAGCAGCTGCTGATGATAATTAGTCTGTCTCACCATCCTGTGACAAAGGAAACAAACACAATAAAGACAGTGAACTAAACGTTCTGTTTGGGTGAGAAGGGGAAGGAGAACAGCTTCATCATCGCTAGATCATGCAGAGTAATTTTTGAGTAATTGGAGTAATTTAGCTGTAAAACATTTAGAGGGTAGTATTTTTCAGTTTCATGTTTATTCATCACATGCATGGTGTGTAAAGGCCCTAAGAACAGAGGATTTTTCCCTCCGTTGCTTTTAAGGCTTTGGAGTTGTTGTAGCTATCAGCACTATTTCTTTTTCACATGGTGGCACATCAGGGCTGTAGGAGATAAAGAGTTTTAAATTGTTTTCAAATGTGCTTCCATCCAGACGTTCACCTGCACCATCCCGCAGGCGCTCTCCTTCCCTGTCTGCTGGTAACCATGGCGACTGTGGACCAGGGTTCTTCTGACTGACAGCTAGCACCCGTAAACCTTAACTCCCCCCTCCGCTCTCGAGCTGCACTGTTAACCCCAGACAGACACTGTGACTGCCGGAGCCCGGACCCTCCCCCAGTCACCTCCCTCACAGTAACATGCTGAATTTGTGATTTGTGTTATCATTTTGTAGTTATTTATATATGGATTTTTTTTGTCCTGGATTAAATAATAATGAATAACAATCAAAGATATTTAATTTTTTAAAGATTTTGTAAGTATATTTGGTTTATTTATTCCTGGAGTTTTCTTATTGGCTTCTTTAGCATATGTCAAAGAGGTTTGATTGTGTGTGTGTGTGTGTGTGGGTTTTTTTTTTTTTTTTTAAGTTATTGGTGAAGCAGTTCAATGTCAAAATATCAAGCCAGTCAAGTAGACGCTGGTTTTATTAAAGGAAAGGACAGAAAAAGGGCTGGACGGTCGAGAATTGACCCTCAGAACAAGGTACCGGAGTAAATGTCGCTGGACGCTGTTGAAGCAGCCGCAGCGTCTGTATTCAGTAGAGAACACATTATGGCATTATGTTTGTCTCACAGAGCCACCCACTATGACACTTGCATTAAACGTTGGGCCCAGTCAATGTTATTGAGGGAACTGAACCGCGTGTTTGAATGTATTCTCCCTGTCCGGGGTTTTTGCAGGAAGCACTTTGGAGCAGGCTGAACACGGCCGGTCTGGGGCCTGGCGATTTCACAGTTCTCCTTACAAACTTCAGGCTTTTTGGTTTAAGCCTTGACTTTTTTTTTTGTTGTTGTTTTGTTTTCTTCTAAGAAATGTCAAATTCAGACAAATATTTTCTTCACTAATGCAATGAAAATAGATGATTAGCAAAGTAGTCTTAGGCCTACGTCAAAAAAATCAGTTGTTCAAGAGTGAAACTAAAACGACATCACCATTCGGCTTCATTATTGTGCATTTTGTTTTTAAATATAATTTTAAAATATCAATGAACTTTTTTAAATCCCTTTTTTGCAGTTCAGCCGTTTAAGTGAAAGATTAAAGATTAAAAACAAAAAAAAGAAATCGCCGAGCCCTGGTCCTTCTGCTCCAGCTGCAGTATTACCGTCTTCAGCTGTCACATTATTTGCTTCTGGCCCTGTGTGGTTCTTTGAGGTTCTTCTGTGATCTTAAACAGAACCACATCTTTACCCGTCATGTGAGTTTTTTTTTTTTTTCTTCTTTGGCTTAAAGCACTTTTAGCCTCCCACATCAGGCTGGGGAGCCTTTAAATGCGCCTGTGTTGTGATCATCTGCCCAGAATAAGATGGTGTCTTAACGGAAATGGATTGTGAACTTTTTTTTTTTTTTTTTTTTTTTTTAAGGGAACGTTTCAGTTTTTGTTTTGTTCTCCGAATTGTAAATAAGACACGAGTCATCTGTTGTTTACCGGGAAGCCTCCTCTGGTCGGAGCTGCAATATCTTCTTCCTGTTCAGTTGTTTCTGAACTCTGTGGCACAATATTCAGCTCATGTGTGCTGCTGTTGAGTGAATCTCAACAATCATTTTTTTTTTTTGGAACGACAGGACCTTTCAGCTGCAGAATCACTCACTTTTGACAAAGACAGACGCATGTTTGCAGATGTAGCTGAGATGGGAATTCTATGGTTTACATCAATCATTCTAAGTTTGATAGGAATGGCCATTTTAGTATTAAGATGTATTTTGTTTTTTATTCTTAACTGTGGGCCTGAGTGGTGCATTTCCTCCAGAAGTTCTCTGAAAAAGCCTTATCTGATGTACAAGAGGTATACACAGTTTCTCTCTCACCAAGCCTGTGGTGCAACGACAAATCAGTGGATGTACATCACCTTCCTGTGGACATCCTGGGGACTGAAGGCAGCTTGCATGCACTTTTTTTTTTCGTCCCTGCTGCAGACTATTGTTAGTAAAAAGCAGCGGCCTGAACCATCCGACACACAGGGGCACGCCGACTCTTTAAAGCCTGTGCGGGGTTTATCAGTGCCTGTCCAATCAGGTGCGGAGGTCAAAGGGGCCGCGGACCGTCTGCCTGCCTGTATGTTTTTGTTTTTTTTTGGAGGAAAGTGGATGTGGTCGGTGTCCGTGTGACGTCTGTGTAACTTTTCCATTGAACCATTAGGGGCAGCGTTGAGCTGCCTGAGACCAGAGTGTGAGCTCCACGAAGCCATGAGTCACTGAAGCGTCACCAGCAGCAGCAGGACACACACACACACACACATTCTTGATCCCGAAACACACCACATCTCTTTCAGTTGTGCCATGTTTGTGTCTTTTTCATACTTTTGTTGCAGTGAAATTGTGCGTACACATACATTTTTGCTGCGTTTTCTTTTCCTGAACCAAATACAGCTTTTGGAATATGTATTATTCTTACAAAAGTGTTTGGATTTTTTTTCCTAATATTTTGTCCGTGTGTTAATCTCAGGGCTGAATCTCAGATATTCTAATGATTTGAATTTTATTTTTAATTATTTTATGTTTTTTTTTATTATTTGGGCTCATTGTGTTGAGACTGGAGCAATGATACATGTAGCAGGATGTGGTCGGTCTCCTCCGGACGCGAAGCCTCCTGTCCTGATACACGCAGCCATCACATTCCAACAGCTTGTCCACGTGTCTGTCAGTGCCGTGCTGTCTTTAGGTTAACATGGGACTAGGACTGCCAACTGGTGTCACTTTGTTTTTCATTGTCTGTCTTTTCATGGCAACTTTTCTTTTTTTTATTTGTACCATCTCTTGCCCAATCCGCCTCTCGAAACATTGGAGGTCATGTAATTGTCAAAAATAAATATTTTGTTCAACGTTGTGGTTTTCCTGGGAGAGATTTGTGTTCTTCATTATGAGCTGAAAAGGGTTTTCAATTGAAATAAAAACCACATTTTATATATTGTCATCATCCCTATTAAAATAATGGCCTATGTCATTTTCTTGATGAAAGTGTGTTTTTTCTTCTAAATCGTCTCTTGATGCTGCTGCCATGTCTGGTAAAATCACTTTAATCATTAGTCGAAAGGATCATGCTCTTTATGCCCTGTAGGACAAGGGACATTTAATTATTTTAAGTCTTTTTTTTTTTTTTATCCAAGTCAGGATAAAATGACAATTCAACAAGCTTTCATGAAGGCAGCTGCCTCAAAAAGCAAAAATCTGGTGCAGAAGAAGCTCTAAATATGATCAATTCTTACCAGTGTGTGTATATATAAAAGGCATCAGGAAATAATGTTTTATAATTTGGTCTAAATTTCACAAAATATTCAATAATAATTTAATGGGCTGTGCATTAAAAAAACAATCAATATGTACAAAATACAAAAAATGAAAAGGAAGTTACAGGAGTCAAAACTGGATGTTGGATATGGGTTAGGTTCAATAAAAACAGGCAAAATAGACCTGCAAAAGTGATGAAAAAGGGACCTGACATCTGTTTAATTTAATTCCAGGTAATGCAAGTCTTGAGTTTTCATTATGGAATGAAAGAACAGTTTAATCCAGGTTTAAAGTTGCCTAAAGTCACACTAAATTCACCCGAGTTGCTTTATTCTTTAGTGTTACGTAAGTGATCCACATCGTTCCATGTATGTCCACAGTCCTCCACTGTCAAGGCCTTTTTGATTGAGATGATAAATAGATATATTATCTATTCATTTTATTTGATTAAAACATGTTTTACCAAAAACATTAAAAAAAAATAATGACCATTATTTTAATAGTATAATGATATGGAGCTAAAAGTGAGAGGTATTAAACAATCCATAAAAAATACATAAAAAATAAAGTGAAGGTGGACTGTAGAGGATTTGAACTTATTTGTAATAAAAAAAAATTGTGCTAGACTATATGGAAAAGAGTAAAACCTCAATAAAAGTTGAGCTTGTGAATCCTGAATGAGACTGTCTACATAGGATAAATAAATAAATCAATAAAAATGTGGTTCCACATATTGATGAATTTCCTGAACAACTCTATATTGAATATTATAATTAAAACAGGGAAGTTTGCTAACAAATTTGTCACATGAACCCCAAACATATCAGTGTTCAGATAATATAACTATTCACTTGAAATTTTATAGTCTTTTTGATACAATAATGACACTTCACTCTTTAATTTATTATTATTTCAGAGCAACATTGAATTCAGTTGAGACTAAATGACTAAATACTGTTGTGTGTTTTTTTATCTGGGTAACAGGAGCTATTTAATCCAGTAATTTGATTGGCTGAGATGTAAAAGGGCACATACTGTATAAGTGGCAACACCGATTAAAACTGGCACTACAATTTTAGAAAAAAAATAACTTTTTATTTATAATAAGTTATGTTATTTCTGCATTCCTACAATAAAAGGCCATACATTTCCCTTTGATAATGAGTTATTTTCATTAAACTTTCTTAAGATCTCATTAAATAAAAAGTTTGTTTTACTGACATTACTGGATCATTTTCTGATGAAGATATAAAACCTCTGTCTGATAATAAATGTTTTTTTTTCCCATATTTAGTGACTTAATTCATTTGTTATCTTGAGATATCAAAAATTCTTTTCATTTCATTGTTTCATTATCTCAGGATCTCCAAAGAACAAAATCAATTAAAATTTGTTATGTTTTTCATGACCTCATTTTCATCATTTTTTTTTCAATAAAAAGAACATGCTCAATATTTGACTCAACTGAATCTTGTTTGTTTTTTTCCCTCCAATATAAAAACCCAACCCTCCACATTCCAGACGGCTTGGGTTTCACGCTTTAATAATGAACTCGGCTCCCACCTGGGAAATTAAATTAAAAAAAAAGCAAGGCAAACAAAGAACTTCCAGGATCACTCCAACAAGAATTCTCATTTTTATTGACTAAATCTCAGCTCACAGGAAGACAGTTGTATTGCAAAGACAGAACCGGATACGAGTTCTAGCGCCGTGGTCGTCTACTCACTAAAAACCCCACTGAAGTCGTGACGCCGCTCGGAAAAAGACGCCACTGGACGGACACGGGTACGACACGTCACGTCACGGATGAGCCGAGGACGGAGAAGAAGGGGAGAAGTGGGGTGTGGTGAAAAAAGGGCCCGAAAACTGTTTCCTTTTTCAATTTCCAGCCCGGCGGGACTCATCCTGCCTCATTTCAGATACTGGAGCAGAACCTGAAGAGGGTTTCACCTCTATTCCAATAAGAATCGATCTCAACGTGGCGTTTTTTTCTTGCATTTTTACATCTAAACCAACAAAAACTGACCAAAATGATACAATATTGCACTAATAGATGTATTCCTTTTATTTCACCTGATACAGTGTTAAGTGACCGCACAAATTCAATTTACCTAATGGGCGACTATGCACAACGAAGTGGCCGTTACAGGACGTTCGCTCACCTCCGGGGCGTGGGAACGCGACCCTCCGAAGGGCAAACGTCGCTCGTCCTGGAGATTATGGGGGAATGTGACACAAACAAAGAAGGAGGTTCTGCTGCTTGACTTCTGCTGAGGCGACATGGACTCTGGTCAAATGAATTCAAACTACTTACACGTTAGTTCAACTTATTTTATTTCATTTTTTTTTTTTTATGTGAGTCGCATCGGCCTCATCGGGTGAAAATATCTTGATTTTGATACAATTAGTCCAATATCGAGTGAAATGGTCTAAATCTTGCTACTATAGATGTGGTGTGTTTCCATTTAATTTTCCCTCCAGGGTACAGTGTGTTCGTAGTGTTTTTTTTTGTTGTTTTTTTCAATCAGGCCCTTAATTCTACATCACAACATTATGTTCTACTCACCCAAAGTGTTGTTTTGGACTAAGATTTTGTGTTTTGAATATATCATAAAAGCGGCTTCCTATGGGCAAAGTGATGCAGACCAGAACATACGTTGTTCCTAATGTATTGATTATGGTACAGTAGCACTAATAACTTGTAGGTGTGTGTTGTGTTTGTCATTCATTGCTTAGCTGCTAGCTTTGTAAAGAAGATCACTGCCATCACATCAGGTTATCTCTCCAAAAGCTATCAGATCGACGACTATGAATATGATGGGCATCCATATGGCTTGGAGTCTGAATGTACGGATGAGGAGGTGATGGAATGAAGGGGAACTGAGACAAGCGGAGGAACAGCAGGCCAGAAAAAACAATGCTTCCTCATTTTCCGTCATCTCCGCCCACCATATTCAAATTCGTAGATCTCATAATCAGAATTTTCTTCCATTTCTAGAGATGGACCAATGAACGACACACACCTACAAGTTATTAGCGGTACTGTACCATAATCAATGAATTAGAAACGACGCAGGTCTCGGTCTGCATCACTTTGCTCATAGGAAGCTGTGTTAATGATGTCTTCAAAACACAAAATCTTCATAAAAATAACAGTTTGGGTGAGTAGAGCATAACTTTGTGATGTAGAATTACGGGCCTGGTTGAAAAAAAAAACATCTTATCCTTTAAACAGCGTTGCAGAATATCTAGGATCTAAAGCCGGAGCAAGAACGATCTACGTTTTTTTTACTTTGGTGAATCTACACAGATCCACTGTTTTAAAACTTTAAGGCCCCAGTTGCACTAGTCTAAATAAGATAATATCCAGTTAAAAAAAAAATCTCCCCTTCATATATACCTCATATGGATAGATGCATATAGACCTCAACAGGAACACGAGCTGCCTAACAACCTGCGATACCGCGCCAGGCCAGTAGAGGGTGATAAGCAGAATGTTAAATACCTGCATGAAAGAAGGTCTAGAACATGGTTGTGATCCAAAAAAAATCACTATAACATATGCTGATCTACCTGAAATCCATGCAGGAATCCTAAATTAAGCTTTTAAGAATGCTAACGATACCAAAGGTATCGAGAGCAGCAGACGTAACCTGAGACACGTCGGCCATCGTTGAATGGGCAAGGTCTGCGTGCAGGAAGCCATGAATCCCCAAAAAAACAGAAAAGAGACCCGGACGCCATCTTATACTCTAGAATCTCTCCAGTTGCTTATCTGGTTTGACGGATCTCTGGGCACGTGCTTTGTTTTTGGGGGAAAAAAAATGTGGTTCTGTGTCGTTGGGGCCTAACAGAGTGTGTGAACAGACTCTGCAGCACTGATACGTAGGAGTAGTATTCTGGCAGGACCAGGCTAACTTAACATTGGACCTATTGTACAAACACAAAGATATTTCCACTTGCTTTTCATTTATTTTCAATTTTTTTTTCGCCTAGCATCCACTTGGGAAACGTCTCCCGTGAATTAAATAAAGAGATAGTTTGGTTGAGTGGTTACGGGAGGAGGCCGGTGAGGTCATGCCCGCGTTCTACGGCGGAACAGGCGGGCGAACAGCGCGGCCACAGTGTCCGTATCAGGGCCGTCCTTTGTCCCCCCCCCCCCCCCCCCCCCACCCCTCCCCTACCCACAGTCCTTCGGGGCCGCCGATGAGCTCAGAGATTGTCACAAGATGCAGTCATTAGCATCCCCCCGGGGGCCGATCCGGGAACGGGATCCCGACGCGGCTCGTCCTCAGTCAGGCTCCCGCGCGGATAAAAAGGGACGTGTTGTGGTTTTGTTTGTTTTTTTTCGCGGCTCTAACTACATCTACAGCTCGTGACGGCAGAAACACACTGAGCGGGTTTTTTTTGTTTTTTTCACAACGCAGCGTTAGCACATACAAGTTCATGCAGATCTATGTCTGGAAAACACACAAAAAGCCCATTCCGATGCATGATCCAGTGCTTTTTTTAGTTTTTTTTTCTTCAAATCATTTATATTCATGACAGGTCAAAGGAAAAGGAATGGATTACTTTTTTTTTGCCGTTATTGGTATCTTGTTTAAAAAAACACACACATCCACGCCACTCGACTTTGGCTAAAAAGTGGCGATTTAGAAGAGGAAAATCTCTCGTTGGTGATTTCAGTTCAAACCTCCCGCTCTTACGTCTTCATGCTTTGATTTTTATTTTTTTTTGTCCTGTGTTCCTGAAGGTGGTGAGATGAGTACACGACATCAACAGCAATACAAATACAACACACTGGATAGAAACTGATTATTGTTTTCTGATTTTTAGCCCTAAGGATGCCTCGGGAGATCATAACGTTATATTCACTCCGAGGGACATTAATGCAAGAAATTGTGCTACGGCAAAAAACTCCAACATCACAACATTTTCTTTTTTTTTTAATTCGCTTTTTTTTGGTTTTTGTAAAGCAAATTTCAAATTTGAAACGTTTGAGCTACTCTTCATGCATTAATGTAAAAGGGGGATTCTTTTACGTCTCGCTTTTTTTTTTTTTTAAATTTTCTCAGATTGAATTGAAAATTCTGATACTGATATTCTCTTTTCAGACAATACTTTTAGCTTTTTGAAGGAAAAAAAAGAAAAACAAAGCTGTACAAACAGAATTTTAAAGAGCAGTAGTAGAAAATCGTCTTTGAACAGTGAAGTCGACGTGTCGTAAAGCTTCTCTCAGCCGATCGATCATCAATATGTACAGCAGCCGACCCAGTGAAAGCAAAAGAAAGCTACCAAACAAATACCCAAAAAGTAATGCTTTTTTTTTTTAGATTCTCAAATGAATAAATTAATCAAATCTCAAAGCAAAATATAAATCTTCCGGATTCTCACGGGGACACAAACACACACTCGCACGTTCACGTTTTTTTTTTTTTTGTTACACATGAAACACGTAAGACCACCGCTCACTCGTTTTTTTTTTTTTTGTCTTTTGTTTTTCCAAGATGTGTCTTTGAATTCTTCAAAAATACAAATCAGTAGAATCCTCGCCCGCGTCGCACAGCTTCCTGTCTCGTTGCTTTCTGTCTTTCCTTTTTTTTTTGTTTTTTTTTTGCTGGAACTATTGCTTTAAGAAATACATTTTGGTCTTCTTTCAGATGGATTTAGTGACAGAATCTCTAATGGAAGCAACTTTCCCCCCCCCCCCCACATGTAAACGGGTTCTGAGGAAACGCTACAAAAACGTCCCCCGAACGCTCTTCCTGTTGTCTGTGCCTTTTCCTTCCCCAATCATGTTTGAAACTGTTAGCTAGTTAGTACTCAGGGTTTATTTTTTCCATGCATGCACATCTACGTGGTTGGATGAGAGGTATAAAAGAGTGAACCGCTGATTCGACCGTCGCCGCGGAAACGTTCAGACGCAGATCTCGATGGGCGTGGCCACCAGCATGCGGCCTCCCGGCGAGCTGTTCTCGCGCGGCATCCGCTCGTAGCTGTTGGTGGACGACACGGAGCTGTTGGTGGACACGGACACGAAGTGGTGGCCGCCCCCGCCCGGATCCATCATGCCGCCGCCCTTGGCCACGCCCCCGCCGCCGTTGCCGCCGCCACCGCCGTTGCCGCCGCTCCCCCTCTCCACCGCCGCCGGGGACATGGGCGACAGAGTCTGCTGCTTCATCCTCTCCACCAGGAGCTCCTCGTCCTCCTCGCCGGACGACGACGACGAGATGGTGTTGTCCACCTCCCCTCTGCCGCCCGCCCCGCCCCCTCCTCCGCCGCCGCCCCCTCCCACGCCCACCCTCTCCCCGCCGCTGCCGCTGTTGTTGCCGTTGTTGTTGTTGTTCTCGGCGTCCAGCATCCAGGAGTGGCTGAAGTAGCCGAACACCTCCTTGACGGAGCAGCGGCGCTCCTGCTCCACGGAGAGCAGGCGGCGGAACATGCGCAGCGCCTGCTCGGTGAAGCGGCGCCACTGCGACGGCACGGCGTTGGTCCGCCTCCGCTGCCAGCGGATGAACTCCTGGTAGAAGGAGTCGGAGGGCAGCGCCTTCTCCCACGGGAAGTTGCCTGTCAGCATGCAGAAGAGCAGCACGCCGAACGCCCACACGTCCGTGCTGTAGTCCACGCAGAAGCCCTCGTGGCGCGACACGTCGCACAGCTCCGGCGCCGTGTAGGGGATGGTGCCGCTCACCTGGAAAGAGGGGGGGGAACGCCACATGTCGTGACCTGGTTTCCAGCAAATAAAGGGAGGCAGCAAGGTGGCGTTACTCACCCGCTTGACGGGCGAGCCGGCGCGGCGCGTCATGCCGAAGTCGGACAGCTTGACCTTGCGGCACTCGCGGTCGAAGATGAGGATGTTCTCCGGCTTGATGTCCCGGTGGACCAGCTTCTTACAGTGCAGGTAGTCCAGGGCGATGGCCACCTGGTGCACGCAGCGCTTCGCCACCGCCTCGGGGAGGCCCACCTGGGAGGGCGAGGAGCAGAGGGAGATCAGGCTGGAACACGCTGTAGGTGTTTTTTTTTCATTCCAGAAAATAAGTCTTTATGAAAAAGAAAACTCAGAATTCTGAGATCAAAGTCCGAATTCCTTTGTCTTTTTTTGTCTGGAATGAATGAAAAATAGTTTCCCCCCATTTTGTTTTGTCAGGCTTTCATAATGAATAAATAATAAGTGGACCCTTTCCATTTTATTTGCAGCCGCCCTAATCCTCTCCCGTTAGCCGGAGCGCTGAAGCTGCTGTTGTTGCATTAGTTGATGAACATCAGCTGCTTCACTCATCCGCTGTTTGGCAAAGGGAAAACAAAATCTATATATTTATGTGATTATCCTCTTGGGTTTCAGCTCCAGAGTCAGAGCTGTGGATAGTGAGGGGCATCAGGTCCCAGGTTCCGCTGGAAACGTGCCCTTCTTGTTAAAAACACGCCCAAAAGTGCCCTGTATAAATGTCTAATGTGCATGTTTAAATGCACTCTTAAATGCGCATTTAAATGTCTAAAGGCATACTTAAAGTGTCATTTTTAATGTCTAAACATGTACTAAAATGTCTTTTTTCCCCAAATGTCTAAATGTGCAACAACAAAAAAATCCCTTTTTAATGTGCACTGAAGTTTTTTCTTTAGATTCCACATGAAACATCACTGCTGCAAATACCTTTATGTTGGAGCCTTTTTTTGCTCCATATAGTTTGAGCTAAAATCTGATTCTCACAGAAAAAAAGTTCTAAAAGGATCATCTGGAGCTGAAATGGTGTTAGGGTTAGGGTTAGGGTTAGGGTTAGGGTTAGGGTTATTATTTCCTTCTTGCATTGCATGTCTCTGTGTCCTTCTTAAATCTCACTACAAACAACCAATTTATATATAATATACTTAAAAATGCAGTGGAGGTGCCCTTTTTTTCTTTTTGCCCCTGACTTCCAAAAAATCTGTGAGACGGATATTTTTGCACTAATCGGTGACCCAGCAAACAACGACTGGTGCTCAGGTGGAGGATGAGGATGATGATGGTCACCTGCGGGGGGATGATATCGAACAGGTCCCCGGCCAGGGCGTACTCCTGCGCGAACACGTAGTAGTCGTCCGTCTCGAAGGCGATGCCGAACATGTTGATGATGAAGGGGGAGGGCGACAGGTAGAGCGAGATGCTGTACTCGCGCAGGAACGACTTCAGCTTGGTCGTCTTCTTCTTCAGGAACTTCAGCGCCATTTTTGTGCCTTTCGGGGGGGAAGGAAACAGAACGGCGTTTTTTAATCACACTCAACGAGTACGAATGAGTACAAGTGCGCTGTGGGGCCCGTACCTCTGATCTTGTGGATGACCAGGTCCACCTTCCCGTAGGTGCCCTTGCCCAGCTCCCTGATCACCTCGTAGTACTTGTTGACCTCCAGCCGCTCCAGGTTCTGGGCCGCGATCAGCTGCAGCTCGTCCAGGATGTCCATGTTGGCCCGGGACACCAGCGGAGAGGAGCTCATGGCGGCGGCTGCTCCAGGCAAGGGGTCAGGGGATAGGGGGGGGGGGGGGGGGGGGGGGGTGAACTGGGGCGGGGGCTCAGGCAGGAGACGCTCAGCAGCAGCAGCAGCAGCGAACAGCTGGAGTCACTGTGTGCAGAGAAGGAAGAAGGATTGTCACATTAGCGCAATATTCACTTGAGAAAAAGGCCATATCAATAGAGTCTGCCTATGTTTTGTGGGGGCGGCACAAGCTATAAGAAATAGATCACAGCATCATGTTATGTTGCACAGAAGCTGGAGACGTGCACAACTCAAAGAAGTCTGAATCTGCATATGACACCAGCAGCATGAACGCACCCTGAGACAGGCTCAGGTTCTCTGTAAAAGCATGAAGCCGCCGGCCCTGACAGGTTTACAGCCTGCTTTCGCTTTCTGTGCATGAGGAGTGGCTGCAGGCGGCCTGGTTCCCTCCCTCCCTCCCGCTTCACTGTGAGCTTTCAGGAGACGAAAAAGGAAAATATGACAGGATGCATGTCCATCAACTAAGCTGTCGCCTCCGTCACAAAAAGGTCAAGTCACAGATACGCTGGATGCTCCGCGTCTCGTTCTGTATTCTCGTATCTCGGCCCCAAAAAGCTGCGACACACACACACAGACCTGAGGTTCGGTATCGCAGCGTGCACCTCGTCGCCCGGCGTGTCTTTTTGTGTGTGACTCAACAGGATGAAACATTCAGAGAGTCTGATCCTGTTACGTAACGACGTGTCGATGCTTTCTAATGTTCTTCATCTCTCTTCAATCTCCCAGCTCCTGACTGATGACTTTTATGGATCATTTGTCTGCTCCGATTTTATAAATCTGTTTGTTTGCTGCAAAACCTTTTTTTTTTTTTAAATAGACTGAAATGTCTTTAAATACAGAAGCTTTAAATACACTGAGCTGCACAGCATATGCCATATTTATTGGTATTTCTAAGCTTTAACTGTGATTCTATGTTATTATATGAGAAGAACAGAATATAAAAGATCTATGGAGTTATATTTAATTCTATATTATATATATAAAAAATACAGGGTTGCAATCAGATCAATGATTCGAGAGCAGAAGTATCAACTGCAATCAGAAACAATTTTTATTGTGCCGTAAAAGAAATTGAATAAAATGCAAATCCAAAATATTTGCTTGCTCCTTCATCCAATTAATTTTTAATTCTTTATTATTCGATTTAATCAAAAATAAGTATGTTTATTAATATGCATATTTTTTGTGACTTAAATGCTGCTTAATTATTAGTTTTACATACAATAAAACCTTAAAGAAAAAAAAAGTAGCCATGACCCATTCAACCCTCACTGCTTTATTCAAGTATATCATTGTGGTTAAAAAAAAAAACACTGAATATTTGACAAATGAACAACATTTCTGCTCCAGTTGTGCTAAACTAATGGGTTAAACTAATAAGGTGGTGATCACGGTGTGAAACATCAGTGTGCAGTACGCTGATGTTAGCATTAAATATTTGCATTACTACAGTGATTTGGCAGCACGACAAATAGCTTGTTCCATACAAGCATGGAAATGTGCAGCGAAACATTTGTAAAGATAGAAAAAAACAGGAAGCAGAAAAGCTGCAAAAGGTATAAAAAAAGGATCCAAAAAAAAACCCACCAAACATCTGACAATTATTTAAGATGTGAATACATCACTAGCTATTTGCTTTTCACTTCAGGGTAAAACGTGCATAAAGTTGTATAGAGGATGCACTGAAAACACGTGTGTGTGTGTGTGTGTGTGTGTGTGTGTCGTGGGACGTGGACAGTGATGTTTCTGTTGCTTTTCAAGGTCAAATGAACAACAAGCTGCTCTGATCTGCAGTGTGTGTGTGTGATACTCACTGAAAATGCTAATTATCTGCAGTGAAGGCTTAAGTAACTCTAAATGCAACTCGCCAAGGGGGACGCCAGAGCTGAGCAGCGCGATGAGTCACACACACACACACACACACACACACACACACACACACACACACAGCCAATAACAGTCCTTTCTAGCGAATCCATTCCCTGCTGCAGTGTGATTATTCTTAGTGATTGCTTTCTTTTTTTTTTCTCTTCCTCCTTCCTGAGCAGCGAGAGCTGCCAAGTCCTAACCCTCCCTCTATAGATCCATGCACATGTAGAAGAAATATGGGAGCTTGCACGGGGAAAACACGCGCCCTCACACACACACACGCGCACACACACACACACACACAGAGTTATTACATAACGCAGCCTCTCTCCATCCCCGAGCTGAGGCTCAACACTTGCTTTTGTATCCACGGCACCTGCTTCATTATCAACACACGTCTCTGTTAGTCTGCACACACACACACACACACACACACACACACACAGGGCTTGTTCCTGAATCCCGTATATATTTGCAGGTTGCAGAAAACATTTGGAATCTTGCTGAGCATTTATTGCACGGTCAGTCACCGACTAGGTAGAACACACACACACACACATACATATAGCAGTGTAAGTAGCCTGTCATCCCCTTGTGCAGGTTCCAGTGTTTCCACTGTGGGAGTGCGATGGTTTTGTGTGTGAGGCGGACAGAAGAGTTGACACCAGCAGGTGAGGAGGGATGAGTCAGTTTAGGTGATAAATAGCAGCCAAGAGAGGATGTAACTATCGCTTTCTCTTTCTCTCCCTGTCTGTCTCTCTTCCTGTCTCTCTCTCTCTCTGTCTCCCTGTCCCCCCTACCAAACACACACACACACACACACATGCGATGAACGCGTACGTGGGAGAGAAAGCAGGGAGCCGTAAACAGAGACGACCATTTGTTTCTGTCCGGGACGAGAAGTGCTTACTGTAGCACTGCAGGGTAGTGCTGTGTGCGCGCGCGTGTGCGTGTGTGTGCGTGCGTGTGTCAGTGCTGCAGGGGACTACAGTTAAAACGATAATGTTGAATGCTTTGTTTGACTTCATGAGCACATTAGAGTTGCTGCACATATAATAAACTGACTCGACATAGCAAACAGCTTTTTTTTTTCTTTCTAAACACATACATCAGACTAAGCAATAATATCAAACATGTTCTTTCTGGAGCTCCACAGAGAAACTGAATGTGAAACTATATTCGGATGATTTTACTTACTTTTGTGCAATGAATATATCATATATTATATATAAAACCAACCCAGTAAAAGTGTACAATATAGAATCTTTAAATATAAACCTAGTTCAGAGGGGGTCATTTTTGCATATTTGCCAATTGCATGTAAATTCAGGTCTATGGAGCATGTAATTAAAGCCTTATACAGACTGATAATGTAGTATTATTCCACCTTATGTCTGATGATCATAAACTCGTTGAGCTCAACTATTCCTTTAATATCTGCTGCTGTTGTGAGATAGTTCTGCCAGGGAGCCAAAACACTGGAGGTGAAGGGAATTTAAAAAGCAGCCAAACAGATGTTTAGACTGACTCGTCGGGTCTTATCACGTTGGACTGGAAACATCCACCGAGTCCGTGTTAGATTTTAATTACATTTCATTACTCTTCCCTCACAGACGAGTGTGAATGTTGGAATGTTGCAGTGCTTCAACAAACTGATTTGACTGCAGTTAGTATAAAGTGGTTTTAGATCTGAGTGGGCGTTCACAGCGTCTACGGTGACCTATAAAAACTGCAGGAGATTAATAAGAATTTACATTATTAATTGTCAGGCCTGATGCTTATGCATGTGTGTGTGTGTGTGTGTGTGTGTGTGTGTGTGTGTGTGTCTGGCTGGAGCAGACTTCGCAGACTTCACAGACACCCTCGCTCTCTCCTTACCTCAGACCACCTCTATAAATCAATACTCTCCGCTCCCAGCTGTGTGTTGGCAGCTCTGATGGATGTGTGTGTGTGTGTGTGTGTGTGCGCGCGCGCGTGTGCGCGTGTTTACCACCAGGAGAGCTGCATCTGTTTTGTCCTAAAGAAGCCGCAGCAGACCAGGAGCTTGAATGAGTCATCAGGTCGGAACAAATGTCGCCTTTTTCAGTGAGGCGGGAAGTGTGTTTCCCGCCCGTTCGGCTGCAGCCGCGTCACCGGTCGGTCCGACGTCTCCTTCTTCGTCCACCGGCGTAAAAAATGCTTTTTTTGGGAGACTGCAGTTTCCCTTCCTCTGTTGACCCCTCATTAGATTTTCTTCATCCTTTGTGTGGTTTACGTTCGTGCAATAAGTCTGACTGGGCAACTTCCTATCATTTCTTCTAACTGTGGGCATTGTGCACTTTGATGGAACATGGCTGTCGCCTGGGACCTCACGTCCAGGACTAATGCCCCCCCGCCCGACGGAGACGATAAATCAGCATCTTATCTTATCTCGTCGATGATGGAGCCATAAGTCCATAAGCGGCGCGGGGCCCGGTCCCGGGCGGCGTCAACCGGGTCCTCGGTGGATTTCCTGTTGTCTGTAGCCTGTCCTGAACATCAGCTCATCACCTGGTCTACACCCAGACAGGATGTGAGCAACGGTGCATTGTTAGCTCAATTTTTTCTTGCAATTTTGCAAGTCCAATAAGTGGTTACTTTAATGTGATGTAACCAGGCCGCTGCTCACTGATTGGTCAAAGCTTTACGTCACGGGGATGAGTCACGATGAGCTCAACGTCTGAGGCTGATATCCTGTATAGGAGATAACATGCCCATATCATGACGCTGCAGCACCATGCTTCACTCTTCAGTTCTAACCGTGTTTGGTGTCATAAAAAAAGTCCAAAAGAACAGTTTTACTTTCATCGGTCCACACAATGTTTCTTCATTTCTCTTCACGCCAGTTGATGTGTTCTTTGGTGAATTCTATTCTCTTCAACATGAAGTTATCGTGAAAACGTTATCCTATGTAAGATGTAATAAAATATTTGAAGAGGTCATGTTGTCTTATGCTGATGAGGAAATGCCCCTGAAATGCGTGCCAGAAGTTGGTCAACTCCATTGAACAAAGATGTGAAGCAATTCTCAAAAAAAATGTGGTTATACAATTAAATATTAGTTTAGTGATTCGAAGGAATGCTAAATCCTGAAGATTTTTTAGTTTATACAGTAAATATTCGAGTCTGTAAAGAATAATGCAGACACTGCTATTTCACTGAACAGCATAAGATTCTTTTTCTTCATTTCCGGTAAACTAAATACAAAAAGTGTACACATTTTATATCATTTATATAAAATGCAGTGTTTCCAATGCATCGAAAAGGGGTTTGGATGAATAGACTGCTACTATCTTGAACACTACTGAACACACACCAAACCAAGTGCTAAATCGTGACGAGTTGAGCAGGTAAGAGCTGGTGCACGGAAACAAACCACTACCACAGACCCTCCAGGATTTCACAGTGTTGCAATTAGCAACTTTAGCACAAATTCAGCCAATCCCTGCGAATACAGAGCAGTGTTGTAATTTGGATCGCTCACCACGACTTTACGTCAAACACTATACTGGTACAGCAGGTTGGATCAGATTAGTTTATTCGGTAATTAAACTAGTTTCTGAGGTTCCTCCGTGTGTTCTGTGATCTGATTCTGCTCTTTTTCAACTGAAAAACAGCACATGCAACAGGAGTGGTTATTGTTCTGCTGGGGTTTTTTTTTTAACGTCATCATTGAGCCATTTGTTTTTTTTCATGCAGTTATTGACTACAAGTGCACATGGATCGCCGTCTGCACACGTACATGTGGTGTAAAATTCAAATGAATGCACTTTAGGTTTGGCAGCACAGGCGATTTAGGCCTGTGAATGATTCCGTCCACATGCTGCGCTAAGGACACGCAGACATTAAGCTAGCACAGGTCTTTTTTTTTTTTCCCCATAATCGTTGGGAGCCAAAATCGTGATTGAAAATGAAATTTGATTAATCACTCGGCTCTTTAATCCCGCAATTACTCTTTCATTACACAGCCTCTAAGTGACCTGTTTCAGGCAGAAACTGAACTGAGGCCCTGCATAGAGAGTCTTTATCAGGGTCAATTGGGTGTTTTTAACTTATGTTATGTATATTATGCAAAGATCAGGCCACGGAATATAAATATAGATCCACAAATGAGCAGAAAATGTCCTCTTCAAAGAAGCCTGACAGCCATCAACCCTTCAGGAACAGGTGGACACACATGGCAGCGTGTCACATGATGTCGCGTATGTACAATAATTCCAACCATCTGGGTCTGACTGTTTGTATAATCAGTTGTTTTATTGAGTGTAGTAAAATGCTTTTCTTTGTTCATGTGTGCTAGTATGGGAATAAATGTGTTAGATGTGCAATCAAAGCAAAGATTAAGAGTAAAAGTATCAAGACTGTATGTGTTCTGCTTGCTGCTTCATCCAGTTCATTTTGTATCTTTGTGTATTATTCTATTAAAAAAAACGTGATTTGAAAAAGAGATTTGACAAAAAAAAAGTGTTGAACTCAAACCTAATTTTTTGTTTAAATATATATTAAATATTTTGGTTTGCACACATGTGTTGTTGTTCCAGTCACAAAAAAAGATGTAAAAAAAAAATCTGCTTAAACAAAATGTTTGGGCTTTAATTGCAACCTAATTTTTTTTAATCAAATATTATACACACAATTAACTGGATGGAGCAGAAAGCTAAACTTTTGGATTTGCATTTGAATTAAACATTTATTTTTTTCCTTACATGTTTATTTACAGCTTTGATACTTTTGCTCTCAATTCTTTTGTTTTGATTGCATATCTAATCTGTTTGATGCATAATATAGAAAACATCCTATGCTGTTCTCTCACTGTAATATGTCCACCTGATTTCACTGCATTAAAAAGTAAAAATGCAAAAAATCCTATGAAAAATATATTTTAAAAAAATGCTTGTTTTATATGATTGTAAATTAGATCTTTGGATTTGGGCTGTTGGTTTTGGATGAGACATTTGGAAAAGAAACGTTAAATTATATTTTCTCAGAATGGAGCTGTGATCACTTTAAAGCAGCCGTTGCATGTCGATCTAACAAAATACTCTCAACTGTCCCACGCATCCAGCGTCTCTGAGCCTCTCAGGCTTTAACCCTCGCTGGAAACAGGGATCAGCAGCTGATTAGATACCAGACTGCTTATGCAACCTGGGGCAGGGCACATTCAAGCAAGCAAGATCACACACACACACACACACACACACATGCGTGGCTCTGATCCTCCAACATTTACAGCAACACCATCTTCAAAGCCGTTTCCCATTTCTGTGACCTTTGAGTTGCAAGATACACGAGCTCTGTTCACATCCCCGTTTCCCGTGTGAGGACCAGCAGCAGACATTAAACCGTCACATTCGTCTGCCCACGTACACGCTCTCCCCTTCTGCCCTCACAGAGCCGGCGTGGCGAGGAGTGACCGGCTGCGCGTTTGTGCGAGTAGCAAAATAACAACTCAAATCTCCCTCATGATGGTGTAACTGATCCATTAAACTCAGATATTACTTACTATAGAGACAAAGTTTATTTTATCTAAAGCAGTCTAAAATCTGCACTGTAAAACATTGCTGTGAAATATGCAGTTAGTTACTGTGTTATTACAGTAGTGCAGTTATAATTACAGTACATTTTACAATAAATCACAGTACTGTAGTAGCATTACTGGACTTGGAGTCATCACGTATACTCCCATCCCGTAACTGATGATTGATTTTTACATGGTCGTATTAGTGTTTCTGGACAACCGGTATCCAGCTACAGTCGGCAGGTGATCCGGGACCCAGCGGAGGTCCAGGGGAGGGAGGAAGGTGGTCAAAGGAATGAAGGGCCTGGACAAGTGACGGCCTTTAGTGTTGTTTGGGATGAATACAGCAGCGGAATATTTGTAGATCAACCAAATACACAAGAGAGTGTTGAAGTACAGAAGTATATTAATCAATCCTTTGTCTTGTTTTTTACAGTAAACCAGGGTAGAAACACAGCAGACTACATTTTACTCTATTTTTTCTGTAGCTCATCATTTTTAAATCTACGTTGTGATTATATGGTACTAAATCGATAAATTTTGTATTTTATAAATTGATTCCACTGTGCTTTTACAGTCATGTATTTGTGTGTAGTACCACAATGAAGCGTGCATCTTACATTTTATACTACAATATTTAATGTGTGTGGGTGATCTTAATCAATCTTTCTGGTATTTCCTGATAAGTGACTTATTAGAACCGATGCAAGCTTTCTTCAAACATTGACTTATTGCAAAATGTTATGTTGAACTTTGGACAGTGTGTGCTGCAAGTGACGACCATATTGAGTTTATAAAATGACATCAAGGTTCTGAAATTAGTGACAAAGCGATTGTTGGGAAAAAAAAAGCCTGAATTTTTTAAGCTACAGGTCAGGTACTTGTCTGTCTCCTGGATCCTTGGCTGAACTTCCCTCATCATGCCAGGCAGTTCGGTGTGTTGGAAGCAGACCGAACGTTTAGAGTCATGGGTTCGATCCTCCAACGTCCCAAATAAAGATGTCAGGGACTAGTGTTGAAAGTGTTTCACCAACTAACATAAATACACTTTAAAAGCTCTCGTAGATGCTTTGCCAATGCAGGCGGCTCGGCCTTCTATTTCATTTGTTTCATCAGAAGCAAACAGTGAAGTCAGAAACATCCTGCGCAGAGTCAAAGTGACATGTAATTACTCCGATGCTCTTCATGGAACCAGCTCACCAACCTCAGCTGTTTCCCTGCGATAGTGAAAGTGTTTGTTCTCATGTTATTAGGAGGAGAAGAGCAGCGGTATTGTATTCGAACTGAACCACTGTTACATAACTCAGGTGTTTCTGTTGATCCCTGAGCTAACTGCCAGGAAAACAACTGATCATCCTGCTAACGTGAAGGAGCTGGGGAAGAAAGTGTGAGAACAGGCCCGTTAATGAGAAGCTGATGAGAGTTTTTTTTTACCAGCTCGTCCTGCTGAGCCCGATCTGCTTCTGGCTGTTTCTTTTGTTTGCTTTTCTATTCCTGTGTTTTTTTATGAGAAGATTAACACAAAGGCCTCGAAACCAATAAAAAACCCGGATCACCGTTGAGAACTACGTGTTCTGTGTTTATTCTGTGTCTGTGTGATTTGAATCTGCAGGTTATCAGGACCCTGGTCATCACACACTCTTTGACGAGTACTTTGGTGTTTTAGTTTTTTTCTTGCCACGTTACATCATGTTTCTACAGGGCACCAGAATGAGCAAAAAAAAACGACTTTGTTTTATAATATGCAACATCACCACTAGAGGCCGCCAGCAGCCACTCGCTGTACCTTTAAGACGCAGACATGAGGGTAGTATCAGTCCTCTCGTTACTCAGTATTAAAGCAAATTAACATTTCCTCCAGTGTCCAACTTTTTCTTTGGGTAATTGAACTTCACATGGTCAATGAATGACGCTGTAATTACAAACTGACCTATAGAGGTGTTTTTTACCCCCCACACATATGAAGAGCTCAGTGTCGATCATTGTCACACATAAACCAGAGGGCAATGATCGGACACTGAGCACTTCATATGTGTGGTACAAAAACATAACATCTATAGGTCAGTTTGTAATTACAGCGTCATTCATTGACCATGTGAAGATTAATGTGCTATTATGTGCGTGACAAAGTTATTCCATCTATTTAACAGCGGGTTATTAGTGACCTATATTGTGATCTGTGACTCATCATAAAGGAGCGTTTTGTAGCTTAAAACCCCACTTTGATCAGATGAGTCTCAATATGTGCACTATGGGCTTAGCAGATACACACACACACACACACATGCAAACACACAGAATAATTAAATGCATTGCTCCTGCTTGATAACAGCAGCAACAACAACAGTTCATCACGGCGCTTTGATTTCTACATGGAGACACGGAAATCGCCTTTGTGGGACAGGTGTGTGAGATGAGAAGGGCACCAGCGGCCGGGATGTGAACATTATGCTGTGATTTTTACTCCCCAGACGCCCCGAGCCTCGGCTCTGTCTGTCTGTGGGGGATCTACGTCATGTTGTTTGGATGCCACCTGCAGTGTGTCCTCAGACTGCACCGACTCTGAGGAAAATCACTGTCACTTATTGTAACAAGAGCTCACACACACACACACACACACATTCATTAGACAGCCATAATACACAAGGTGCATGATAGTGATGGATCAATAAGACAAATTCCACAGGATCTGAACACACTGGAACAATGCAAGAGGCTGCTGTTGTGCTGGAGATAAATGGGAGAACACACACAAGCGTTAAGGAGCAATCATTGTTTCCAGTGTTGCTGCTGCTGCTGCTGCTGATTGGGCCCGATCGATCGCGCATTGAACACAAGCACAAACACACACACACACACACACGCACACGCACACACACACACACACCACAACCCAGTATTTCTAGTATTACAGCGAAGCCACATGCAGGTGAGAACGGGTCGAACCGGGTTTCTTCCCGGTACTCACCATCAGCGGGCTGCCATCCACGGGCTGTGGGCTGAGTTCGCCCTGAGAGTCCGGAGGGTAAGCAACACGGGAGCGGCGGATCATACTAGGGCCAGGTGAGCCTGGGAAGAGCCGCGAGCACGGAGCGGGTCGGGAGCGGGTCTGTGAGCCCGAGCGAGGCGCCTTCCGAGCGGGCGAGAAGCAGCGAGCATCCCGCAGCCTCCTCCGGCTTCTGCGTCCTATTGTCTCCGCATCGCCGTGTCCTCTAGGAGGGGAGGAGGAGGAGGAGGAGGAGGAGGAGGAGAGGAGCTCCGGTAGGGAGGAGGAGGCGGGGCCCTCCCCCGCCCCCCCCCACCCTCCGCTCCGCTCCGGCCAATCGCAGCGCGGCTCCGCCGGGAGCCGCCGCTGCTCGCTGTCTCCGTACAGACTATGATGCCTTCAGGGGAAGTCCGGATTATACGGCTTCCAAGTGCGAATCTTCGGTTTATTTAGGCTACGAAAGATGGAGAGTGAATAAGAAGTCCTCAGCACGGAAGGGAATGAGCACCACTGAAGACATTCTAGAAGAAAAGAGTTCTGATTTTAATCTCAGAAATCTGAGATTTAAATCCGATTTTGTTAATTTCATAATTGAATTCTGACTTTTTTTCTAGAATAAATATTTATAGAATAAAAATGACCCCTTAAATGTTTTCGGTTCCGAGAAAAAAACGAAAGAATAAATGAATACATGAATTTTAAGAAATACAGATTTTTTTTCAGTTATGAGAAAAAAGACAAAAAAATGAGTCCTCTTTGCAAAATTCTGCGATTAGTCAGAATTTAAAAAAAACGTTCTCAAGGGAAAAAATAATTTCGAGAAAGAACATCTCAGAATTCTGAGATTGAAATCAGAATTCTGACAAAAAAAAAAATACCCCTTTATTTTTTTCCTTTTCCATCCACATATGGACTTTCTGGAGCTGCAGTGAGGCCCATGAGAGAGAGCTCTGTAAAACTACAGTGAATCGAGTTGCACAACACGTTTGCATATATCTTCATCTCAGAACAAACAATTCTGTCTTTGGAATTTACAAGTAGAACATGAACCCTGCATGAGTTTGATACAGAGAGGACATCTATGCAGTGCAAGAGGCCGCACTCTCATATAAAAATGGTCTTTGGTCAACAAAACAAAAAGATAATAAATTTTATGTCTGTTCAGTGTCATGACTGTGGTCCAATAAGTCTGGCTATGAACAACAGCAGCTTTGTGTGTTTGTGCTCATATGCTTCACTGTAAGGGCTGACATTACATTTATAAATATGTTGCTTAACATGACCCCTGATGTCAGCCAATCACGGACGAGCTGCTCCTGGTTGTTTAGTATATTAACCATGACTGATCCTCTGTAGAAAACAGCCCTGTGGTTACTGCGGGGTTGCATCACAGGATGAAAATAGGGAAGCACTGTCCCCAGAGGCTCTTTCTGATCTTCTGATAACCAACAACACTCATCACGTAATAAGTGTCGTGTTTCATAAGGATTAACCATCAGACAGCAACCACATAGGCTTCCAGAGTGGTGGTTCAAGGGGCAGTCGGGGGCCCTTTTATCGGGGGGGCACGGCTCTGTCCCGTTTCACTCAATAAGATGAAAAAAAATACAACATTCTGTGCATCTTAACTACTCTGTAAATCATTCCAGACACGCCGGCTGCTGCCGCAGTTCCCCGTGATTCAGGGGCCTGAGCTGGGCAGCGTCTCAAGTGAAGAGTAATAACTGTGTGAGAAGAAGTTTTCTAAGTGGTTAAAGACGAGTTGGAGGGAGCTCTGCGAGCATCATAGAGACGTGTGTGTGTGTGTGTGTGTGTGTGTGAACAGCACAGTTCACTGTGACAGTGTAATTATCAGGAATGATGGGAGCCTGTGAGGGACCTGTCCATTCAGCCACGCTTCCACTTGATTTAACTTAACCCTCGGCTACAATCAATTCATCCGTCTGTAAGCTCGAGGTAACAGAAGATCTTATTAATGTTAAGACAGTGGTGGAAAGTATCAAAGTATATTTACTCAAGTACCGTGCAAATTTGAGGTACTTGTGTTGAGTACTTTCAGTCTATGCTACTTTATACTTCTACTAGATTTTCAGAGACAATTATTGTACTTTCTACACCACTGCATTTATCTGACAGCTCCATCAAAAAATGATTTTTCCCTCTAAACCTCTCATATTGTGTCATTTTAATAATCAAAGATTAGAGAAAAACAATTATAAAAACTTAACAAAGATTTGTGAATAAGGACTCTTCCATTACCCATCACAGACCTCTTCAGATTTATCTGGTGACCCTTCAGAGGGGCCTGACCCCTAGATTGGAAACCACTGATCTAATATATTAGGTTTATATAAAGCATATGAAACTGTATGTGAAAGAGTTTAAACTGGCTCAGCTCAACAGGAACATGCTGCAAATTGATGCAGCAGAATTAACCAGCTAATCTAATGATGTCATAATAAAAAAAAACTATTATACTTTTCACTTTATTGCTTCATTTGCAATTGTCTATAATACTTATGTAATGTTCCGAATTAGAATTTTTCATGCAGGCATTCACTTGTAATGGAGCATTGGTATTTTAATAAAGGATCTTAATACTCTGTAACTGTAGTAAACTTATTCAAGAAAGAAAACCAATTGCTCATATGAGTCATCACACTGATCGTTAGACAAACAATATAATTCATGGAAAGAGAATTTTATTAAAAGGAATGCTTGAGTAAAGGTGAGGTAGGGTAAATACAAAGGGTTAAAAATATTCTACATGTCATCAAGACAACTTTAAAATTGTACATATACTAGAAAACCACAGCTGAAATAAAAAAACAATTGTGCACATTAGCTCACTAACAGAAAATAAAACATACAATAGGTTGTGATTTTATTTGAAAGAAGTAAAATCAGTGCAATTAAAATGAACCTAGAAAGGCATATACAAAATGCTTTTAGACAGTGTGTTGTTGAAATCGTGTAAATGTCACTTTAAACTTGAAAAGGGTTTATACAAACAGATAGAGCGCCACATCTTTGGTGTGGAGATGTTGCGCCAGGTTCTGAATGCGACACAGGCGAACGCTCTGAGCGTCCCCCGCGCTGTACACTCTGTATATGTGGTAACGCTCTTTCTCTTCCAGTGCAAACTGCAGCTCGTTGGCCGAGAGGTGGATGAACGACTTCTCCTTTTTTATCGTCGACTTCACCTCCACGTACACGATGCGCTCGCCACCCGCCGGCCGGGCGAACGTGAGCTTGAAGTCGTAGGGCTGGCCGCTCTCCCCGCTCTGGTTGCACCACAGGACTTTGGAGGGTCGCTCGGAGTTGCCGCTGTCCCGCCAGTGGCACAGGAAGGAGTCAACCAGCTGCTCGCCCCACTCGCCGATCGCCGCAATGTCCCCCGGGTCGTCGGATAAGATCACCTGCACAAAGAACGGCGCAATTCAGAAAAAGCAGCGATCACCAGGCAGCAGGTGTGGTGGGTGTACTGACCGTGGTGGGTCTCTGGCAGGTGAGCTCCATGTCCTCCAGCATGGCCTGTGGGGGCTGGACTTTGTTCCAGAGGGGGAAGTCCAGGTTCAGGGGAGGGCGCTGGATCTCTGCGGTCCCCTGGAACGTGCTGGGAAGCACCACGGCCTCGGGAACGGGGCTGCAGCCAGAGAGCAAACATTAGGAGGTTATGTACTGAAGAAGAAAACCAACATTGGTTTCTTTGCATCAATATTTCAGATTTGCTGTGAACGAGGAGGAGGAGGAGTCGCCTACAGGCTGCTTGCTGCGGGTTGCTGGCCGGCTGTCTCGGCCTGCTGTGCTGATGGAGGCCTCGCTGCGGTACTAGGAACCTTCAGGCTTTCCTCTCCTCCCTCGGCTCTGTCAGATTCACTCTGCTGACGCTCTGTTGGTGACAGACAGGACCACGGTGTCTTTTTTAAACACTCACAGGCATGAAAATATTCTTGAATGTTTTAGCCTTTCAATTTAATCTGAGAGAGACAGGGGCGTGACATGCAACACAGATATTTGGCCATAGTTACAGTGGGGAAAATAAGTATTTGAACACCCTGCTATTTTGCTATTTCTCCCACTTAGAAATCATGGAGGGGTCTGAAATTTTCATCGTAGGTGCATGTCCACTGTGAGAGAGATAAACTAAAAAGAAAAATCCAGAAATCACAATGCATGATTTTTTAATGATTAAATACTTATTTTCCCCACTGTATAACCATCGATTCTGTGAAACGGACACCTAAATGTAGTGAATTGAATTTTCTCGCAATATATCAATTACTAAAGTATTTTAAACCCTGTGATGTTATCATCTTGGTCTCCAACAAATCGTGAGGGGAAATCTCTGTCTTTTTCAATGATAGGTGCCAAAATGTTGGTTCGAAACTAAGTACAACAAATTATATATAGAGTTAAAAGAACTGAGGATGTTAATTCTCTGTGAGTTTCCTCCATATTACACATAGTCACTAGATCTACTGGAAATAGAAAAATATTGACAAGTGCAGATTTAAATCCAAATTTCCTGTTTGCAATAACCCTTTATGTAAAATTTTTGTACCTAAACCAATATTAACACAATGGAAGAAGTGAAGTGATGTGTAACCTGGAGGTTGTGGGGTGCTGGTGGTCACAGCAGCAGCGTCGGCAGCAGCAGCGCTGCTATGCCGGCCTGGATGGCTGGCGGCTCTCTGAAGGTCGGGCTGATCTGAAGGTCGACCGCTGCTGCTGCTGCTCTTGAACAGCTGGCTCCCCTCAAAGCTGCTGCTGCTGCTGGGACTCAGGGGGAGGATGTGGCCGCTTCCTCTGGGGGAAATATCCTTCTCTGGGTCTCTGTCTTTAGGCGCAGCGGGAGGCGGCCACATCTTCATGACGGCTTCCACTACGCCATCAGCCTGGCCTGTTGGCAAACAGAAACAGCAGGATATGGGAAACATTTCGCAAATATATACACTGAAACAACCTGTCTCTTCCTTATTTGACTTCCTTCATCCTGTTCACCCTACCCGTGCGACTGGCTCCTGTGTTCAGGATTGACGCTCGCGGAGGCCAACAAACCAGCGTCGGCGCCCCGTCCTCGTGTGCCGGCCGAGACGGCTCCTCTAGGGAAGAATTACATCTTGACGGCACTGCAAAACAGAATTTATGGGAGTTAAAACAAAAGGAGAAAAGCATCGGATGAAAGCTGTAAAAAAACAATCATTTCTAAGCCTGTTTCAGTGCTGTCACACCATAAAAATGTATTTTGTGATGAAAAACTCTTTTGATCATATTAATCCTTGAACCAAGTGTGTGTGTGTGTGTGTGTGTGTGTGTGTAAGGGGTGTGTGTGCACTTTGCTGCAGTGAGGGATCTGCTCTGTTCGCTCTTTGAGCCCTGGCAACAGCTGCTCTTTTATGTCGCCACACACAACAGTGAACAAACCAGAATTAGCATATGTGAGAAACACACCCGTTATCTGTGTGTGTGTATATTGTGTGTTGGTGTGTGTGTGTGTGTGTGTGTGTGTGGAAAGAACGTGTTGGTGCACGGCGGAGAAGCAAAAACACTTTGAATATTATGAAGTGATAATGGAAATCGGGGTGGGTGTCACAGGGAGAAGTGGAGAAAGTGCAGATGTAAGCTGTCACTTCCACACAGACTCTGAGGAAGCATCTCTCTGTTGTTAGGATTCATCTCATGCTCCAGTTGGAACACGCAAGTTACACGCTGCTGTTCTGCATCAAACTGTGCGTCTCTCACGCATTAACCCTGGGCTGCGGATGTGTATTCTCCGGTCTAGTTTTTCCAACTTTCGCACTGTTGTGAGAGAGTAACTCCTAACAAAGTTGGTTCGCTGACACTGATGAATAGTTGTGACTCCACTTTGAGGCTGAAGCCAGATTGACACATCTGTGCTAAATGCTGGTGACTTATTCATTTATTCTCCTTATTGTATTTTTATGCCAAAAATCTACTTTGGTCTGAGCTGTTTTTTAGGTCAAGTTCTGTATTAGGTATTATATAAAAAACGAATTCTGAGATCTGTCTGTCCTCTTGTTATCAAACATAAAATAGCCTGAGAATTCATTTCACCATGCGACTACGACTGGGGGTCTGGATACTTTCCAATTAAAGCTATGCACTTCTTGCTACCAGCAAGGCGAGATCTATGTGCCTGCTTTTTTTTTTATTTGACTTGTTAGACATATTTGTCTACGTGGTGAAACTTAAAATACAGAAAGAAAGTAAGAACCCCTGAGTGTTGTGTTACATGTATGTAAAAGAGATTGTGTTTTTCCTTGTTTCAAAGAACACACACATGCTGTCACACAGTGACAGGATACCTGCCTGTGTCTGTGTGTGTGTGTGTGTGTGTGTGTGTGTGCGTGCTTTCTCTGTACCTCTCTCCACATGATACTCTGGTTTAGGAGGCTCTGGGACCTCCCACTGCTCCTCCTCACTGGGAAGCTCTCTGATGTCCTCCTTGTGCAAGAACCTTTTCAGCGCGGCTGGGTCCTACAGGTCATCAGAAATAATAAATGACAATTCGTGGTACAATCGATGTGTTTTTCAAATGTTGACAACAGCTCTTCATATCGACTATAAACACTGCGGCTACATCACAGGGTTGATTGATCGAAGGTTTATTTAAAACTCCTGAATGAGACCAGGGCTGAAGAGATTCGAGGTTTCCTCTTTTTTCCATGTCTCTTGGCAACAGCGATGTTCCAAATCTTTAAGAGCCGCAGCATCTCGAGAAAATGCTGCTGACCCAAATTAACATGCCCTGCCACTAATGGTTTGATCAATAACATAAAAGTCAAACTAATAAGCGGACGTAATAAGTTGAGCGTCGAGCCGCTCATATCTGCATTCGTCTGCCTCCGGCGTAATGAATGGGTGTTACGGTTCAGAATCGCATCAATAATCCAGACATGGGGCTTAATTAGTTAAATCAAACATTCAGCTGCATCTGATCCAGATCTCAGTATTGATTACATAATGCGACCCAGTTCTGCCGCATGTGTCAGAGCAGCAGCTGCACCAAGAAAACCCACATGAGATGGGACGTTCAATAGAGGAAAGAATCAGTGCTTTGATCCTCATTAACCTTTAAACTCGGA
This sequence comes from Eupleurogrammus muticus, assembly GCA_036785175.1. Classification (NCBI taxonomy): domain Eukaryota; kingdom Metazoa; phylum Chordata; class Actinopteri; order Scombriformes; family Trichiuridae; genus Eupleurogrammus; species Eupleurogrammus muticus. The sequence continues at coordinate 7,375,506 of JAYKQN010000015.1, read as the reverse complement.
CTGTATAGAATCTCTGCTCCACAGATCACACAAGAGGATGGGAGCAAGTTGCCGTGTAATGTAAATGTGACTCCCTCTGGGGACAGAGCCTATTAGTTATAGCTAAGCTCAGCTCTGTTGTGGTGGGAGCGCGCGTGCGTGTGTGTGCGCGGTAGAAAAGATAGCGAATGACAGGATGAAAGACCATGAGTGAGCAAAGACCCTTTGCACTGGATATGGATTAGTGATCAGCGCTTTGAGGAGGTCACGTATCACTTACATCGAGTGAGGTCAGGCCGCTCAGGAAATGCATCAGCTCTTTCCTGTGGCTGCTCTCTGTGCAGAACAGTGTCACCAGCTCCCTGAAACACACACACACACACACACACACACATACGCACACACACTATTACAAGGTATTGCAAGATAACATGAAAGACAGACACTAGAGAGAACCAAGTTACTAGAGGATTTCATAACAAAGAGGTTTTTTGTTGTATAATATCCAAGATGCTGTTTATAGAACTATGTCTGTTAGGTAAAGTCTTACTTAATTACATTATCTTACACAGTCCTTATTGTGTAACTTATGTCAGCAAACTGAAAAAGAGAGACAGATAAAAATGAGATAGCTCAAAACCAAAGCAGCAGAGGTCGGTTCCACGTCCGAAGACTCAAAACCTGACATTTCCCAAGATGCAATTAGATACCATTACGTTAAAACTTGTAAAAAATGTGTGACCTTTAAACTTAACACTTTCTTCACTTCTATCTATCTATCCATCCATTCTCATCATTCTTTATTGTGTGTCATTGTATGTTTTAGAAGTGAGACATTATGGTTAAAAATAGATGAAGACGATGTTGTTGTCAGGTCAACACATGTAGGCTTCAGTCTGACAACACAAGTGAATAATTTAGTATCACACACAAACCTGCAGATGTCCAGCTTGGCGGAGAGGTGATCTTTCTGGATGTACAACTCCTTCTTGTCCTTCAGCAGACAGATGACGTCCTGCAGCTCCACCAACGGTTCTTCGCTGTCGGGCAAATCAAGCTGGTAGCGAATGTACAGCTTACCCACCTGTAAACAAAGGATACAGAATGATTTTTTTTCTTCTCCCTGGGATTATGGTCATATGGTGGGATTCACCCGCACCAAGACCTCAATTTTCAAACCACTTCAAGGATTCAAGCTTCTTTTTTGTACCTGTGCAAATTTAAGTTTCTTGATTTTCTCTGCTATGTTGCCATGGATCAGCTCTGAGTAGACTTCCTGCAGCTCATCGTGGTGGTACAGGAACTTCTGGATGTAGGGTACCACAAAGTGCACCATGGCCTGCATGCTTGGACAGGGCCTCCAGTTCTCCGTCACGGGCTCCATCTTGACGCATTGAGACAGTTGGCGGATCCCGCAGATCTCCATGAAGGTAGATCGGTCCCTCTCATTAAAGGCAGGCATGGCGTTAGCTCGTTCTCCTAGCAGACAACCATTACACCCATATGGTAAGATCAAAAGTAAAAATCAAACACTGACAACAGCAATATATAGGTTACGGATCAGCAGTATACCCAAGCTGCCGGGCTTGCTCTTGTATGGAGTCTTCTTATCTGGAGGCGGCAGGTGGAGCAGGCAGACCTGCTTGTGAGGTCTGAAGATCTTCTCCAGCTCTTTGCTGTCAGAGATCATGGGTTTACGAGCCAGGCTCACCCAGCTGTTGTCCTTGGTGGGGAAGACCCTCTGATCGGACACCATACCTGAACGCAAAGACAGAGCGGAGTCAGCTGAAGGCCTCTGCTCCTGCTGCGATGGAGCATCGTCACAGTAGGAGGACCGATGCTTCACTGCTTAACAGATGTTCTCCTTTTTCACGCTTTTTATACTATAGTGTACGAGCGCAAGAGATTATGTTGATTTACAGATGCTCACATATGATTGTGTTCACATCTATAGCATTCTTGCAATATTTATGTTAAAACTAAATAAAATTTTTGGTCCCTAAGCTGCATAATTGAGCCCGATTGATAAATCGACATTGCCAAAGTCACTCTAATTTAGGTGATAGTAATAGTAAGTAATAATTATTATTCAATTACTCCAAAAGTAGCAGGCTAAAAAGCCTCTTGTGTCTTCAGAGGAATCTGAAAGGAAATCTGGCAAATTTGACTCGGCTGAAGAGTACACGTTTAAAAAAGAAAGAAATCTAAGTGTGCAGCATTAGATAGAGGTGAGACCCTGTTTGTTTTTTCCTGGAGCAGCAAAATACACTTCTTCCTGAATCCTGACTCTTGACCTGTCTATGTCTAGTGTTTTTGGTTGGTCTGTTGGTGGTTGAGATCTATTGTGGGTAATGTAGGGGAATGTTTTGAACAAAGGAAAGGAATGTGGAGTATATAAAAAAAGTGACATCAGTGGTGTTTTTTTTTGTTTCCACTAATATCGTATCCGCTGTGAGGCTGACAGTGCTATAGTGATATGACAGCAGTAACTCTGGGCAAAGAACAACTGTGTCATACGGAATAGATTAGACACAATGCGTGTGTCATCGCTGTCATGTAGGATTTATATTCCTATCTATGCTTGATGCCACAGCACCTGTTTTAGCAGCATTGAAAATAAAACCAGGCTTAAGGCTACATCTGACTGATTTTCTGTTGTTGCAGAACCTACGGGAAAAAACTGCCGTTTTCCCCACTGAGAGCAACTGCTCATCATAAGTGAGAAGTCCCCTAAAATCCCTGATTAAATTAGCTTTATGGTCCCCTCGGCTGCTACCGCACCTCCAAACACAAAGAGTACAGTTAAATATCGAGTGCTTTAGGTTTGCAGTGTGAAGTAATTCCAGACTCAGAAGCAGATTCTTTCCCGGTAGCTTCTGGAACACCCACCACGCTGACAGGTGGTGGTTGTTCGTCTTACAGCAGATACTTTCGAGTTCACTCTAACAGTCAATCAAACATGAACAGATTGAGGAGGTAATGACGGATGAGCTTTGTTTGCACCGTGCATGTATGTTACTCACCTTTCAAAGTGGAGCAATAGCTGGAGTTGAGCCTGTATTGAGGCATGTTATCCAGTTCTCCAGATACTTGAATTTTACACTTTTGGGCTGTCAAAAACACAGAAGAATTATATAATATTACAATGTGGAGTTTTGGAACAGAGGGAGAACATAACTACAGGAATCACAAGCTGATCATAAAGGAGATGTAACAGTTGTTCGGCAGAGAGATAATGAGCTGAGGACAGATGGGACATAAGGAGTGAGGCAATGTGTGAGTCACCGAATGTGAGAAACCATGAAACAAAAAAGACTAAGCGAGCATCCTTACCGAGTCTGGCATAGAGCACCGACACATCCTGTAGCACTTCAGCCGTCGGGATGGGAGACGATGAGCAGATCAGTTCCAGCAGCCCCACGTACTGCTTCATGTTGGGACTGGGATCCACGTTCAGCAGCTAAACATAAAATATATACGATCACACACACAGTGTTTATCAATAATGGCAGAGTTTGGCCTTCTAACTGCCGTAAACGGCTATATGTAAGTAAAGTGCCAACATAGTGATATCGTTTGCCATTAATAGCAACAAAACCAAAAACACAAAAGAAAAGGTTTGGGAAAATAAATTAACAATGTTGATCTGCTCTAACTAAAATCCTAACATTAACATTTTCAGCTAACCAGCTGCAAAACTGAAGTTATTGTCACTTAAAAGGCCAAGAAGCACCTATATTAAGTACTTGTAATTCGTTGTGGTATAAGGTGAGTTTAAAAAATTGGTTTCACCAATAGCACATCATCCGTCCGTGTAGTAGTTTCCTCACTGTGTGGAAATCTATCATTTTTTTTGCCTGGCAGCTTTGCTCATTCTTTTAGCTTATGATATGGTTGTATATACAATATGAAGTGATGAGGTTTATATGTAGGTCACATTTACAAGACTGTCCTTTTACAGACTGCCAGAAACATTAAAAAGTATGCTGGAAACAGTGTTTTTGCGGTCTGTTTTATAGAAAGAGAACTGAAAAAGTTATGGCTGGATTTTTGACACTTTGCAGCAAATGTTGGAAATGGAAACCATGAACAGACGATTCAATTTGGTTAATTGATCCCGAACAAATTCTGGTTCACTTAGAATTTGTTGTTTTTTGGTAACATCGTGGTAAATGGACATTCAAACAGGCGCCATAGTTTAGGGTCAGCTGATGGTGATATCTGGAAGCTGCATAGCTTGGTTGAATGCTTGGTGGAGGTCTGCGCTCTCAGAGTAATTTTCTAGTTGTAATACTAGTACATTTTTAATAAGCCACAGCATATTTTGTGTTAAAACACTAATTGGGCAGCGTACCCTCATGAAGAAGTCCTTCATGCCGTCCAGCAAGTTGTAGAAAGGCGCCAAGACTTTGGGGTCCTGGACGGGGCTGTCTGGTCTGTGAGTCAGCGCCCTGTAGCGCTGGAACATCGTCGTCGTATCACTCCAACACACCTCCTTCAGGTGGTAGAAGCGCCCCGAGCACCAGTCAGCGTTGCGCCTGTGGAGGGAAAGTATGACTTGTACTTGATGCGTTTAAAGACGTTAAGCTGACACGGTGTGCTGCTGACACAGCTGTAAATGTACGTACTCTTGTAGTATAAACACAGCAGGAGTATGCTGGAACAGCTCCTTCAGGCTGCCCTGGGGACAGTGTTTAAGCAGATAGGTGTAGACGCTGTGGATGTGCTGAACGGTGGAGCTGAAGTCGGCCCCCTCCGGCTCGCCCTCGGCTGCTCTCTGCTCCGGGTTCTCCGCTGTGGGTTTGATGCACCACTCCTTCAGGTAGTTAATCAGAGCTTCCACTGAGATGCTTTCTCTCATTCCTGAGACGGGACAGACAGCGACAGATAAACTACACAAGTTTTGGATAACAATATGCAAAACTACAGTATGGACAAGATATAAATACGCCAGCCTTACCCAGAGCTCTGCTGAACTCGCTGGGGTCGAGGTCAACATAACAGACGTGTGTCCCCAGCAGGCTGGTGACCTCCGGCGAGGTCAGGTACACAGAGTTCGGACAGAGGTAGCTTCTCTCTCTCCTGTCTCCTTCCTGTGGACGATAGGCCGGCACCCATTCAAGACGGCACAGGAGGTGGTAGAAGGAGGACCTCGTGCTTTTGGATGGTCGTCCATCACTGTCAATCACCTGGGCTGTGAGGTACTGGGAGTAGTTGTGCCTGGAAAAAAATGGGAAAGGTTACGCTTAGAAGTGGTTTTCAGTTATTCAAGCATATCTACAGCGAGATGCTGCCACACAATGAGCATAAGATACATTTGATGTAGCATCAGATAACTTAGAGATCATGTGATTATATAATGACAACCTCTTCAGCTGTAGTTCAGTGCCCCTTTTTGACACCTTATAAAAGGACTGTGTGACCTAAATTCCTCTATACACATGCTTAATGATCAAATTTAAATGCGATTTCATTGGGTAATTCTAAAGAAAAATCATCTCATGACAAACTGACCAGTGTAATAACTGACCATTACACTCAAATTGTTCCTATAGAGAGCAGCAAACAGTTGCCTTTCTAAACACCCAGTAAATATGTAGCAAACTCACAGCTCTCCCATCATTTAACATGTTGTCTCATGTTATAGTTCTAGAAAGAACATCAATTAATTCATCTCTTCTTTCTAGGACACTATTATGGTGCTGGCCATGTAGCATACAGTGGATTTATCAGTCTTTCTTCTTTGTTGAATGCAATGGAACTAGTACTATACACTGACATTACTGCCAAACAATTTCCATACGCAACAAGTTCCAATTAGCAGATCAACAGTGCGTACTTTCAGGCAGCAAATGACTTCCTTATGTAATAACTAAGCAATATAACCGTCTAAACTGTTTATGTATTTTTCTTCACATTGTGATGCACTGCTGTGATACTGCAACGCTGCAAAGTCAAAACACAACGTGACTGATCAAACCATCACCCGCTGAGCCACATCAGACAGATTGTGCCATGTCTTGTCTCCTTATAGATGACAGTCTGAACTATTGTCTCTCTCATTAAATTCATGCTCTTTGCTGTACAGTGTAGCACTGCTGTTGATTTCTCATGGAGCTTAATAAGTTATGATGTCTGGAGTTATTTCAGGACATAATTAAAGCTTTAACTCTTTTACTACATTGTTGCTGTGTGCACCAGTGAGCTTGTTTGATCTCTTTACCTGCACTTCTGTCCTCTACTATAACAGGAACTAAACCCAGATTCATTAATCACCACACTCAAACAAACGGCTGATGTGTCACCACTTTTCACTCACACTTAGCTGTCAAACAATGTCCCCACTTTAGCTCATTAATCACTTAATGGTCCTGGGTAAAATTGACGGGAAATTGCTACCTGACCGTGACTAACCTCAAACCCATTACCTCTTTTAATGGTTATTTTTTTTTGGCCATTAAGTTTTCTGTTGAATGCATCTGCTTCTAAAATGGCACAATGTTGGGCAGACAGAGCATGATGCAGCAGGATGAATATGTTAGGTGTGTGTGTATGTGTGTGTGTGTGTGTGTTTACCCGGTATCCCAGTTGTTGGCCAGCAGCTCCAGCAAAGCCATTCGTTGTTCCAGTAGGAAAGTGCCAGGCAGCTGGGCTGTCGCCAGGGCGTGGAACTCCTCACAGGGGTAGTCATCGAGCACGCAGTCCTCGTCTGGTTTGTGGTGCCACATTGCACTTTCTACTGACCAGTGGCTGGAGGCCTGGAGGAAGAGGAGCGAGGAAAAAGGATGGAGAGAAGAAAACACATGCAGTAACTGAATTAGATATTATCGAAGTACAGATTTAAAAATATGTTAGTCTGTCTTAAAATAAACAGCCAGGTGCCCCAAGTTTTTTTTTCCTTTTTGTAATCATCTCAGCACAAATGAATTTATAATTAAGACTTAATTAAAATGGTTGGCATTTTATAATGTTTTCTTTTAGATTACTTATTTTTAATGCTCTCATCTTCTCCTCAAGATTTATTAATGCTGCTTTAGTGTGAGTACTTTCATTTAACAACTATATTGTACTGTTTATTAATGTCACTATTGTGTTTATAAATCCAACCCCCCCCCAAAAGAAAAAAAATAATTTCTTTCAATTTTGAGAGAAAGGTTGAAATGTTAAGAATAAAACTGATATTTAAGTATTAGTATTGTTTTATTTTTTTGCACCTGCATTTAATAATTAAATATTTGGTAAAAGGCCATTTCGAGAAACTTTATTCTCTAGATTTCATCTTTATTCTCAAAATGCAAAAGAAAAATAAATATTTCCTTTCACCACGACTTTCAATATTTTCATTATATTTTATAATGAAATAATACTATGAACTAAAATGAAATATGGAGCGTGTTAAAAATATACTATTATTTTTTCGCTCAGTCGTAAAGAATGGGATGCTATAAATATAATGATTAAATTCAAAATGTGGAGAATAAACTGGATATTTCAAGATTCAAGTTTCAAAAGAAACAAAACATTGGTGCATATGGCTGCCTGTACAAAATGCCTTGTGTAGATGACTTGGTATAACTGTTCTACAGAATCAGTTTGAGTGACCAAAACATTCTCTTTAAGCACATAAACACTGAGTGGTAATAGGGTTAGTATCAGCACCATGAAGAGATCGTTAAATAAAAACCACACAAACTTCCATGAATGAGGTTCCCTCATTAACGCACACTGTAGTAGCTGTAATGGTCAGATGCAAGAGCAGCGGCTCATCAACAAAAAGGCCATTGATCATGTTGATTGATTGTGAACACAGGCAGCTGGCAGGCCGGTCAGTCGCCCTCCGAGGATGTATAGTTACACACACTCGGTCCTGACAGGAGTCAGCTTTATTTGCAAAATACTAAATAACAAAAATGCTACATCTCCTCTTCTTTGTATCACAATACTCTTTACAACATGTTAAACGCCAATCCGCTTCATTTAAAATAAATGTGTAACTTTACAGTAAGTTCCAGAGTATCATCACTTGTTATGTACTTTTTACCATCTTTGCATATTGTATGACAGCAATATTAGTCTCATAATGACTCATTGTATCAGAACTAATCCACATTATCCCCTATAGCTTCGGCCCAGGCTAACAGGCTTCAAGAATGTCTGACCGGCACGGACTCAGCTCCATCTGTGACACGTCCCATTAGTCACCTGCTCTTTCTTCTCACACTTAAAGCTGCTACTGATCACTGTCGTCTAGAGTGTGACTCATAATGGTTAGTATCTTCATCCTTTAATCACGCTCCTATTCAACATGATGAGTTAGGTTCAATGTCTAATGCAGTGGAACAGTTTTTGTCTTTGGTATCCATGCAACTGGTAAATATTGTGTCCTTACATAACACATCCATAGCCCTTCAGTCCTCAAATGCACGGCTCTCATGACCATTGTCTGTTTTTGTCTGTGCTAACAGAGGAGCATCTTTGCAGCATGAATTGAATGTAAATGCTACATAAGTGAGGTAGGGGATGAGCAGTGACTTCCTCACCAGTTCTTCGGCAGTGAGAGTTCGCCTCTCTTTGCGGATGATGAGGCCGTCTCTGACTCCCAGCCTGCTGAACAACTCTCTCCACCCTGCTACATCGCCGTCTGTCAGCACGTAGCAGGGACTCAGCAGAACCCAATCACAGCCTGTGGAGAGCGTGAGGAGATAAGACAGGTAGCGGATTAAATGTTTACAGGAGGAAGAATCTGATGAACAAACATAAGCAACTGATGAGGGAGGCCATTATCTTCTGACATCAATTAATATATAAAATGATGTGAAACATATGTATAATTAATCATGTCCCAGAAGCAATCTGCTGCAATGATTTGTAGCTGCTGTAATGGGTTTAGGGCCTACGGGAAGAAATAAATCACTTGGTGCTCCTCAGTGAATCCAGACAGAAAACAAAAAGATGATACTTGATGATACAAAAAGATGTTTGCCGTTATGCTGCATTGGAATTGATTTCGAATTAAAACATAAAAGTTACGCCTGTAAGGTTATTCACAGCAGCCTCCTTCTATCATCATTTTTCTGAATTAAAATAATTTGGCTTTTTACAGTTTTGTAACGAGCTTCATTTAACTCCTTTCGCCTGCCTCCGCTGTGATAACATCATCCATTGTGACATTTAGAAATGCATCGGCTAAGCCTAGTGTCTACTCTTTTAAAGTAAAAAGTATAGTAGTAGACACGGTGGAGCAGTGGGTAGCACTGTTGCCTCACAGCAAGAAGGTCGCAGTCTGTGTGGAGAAGGTCTGTGTGGAGTTTGCATGTTCTCCCCGTGTCTGCGTGGGTTTTCACCGGGTACTCCGGCTTCCTCCCACAATACAAAACATGCTCAGGTTAATTGGCAAATCTAAATTGCCCATAGGTGTGAGTGTGTGTGTGAATGGTGTGTGAATGGTGTGTGTGCCCCACGATTGGCTGGCGACCATCTGGGGTGTATCCCCCTGCCTCTCGCCATAAAATGCGCTGTGATAGGCCTCAGCAGACCCCTGCGACCCCGAAAGGGAATAAGCGGGATAGAAAATGGATGGATGGAGTATAGTAGTAGTATGAGTAATATTAATAGATTAGTCATTCTATTGAGATGCTTCAGTTTAGTTAATAGTATTAATTTGCAAAATGTGCTGTTGTATAATGCTGAAAACTACTGAGTACTGATGAGATTAGTTATCTGCAACATTAAATGCCTCCAGTTATGACCAGGAAAACGAAAACATTATCAGAGTTGATAATAATAATAATACTGCTATGGCACAACTGCAACGTATCTGAAAAAATGATCCAGATGTTGAAGAACAGAAATGCAATGAATAACAAATTAGTTTATGAATTCAGCCCCTCACTGCAAAGCTAATGTCCAAAAAAGGGTGATGACACCAAACCATAAAGATTGATTCTATTTATCATTATTTAACGATTTTATCTTTTTTCCAGGGCAAATTTGAGTAATCAACAAAAGCTGGAATACAAGGATTCATATTTTGTTGCTTAGTAAATGTTTTTTTTCACTCCCGAGAACTCGTACCAGGCAGTTTCTTCTGCAGGTTGACGTTGCCGTACTCTTCAGAGAAGTGCACCCGGTCCAGCTCTGGGCACAGCAGACCCCTGCTGGTGAGGACAGGTACTGCAGTATCTGCGTACTCCTCGCTGGAGGAGGAATGTTGCTTGATGAACACCAAGTAGCTCATCACCACCTCCTCAGGCTTCGACTGGTGGAACAATAGAGAGAGAGATTCACCAGATTTCGCCAGATTCACCACAGACATGCCTGAAACCACTGTGGTAAATAGAATACGGTCTACAGCATGCTACTGCACCTTCCACTTGTTGTTCCGAAGTGAAGGGTAGATGTGCTGCTCCAGCAGCTCTTGCGGCTCCAGTTCATGAACACCGAGTCTTCTCAGCAGCTCTCGCACCTGCTGGCTCTCCAGAGGCTCCACACAGCTCAGCAGAGACGGGTGAACCACGTTCACGTCCCTGTACAGCGCAGACAAATGTCCTGTATGCAGACAGAGATGACAAACGGGAAGAAGTATAGCTTAAATACAACTTCCGCCTAAAAGATGAACACTCACATAGATCTGGTGGTATTTGTTGCAGTTCATTTGTAACGAATAGATTGTGGTGACGTTATTTACACCAATCAAATGTAAAGGTTGGGTTAAAAATCCCATATCATAAAGTTAGATGTTTTATTATAAGAAGATTGAGGTGTTATATACTGCGGATAGTCCTATGTTTAGAAACACTCCATCCATAGAGGAATGCATGTAGCCCTTATTTAGAAACCATGCCTTAATACAAGCTGTCATTGTGATGTCAGAACTACACAGTTGGTGCTTACTCCCATTCACATCAGCCAATCAGAGGAGAGGCTCATTTATATTAATGAGAAGAACAAAAAAAACAAACGCTATGTTCTTTCTAGAGCTGCAGAGAGAACCTTGAAAGAAGAAATGTAAAAATATTTTAAGATGAGTTTTGAATTTATAGCCACGAATATATTGTGTTCTGACATCACATCTTGAGGATCTCAAATGTTATAAGCTTCTTATAGTGAATAGCATTTTTCTGTTCATTTTATTATGTAAAGAGAACATTATGCAACATAATCAAAGAGAAGCGGAAGATTGATGCTGCCACATTTTTCCCCAATGTCTTTGACCTGGATTTTGGGCAATATAAGATTCCTTTTTGAATCTGAATTAAAACTATTTATACATGTATATATGTACCTAAATGTGTTTCTAAACCTAGGGTGCCCTATTTTTCTACAGACTGACATCTGAAAGAGCATTTCCCCACTGATCGTTGTACTGCTCAATATTTCAGAAGCACACTATGTTTAACTCTGCTGTCCCTCTGAAGCGATCACACACGTCTCTGTACTTGACTTCACCTTTAAGCTCGATGACCTCAGACCGAGTCAAGTCTGCTGTCTGCTCTCATATCACACTTTGTTGAGTTTGGATGTTTGGCGACAAAATGATCACATATACTGTAAAAGGGATACCCTCGCTGGCAGAGGATTTGTGATAATTTAGGGTTCTCCATCACAGAGAACACACAGAATTATATAGATTTAGTCATTTGTATGGGTTAGGCTCCAAAAACCTATAACTTAACCCGTCCCTGCTTGGTAAATATCTGCATAGTGCCAAGTTTATTTATTATGCTGAAAAATCTTTAGTCTCTTAACTTAAGCAGAGATAGCACTGATGACATCATCACCAGTTCACAATTTCCTATTTATTTAAAAGCTTGTCCAAAGCTTCATTCAAGAAGTCATTATTATATAACAGCTCCAATTCCGATGAGGGAACTGACCTACTGTAAAAGATTGATGAAACAGTTAGTCCATTGTGGTTGAAAACATTGTATATGTAATAAATTGTTGTGCATCATTTATCAAACAACACAAATAAACAGTTACTGGGCCTGGGCAATATCCAAAATGCAACATTATCCATCTCAATAGAGTATTTTGTGTTTCAGTTGTTTTCTACTAAGGACTAAAATTTGCAGCAGACCTGCAGTTTCCTGTGAGTTTGTTCCAAAGCGGTGAAATTACGACTCACAGCAGGACAGACTGTTAAACAACAGTTAAAACAAAAGGATTTTCGTTTTAACAGTTTGATTTGGAGCAACTATGGAAAATATCCCATATGGCCGAGACAAATATGCTAGTGGCTGTGTGTGCTTACAGCAGCGCGGAGCTTAATGATAAAATCATATTACTAACAAACAGACAATGAGCTAATAGCAGCTTTAATTTTCACCATGTTGACCATCTTAGTTTAATATGTTTGCATATTAATAATATTTGCTTATTAGCACTAAACACAATAATATCAAAAACAAACAGTAGTAGAAAAGCCAGGGAATAAGAATAGTTGTTATAATTTATGATGAGGGGAACATAAATATCTGAACCAAATTCCATGACAATCCATCCAGTAAAGGCTGAAACACTTTGTATGATGGTTTAATTTTTTAGTTACTCCAGTTACACTTTGTTCCTGATATTTCGTCAAATAAATGATTAATTAATTTTGTTGAGTTAAAAAAAAATACTACTACTACTACTAGTGAATGAATGCAGATATTACAGTAAGATATTTTGGAAAAGATATTTGCCCGAACAGTTTCTTGACCAGAATTTGCTGCCTCCGAGATATTTCTGATGCTCATGTGAAGCGTTGGGGCGAGATGATAAATGACGTGGAAGTAGATCACTAAAGCAGGTGAAGCAGAAACAACTCGGAGCCCTATAAGCGTTCTGCATCGCTGGTGAAGACACCGAACAGCTTACGCTACACGATTATTAAAGCCGGCGAGTTGCAGCAGTGCGATGCTCGGTGTGAAAATTAATTATTCATGTTTGCCATTCTAAAACTCTTGCCTGCTGTTTTCAAATGCGATGACGCACAACATGACTGCTGTGTGTTCACGTTGGGATATGAATGTTTTGCTTATTCTTAGAGAAAGGTGACACCCGTCATACACTGACGCCAATATACACTGACGCTGCTGCCCTGAATGTCTGTGAAGGATTTCTAAAAGTACAGAAAAAGCTGATTTTGATGAATAACAGGCTCTGTTTCTATAATTCATTCTACAGTCTGAGTTACAAAGGGAGTATCAAAGAGAAAAATCTACAATTAAAAGAATAAGTTTACAAACAATATTTTCAGAATGCTAAAATATGAACTTGTCCTTTCTTCTTCTTTTCTAAATGTCTAATTAGTTATGTGCCTTAAATTTGAATATTGTCATATGAAACTATAAAAAAAGAAATATAGGTATATGTAGTTTCTCACCTTTTAACCCACAACGAAACATGAGCTAAAACTCGATGGATAGATTATTATGTATTAGATATGTAAAAAACCGGGACACTGCTCACTTTCCAGCAGCCATTTCCTGTTTGTCCTGATCGTGGATCCATGCAGCACTCCTGCATCCTTATATTTGCTATTTATTTATTTATCTCGTGAAGTATCACCATCTTTCTCAGCTGCTGTAAGTAGTTCACTGTGGGGCTTCATGAGCACAGATGGAGAGCTGTATATATATGCACCTCCTGCCGTCACCAGGGTGATACGTATTTATATGTTTTTATTTCCCTCCATCCGTTTCCAAGTTTTTTGGAAACTGGAAACTTGTGAAAATGTACTGCCCTATTTTTGGACTGCCAGAGAAATGCACATATAGCTGTCTCGTTTCCTGTCCTTCCCTTTGTTTTGTATGTACTTGATAACAGGTGAGGTGAGGGCATGAGTACACCTGCATGTCAGGTCTATTTTTTACTTTATACAGCATCAACCTCAGTACTTGGGGAGTTTTCATCATCCTCATGTCCAAGCTATGACAAAATAAGAAGTGTAATGAACCATAGTTTTACTTTACATATGTTGAGAATACACTAAAGATATACAGTTACCGGACTGTGCTTGAGCTTTCTTTTTCTTGGTCTTGGTTTCTTCCATCGGAAAGAACACTCCCTCCCCATTCAGGGTCACCAGACGTCCGTCAGCCAGGGGGATTATGGGTAGATCTCGGAGACTTTGCAGGATGGAGTCGGCTTCCCCGTAGCCGTGCTCCAGAGCTCGGAAGTTGCAAACTAGCAGCTTGGCCAGCTGATGCAGGCCACCCTCTAACAGAAAGACAAAAGGCTTAATGACTATTCTGTACAGTATATTACATGAGAATCAGTCATGTTTTAAATATTACAGTCTTTTACTGCGTAGAGCAAACACATTATTACTTTGAGGGGCAATTCTAGCAATTATCTGTAAATTATGAGGCAGTTGAGCCACCTGGTATCCCAGAATGATGCTTTAAACAGAAACAACAATGTGATGAAAATTATACTAACAAGAGAATATTTCAGTGCTGCATTACTCTTTTTATGTATGACATGTTTTTTTTTCCCCACATTAATAAACTATATTATATGGCAAACTACCTATTCACATCCAACAATGTCTGCCACTCATGTAGTTTGTTTTGTGTGATAATATGTGCAACATCATAAAAAAATGCAGAGTGTATCACTGCTTAAAATTCTTGTGCGTTCACAGCAACTCAAACTTACAACGGTGCTGTTACTATATTATATTATTATTGCACAAACACCTGAATGGATGCCTTCTGCTTTCATAAGCTCTTTGGCCATGGCTGTGGTTACTGTGGTAACGTCAGACCCCCTCAGGTAGCGCACTCCCAGGTGAGAGAGCAGGGACGTGGGCGGGACGGGAGAGAGCCCAGGATGGAGATAGGACAGAGACAGATGCCTTTGGAGCTCGTCCCCACCAATAACATCGCGGATCACGGCGTCCTGACAAACGGCAACTTGGGACGGCAGCTTGTACACAACCTCGCCATCTGGGAGAGAAACCATGATGGGCTTGAATTGAATAATATGCTGGGTGGAAAGTACAGAGCGACACAAACAACAGACTAGGAGCACGTTTACTGAACAATACGTACAGAACAGCAGTTTCAAGGCACCATATAGATGAAAAAAAATGTTTTTAATGAGCATCACTTTTTGTTTTGGTTCCTTTTCTGCAGGTGTCTCAGCATATTTTTACTTTCTGGTTCAGTGTTTCAAAAACTTAAATACCCGAGGTAAGTGTAGGCAGGAAGGCCTTTCCCTTGAGCAGCTGAATAATCTGCCCGGCAACAGGCTTGAAGAAGTCCAACACCTCGTCAGACAGGGGGATGAACTGCAGGAACTGGCAGAGGCCCTTCATCCCACTGAACTCTGGGTGATCCTGGAATAAGGAGCAAGAAGCATGATGTCAGTTCAAAGAACAACAAGTTCATATTATTCATTGTGTTGGTCCATGAGCCTTGAGCATATCGGTCTGTATTTGTAAGTATATTTGAAAGCGTATCGACATCTCTCTATATTCCGATATGCTGGTTGTTTGGTGTTTGACTTCTTTTCAACAGCAGCAACCACATTTTCTGCTGCAGTCTGTTAATGTCTGGAAGCCGAAAGCTGGAAGCTGGCATCTTCAAGCACCATCAAGTTTGAGTGCCATAAATAGCTTGCCCCAAAATGCTGCAAATACTCTGATTGGATGTCATAGAGTGATGTGAAGATATTTACACATCTACAATAATTTGCAATTAAGACTAGAATACTCCACAAAATTTGATTTTTCCTTACTCCGATCATAACTTTATTTGAGTTAAGCTAATCAGAAAATGCTATTTACATGGCAGTATATTAATGTAAAAATTGTCTCAAATTATTTCTGTCGATGTAAATTTAGTAAATGTTTTACACGTATATTACTTTTCATACTTTCTCAGACTATACCCTAGTCAATTGCATTTTTTATCACCAGTTTGCTTTTCATTTGTTTTGCTGTACCTAATTGTATTTTTTAAATAATGTAAATTCCTTGCACCTATCAATAAAGTTACATCTCATCTTTTATTTCCAATTTTCCAAATTGTCAGAAGCAGTGCAGCTCTCGTCTTACAGTGAAGACCTCCATGGCCTTGAGGAAAAGTTGCGGTATCTCAGATCGAAGCCACTGGTTCCATGAGCTGTCTCTGTCAACATCTTCCCGAGAAGAAGGGATATCAAAGTCACCTGGAGAGGGGTGAGAGCTTTAGTGAGATTGCAGACAGATTTCTTCTGCATAGAGAAAACGGAATCGTGAGTCCATAGTTAGATGTTCTGATTTATTTTATATTTTCACCTTGGACAATGAAGCGGAAGCCGAAACTGCGAAGAGGCAGGTAGGCAAAGACAGGTTGTTTCTGAGGCTGGCATACAATGTCACTTTCTATGTCGTCGCCACCGAACTGGAAAGCCAGAGCGAGCTCCGTCGACTCAACGTCCCCTTTGATCTTAGAGGAGGAAAAATAATCATTGCTGACACAGATACACAGCAGCCCTCAGACTTGATCTGACTTGGGAAACAGATCAAATATGAACGAGGGCGCGGAATGTCTCAACATATCTTCTCTCGCTCTGCTTCAATCCTCCTCTTACATAAGCTAACTGCAGGTAACGTATCGCTGCCTCTGACATATCTGGAGAAGAAAGAGGAGCAGTAATGCAGTTTCAGCCTGACAGATGGTCTCATATGTTTTTCGCAGGATCTTTTTTGCCATATAATCTCGCTCGGTGTTGGAACTAAATCCCTGCTCAATGAGTGAGTTTGAACAATGTCTGGAAGTGAGTGAAATGGATTTTTGTGTAGGAACATTCTTGAAGCGCGAACACAAGTAAATGTGACGCAACAATGTCAGAGTAAAGGTACATTCCCCAGAGGTCAGTGATTTAACATTTCATAATGTGAGAATCTGGATATGACACATGTGCTTTGCGTTACCTTCTTGGGAGCCTGCAGTGTGGTTTTAACAACCAACCAGCGCTCGATGCCCTCCGTGTGCTGCACCTCTAACACGTTGTGACTCAGGTCTTTTCGAGTCATGGTCACATGACGCTTTTCACACTGCAGGAAGACAGACATGTTTGCTCATGTTTGCAGCTTGGGCGTTTTGAATACATGAACGCGTGCATGAATGCAGCGGGAGCTACCTGGTTGTAGATAGTGATGGAGCGCAGGCGGTGCAGGAAGAGCAGCAGGGAGGGGTGCACGTCGTGAAACAGGTTCCGGGTCTGGTAGCTCTCCGAGCGCAGGGGAAGGCAGATCTTAGTGGTCCAGCTGACGAGAAAAGCACAAGCGAATAAACGCAGTGTGAATCTATTATGACAAACAAAGACATGACAAATTTGCACTTTTCCTTGCTTCTCCTGAAGCTCCTATGGAATAAAGGGCAGTTTGGTCAGATTGTACCGCTACAACTACTATGGCTAAAAATTAGATGTTTTTGCCTATAGGTTACATAACTGTAAGTCTCGAAACCTAAGTTTATTTATGTCCTTTTGCAGTTCCAGAAAATATTTCCACATAAACCATGGCCATTTTCTTCCATCCCACTTCAGGCAAAAAATCCATATAGGCAATTGGTGGCATTCATCCAATAGGTGGCATCGTAGCACCATGTCTGTTATGTATGACATGTATTCCTGCATTTCAAGAACCGTTAATCAGACTGACTTCACACTGGATGAGTGTGATGCTGAGGACCGCTGGTAGTGTGAGGATGATGAAGACAATAAGATAAGCGATTCTCAAGAATGCTGCATAGAGCCATACTGTGGTTCTCAAAAATGCTGCAGCACTTCCGGGTGCAAAACATTTGACCTGCTCCCAGCTGTCATTGCACTAGTATAATGACTGTGTCATCACTCTACAAAATGGTAGAAAGCAGCTCTGAGAGTCATATCTTTAACAAAATCTTTTACCATTTGGGGCACCAAGTAGCCACACCCCATGTATAGAGGCTATAGTCATCACTGCAGGTGGCCCTGGCTTGAATTCTGCATCACACTGCGGGTCATTTCCCTTCTCTCTAAAATAAACCTAAATAATCTTCTACCATTTATTGTTTCAGACACTTAGAACGCCACTATATTCTCTAAAAATAGATGATAGATTATAGAATTTTCTAAAATATGATGTATAGTGCGTGGTCTAACTTGTGCTGGTTTATGTCCTCCTCCAGAGGCCGCTCGTCTTCAGCCCAGTGAGGCAGGATGTATCCCATGGGGCCGCAGTTCTTGTTGAAGCACAAATGGAAGCCGTTGGAGTGAATTTCAGGACAGTCTGTGACTTTAAAGACTGACTTAAAGCCAATGCCCTTCTGTCCTGCAAGACGAAATCAGCATCATTGATAAACAATGATATTTCTTTTTATTACATTCTTTTAGTACTCTTTTTTGACTTCTAACCAAATAGCAAAAATAGAATAAGGAATGACAGCAAATATCAACTAATTCAAAAATCTTGAAGACATTGTGTACACACTAACCTATGTATCCATATTTGTGTTTGCCCTTGGTGCTGCGACCCACATCACAGATGGCCCTGATGTTCTTCTCCTGGAAGCCGGACTCATTGTTGAGGACGGTGATGCAGTCTTTCTCCACCACAAATGCCAGTGCTGGAACAACACCCGCCTCCATCGGGTAACTGTTGTCATCAGCATTCTATGAAAAAGACAGGATTATACATGTAAATATATGTAGCAGAATGGAAACAATGTTGATGGTATAACACGGTATAAAAAACTATTGAAGCCACCTGAATGAGCTCCAGGACGAAGTGTGTGTCTTTGCTGTAGAGTTCAGTGGAGAGGCGGTCCAGGCTTCGGCCCAGCCTTTCCTGGTGGACCTCCATCAGCTTCTGGCCTTCAGCAGTCAACTCCACACCGATACCAAACTCAGTTTTCCTGTGACAACCAGAAAATGGGAAGGAAACACAGGGAGGAACATAGATAAGCTTTACGATATTGTTCCTGTAGCAAACATAAACATGATCGGTGATCATTATGCTGAATGGGCACAAACCTAATCTCCTCAATTAAGGCTCTATGCACATTTAATGTGGTCTCTGATTGGTTGCTCTCAGTCTCGTTCTCATTAGAATCAGACAGCTCAGACTGCTCCTCGACCCGACCGCATTCAGCTTCACTGCTGACGTCTGATGTTTCTCCGTTCACCGCCGGTGCAAACTCATACAGCTGCTCTTCATCCTCTTCATCCTCAGCCTCCTCTTCTTGCTCGCCATTGACTACAAGGAAATATTTATTAAGGTAAGAGTGACAGAAGGTAGACACAGAAAACTTCTTTTTGCTGAACTACTTACAATCACTTTCCTGTAGTCTCTGGTTGAGATGGGTGGAGGCAAAGCTGGTGTCCATGATGCTTTCCTCCAGATACTCATCCTCACTCATATTCAGAGCGGACAGACTGCTGCTCTCAGAATTGACCAGATTAGACTGAAGTCACCAAAAAAAATAAAAGTTAGAAGCCAGAAACACCAGTGACTATACAACATAGTTATTCTTTATACCATATATAAGCTTAAACACGTCCTCCTGAATTTTCACATTAAACTTGCAGTTTAAGTTTCCTTTACTGGAAGACTTTTAATGGAAACAAGTACAATCCAGTAAGAAAATGTTATTCTTGCTAAAAAGAGAAACTTGAAAACTTTTGGACTTCTGTTCTTGTCCCAGTTTACATGCAACAGAAAAAATCTGACAGACAGGAGCATGTTGTCCCCTCTTTATGGTTGACCTGTTACATCATCATCATGTTCTAAACAAACAACTAGGGCAGAGTACAACTCCAGTATTTCCTGTCCACACGACAGATAATTGCAAATAAATTCATTTCCTATGTACGTTTGCCTTGCTTGCCTTGGTGGTTCTCCTACTGTAATTGTATTTATCTTCTGTAAGTGACTTTCTTGGGTGTTTTTATTTCTCAATGTTGACCATGCACACATGCATTGTTTAGTCAATCCCTGATTAAGGCATATATATATATATATATATATATATATATATATATATATATATATATATATATATATATATATATATATATATATATATATATATATATATATATATATACCAGGGAAAACCAAAGTCCAATTGCATTATCTGGGTGTCATGTTTACATGTCATATAACATGTTTACATGCACTTCTTTTGTCCAGTTATACTCAGATTAAGGCAATGATTTGTGTCATGTAAACATACTGACGGTTGTTGCACTGATGGCAATAATGCTGTGGAAATGCACATTATACTGAATTAACACTCATCTAGTCTAATCTGGATCCTGCTGCAGTTTTTTTTTTTCAGTTTAAAATTATGCTGCCACATTATCACCCCCTCTCGGAATCGGAATCTCAAGGACAGACATCTGGGTCGCTTATCACTGGTTGGCCTTCACCGAACGTCAACAACTTCCACACTCAGAGCTTTCCTCCCTCCCTAATCCTCCCTCCCTAATTTAAACCGCGTTAAAGTTACCGTGCACATCCCGGGCCCAAATGTTTCTAATGTTTCTACTGTCGTGTCAATTTGTTGTTGTTTTTTGTACTGCTCTGCTTGTTCTAATCTCTGTTTCCAAGATGGCGCCACGGTAGGCAGCCGGTTACGCAGCTCTCGTAAGCTGCAGTAACAGACAAATTTCCCCGTTGTGGGATCAATAAAGTCTCTCTCTCTCTCTATATATATATATTTTTTCTGACTTGTATTCTGACCTTGGTCTGGTCCACAGATGCTGTGTGCACACTGTTGCTGTGGGTCTGTGGCTGCGTCAGCTTCTTCTGGTAGTCTCTGATCCACTCTGTGATGCCCATGAGAATGCCGAGTCGGTGCAGGCAGTTTACATGCCTCGGGTCAGACTGGGCCACGGTGACCAGGACCTGTTTAGACTTGGCCTGGCCCAGGACACGGGAGAAAGGCTCCAAAAACACCTGGAGGTCACAATTCAAGAGCATACACAGTATTTCCTTAATCAGAGTCAGAAATTCACTTAATTTTCTTTTTAGGCCTTTTGACATTTTGATAAAATATGTTGTAGTAAATGCTGCAAAACAAACAAGTAAAGAAGAAATTTATAATGGCAGCTTCAGTCTTGTACTTCCTGTAAATTGGACCAACAGTCCAGGAAGCTGCGTCTTATCTGACCAGATTGGCTTTGATGGAAAAAATGTGTGGTTGGCATGACAACTGTAAGGCTGATAACAACCACCTACTCAGCAATTTAGGTGAGCAGATTAAATCTACATGCTAAATCTGTCCACTGTCTTGGTCAAATAGACAATGATATGTTATTTGTTAAAAGCTGTGCACCATCTGTGTGCCTGGGGAAGAATCTTACCTAATTATACAATCTGAGTGCTGAAACTTCATGAGAAATTAATGCCAACCATCAATATCTATAATCTTGTAGTTTTTGAATTGAGCTTAGTGTAACAACAATATGCACAAAATCAGCGTTTTAAGGATTAAACAACATTAATCTACTTTTCAAATTCTTACCAGGAAAAAAACACAAGGGATATGTACAGAGACCCTTTAAGAAAAAAACCCTCAAAAAACCTTTCACAAAACATGTTCCTGAAATGTTGTGATGTGTTGCGTTCTGTGAAATGTTAAAGGCAGTGTGACAGACCTGCTGCAGAAGAGCCTGACATGTTCTGGTGGGGATTCTTGTCAAACAAACCAAAAGGAACTTGGCCACCGTGCTGTAACACGACACATCGTCTTCAGCTCGGGACAAATCTAAAGGATGCAAATCTTATTTTAGCAATGATGGCAGTCATGCTGCATTAAACCAGTTTTGAATATTTTCCTCAGTATGAAACGAATTTAAGAGGACAGCTTTAATCACCGCTAACCTTCTTTAGCTACAGCTGCTGCCAGGGAGCTCTGCATGTGATTGGCCAGGAGGGCTGTGGGAGTGTTGTCAATTCCGTCAGCTACCGCCATGGATACGAGGTGGCCCGCTGTGCCGATGGGGTCGAGGGTCGCTGCGGCGCTGGAGAAATGCTTGTCCCCCGTGTATGTGGTGATCCTGAGCAGCAAACCCGGCGTCACCTCTAACGCTGCTAAACCCGTATTAGCTGTGTTGTGAGAAAACAAACAGTTAACAACACTAACTTAAATGTACGCATACTGGAGAAAAAATATGGGTAAAATAATTACATTTAGGAAGCGAACCTACCTGCATTTCTTTCAATGAAATCTTTTAGGGAACCATAAAGGGGTTTAAAGATGAGCTCCCATTGGCTCCACTCGCCTAAATCTTCCAGCAGAGGGCAGGAGAGCAGGCTGGCCAGGGCCTGGGCTTTGGACATCTCACCTAGGCGGCCGACGGCCTCACAGTCACCACCAGCACTGGACACAGACGAGGACAAAGGTCGAATAGACAGTACAATTCGAATAACAAATAACACTAACAAGCAACATAAAGTGATGAGTAGGTTTGGGTCCAAATATTGCAATATACAATATACTATGCAACAATGTAACTGTTCTCTGCAGCTTTTATAGAGAGTTGCAGCAGACCTGCAGTTTTCTGGAAATGTGTACCAGACTTGTGGAGCATTAAAACTGAATGCTGCTAATCCATAAAGTATCACACACCAGGGTACATTGTGGAGTAAGCGAAGCGTTGAAATTATGCTCAGACTCACAGCAGGATTGACTGTGCAAAACATTAAAAAAATAAATAAATAAATGGGAAAACAAGAGAAAACTGAAAAAAATGGGGAAAAAAAATCTGTGCAAAAATGAGACAGACAGGGAGAGTCCAAAACGATAATGCACGGCTCACCTCGACTTGCCGTGTTTGGCAAACAGGGCTGATTCATAGTAGACTGGGCTCTGCCCTCCTGCATCCAGATGGAGCCTCTGAAGTTGGACAAGTTTGGCCAACATCTGCAGGGTACCGTAGCCCAGGTCACGACTGTCTCTGACCTTGTAGTGGGAACGTAGCGCCAACTCGACATGCAGGAGCTGGGAAAAGTAAGCTGGATGTTACCAGGGTTCAGTTCACCCTCTTCTCTTTTGAACATTTAATGACAAAGAAACAGAGAGAATATTTACAAGAGAAGGAAAAGAAAGTTTTAAAGGCATTTGTTTTTTGACTCACTTCATCCCGATCAGTGGAGGTTATGTTGCCACACTGTTTGATGAACTCAAACACGTCTTGTCTGGTGGGTCTGAAACCACTCCCTGCAAGTTCCATGCCGCTGCCGCCCAGAAACAAGGTAGAACCCAGCGTGTCCTGCAACAGCTGCACACAACCCAGCAAACAGAGAACTGCTGTGAGTGTTGTACTTCCAAGCACTGGGTTGATACTCGTATTACATTTAACAGTAAAATAGATACTTATATATTTTATAGTGTAGTAAAAAAACAAGCTGTACCTGAATATGTTTGACCAGAAATTCCAAGAAGTTGCCCTGCGCTAAAGCGGGGAAATCTTTGACCTGGAAGTATTTAGTCAACTTCTTCTCCAGAGAGGCGATGTGGGCCAAAGTGATGGCTGAGTTTTGAGAGGACAGGCTATCTTTCAGGTACTGCTTCACCTTGGCTGAGAGACACAGACACATCATTAGAAGTGTTGGATAAGCTGCTACTTTTTTCAACATTGTTCCGAGGCCTGCACTGATACCTTCGCTGGGAAGTGAGGTGGTGGGTTTGTTCTCATTTTTAGAGTGATCGGTGGTTTTGGATGCTTTTTCTTTGGGCACCAGGTCCTGCGGGACAGCCAGGGAGCCGCCACAGATGGCCAGCTGAAACAGAGCCGTCGCCAACCGGTCACCCGACACCTGCACCAGGAAGTTCTGGACGTGCTGGATTGGAAATTAGTTATGGAAAGGAAATAGTTATGGAATTGAATTGTTGTTAATGTGCGAACTTATTCAAACTAAACAAGTCACAGAAAAAGTTACTTCAGGAGGAGTTTTGCAGTATATGTCGGTTAAAACTAACTTTTTCCTTGCACCTTTATTAAGGATTAAGAGATTATGACATTTTTATGAATGAGTTCAGAACTGGAGAGCAGCATCATTAATCCCTGTTCATACTTGGTTTTTGGTGGCTCATAGTTAGAGACTTTGTGGAATTACCAGCCAGCAGGTCCTTTCAAACGGAGAGTGACACTCTTACATAAACATTTGAATATGAACTGAACTGACAGGCCATCAAGCGCAGGGCAATGCCAGGTATTTTCACTAGGAAATGTGCACTATTGTATTTATTTTATAAGCTTTTGCAGCATATTAGAAGGGCTCCAATTATGGCCTTTTCCCAGTTTAATATTTTATTATCTTGATGGTCTATTTAGAAAAATGTGCATGCTTTAATGGTCCAAAAGCACCAACAATACAGTCTGTTCCTTCACACTCTCACTGAAAAATCATTCCTTCCCTTCCTACCAAAATGTCTGTCTGAAAAGAACTTAAAACAGCAAATAAGAAACACAAGAGCACAGCTATCGTTGTCCCAAACAAGCAAACCCAAAAACCCCAGCCCCCCCCCTGGGCCGGCTCTTTTGATGCATCCGGTTAGATTATAAATTAGTGTCTGGCACCCACCTTGACCATCTTGGGACTGAATACCCCTTCCGCGTTCGTGAAGACTGCCAGCGCCACCTCGGCTGCTGACATGCAAGCATACTTTTTCCTGAGGTCCAAGCTGCCCGTGGAGGAGAAGGAGCTGGCGCCCTGCACCGGCTCTAGCACACTCTTCTTTATCTTTCTCAGACGCTCGTAGGTCTCCTCCTCTAGCTCTTTCTGGATAGCCTGCCTGGCCTGGTCCAGCATGGTGTATTCATTGCGACTGACCTTCATAAGAGTCTGGAAGGGGTTGGAGAAGTAGTGTTAAAAAAAGCACATAGACATTTGTTCAGGTCTTGGCGCAGAATAAAAACTAAATACTAATAAAAGTAACTCCCTGGTAGGGGGTTGTGATCCTTACGGATATGGGCAGCCCAACACTGTGTATCCTGATACCCAGCTCGTACGGAGAGTCACAGTGGTAGTGGTCTGCCAAATACTTCATGAACTCGGCCAGGTCTACTTTAGGCTTGTTCTGCTTCCTCCTGAAAACACGTAGTTGCTAAACAAAAAAAAAAAATACATTAAAGACATTTAGGAGAAAATATTCGAGTGAACTCACATTGTGCATAAAGTAACTAAAAAGAATCTATAGCGGAATAAATTAAGAGAAAGTTGTCAGTGTTTATTGATGCTTTACTAAATGTGTTAAACACTTCTCTGCTGTTTCTTTTTTTTCTTTATAACTTTTATTGCATCATCTGTTTAAGCTGTTTTGCAAACTGAAACTCAAAATATATAATGAATCTTCCCCTGGACATCTTGTTAGATGTGAGATTAACATGCAATTTAAAAAAAAGATTAAAATCTAATAAAAAAATCAACCAAGTCATGAGATATAGCCAGAACAAACACACTGTACCCTCCAACAACATGGTGGCATGGCTAAATTTTCACTCTGGGGAACTATCTCCATGCTCCAAACGCATGCACCCATATAGCTGCTGCAATAGGTTAGGCTATTTTTCGCAAGCTACCTTCAAGATGTCTGCTGTCTCGATCTGGTGAATATCATCGTCCTTGGTGTTGCTGTCGATCTTGAACATGCGGTGGACGAGGGGGAGTTTGCAGAGGGGCCCCAGTTTCAGCTCCTCATAGCGCTTCTTGTCCTTCAGCCCGGCCAGAGATTGGCCCAGCTCGTACAGGGTACAGATGGATGTTACCGCTTCCGTAGCCTGACAGACAGAGGCACGAAAATACCATAGGAGCAAGCAAATGCCACGTGACAAAACAAGTGATTAGCAAAATGCACATTTGCCAACCTCTATGAACATGTTGATCTCTCTCATGATGTATTGAAGGTCTTTTAGAGCTTGAATATTCCAGGGTTTTAGCCGACCTGCTTCCGACGAAGGCACCTGCATCAGTTTACACGCCCTGGAGATCACCTGTAGTCGGTGAAGGAAGTGAGAGGACAATGAAGAAATGGCAGATGCACAAATAGAGACTAATTACTATTTGGTCTCCTTAATAAAGTGGCCATTGGGTGTATAAGTGTGATCTATACTATACAATTATCTATACAAGTGCACGTTTTTTGAATGAGTCCATCTCCCCCATCTACTACTACCTGTGCAGTGTTTCTCATAAGCAGGTCAACTGCACTCCTACTTTAACATATAGATGTTAAATAAAACTGCAGTTGATTGATACATTTACAGCTATGTGTAAATTGTTAGCTGTATAAAAAGAACAGCCTAATGAAATTTGACAGCGAAGAATATTAAAAAAATATTTAAGAATGTTGTAATAAATTCAATTCAATTCAATTCAATTCAATTCAATTCAATTTATTTGTATAGCCCAGAATCACAAATCAGATTTGCCCCAAAGGGCTTTACATTGTGTACAAAAGCAACACAACATCCCCTGTCCTTAGACCCTCACATCGTACAAGGTAAAACTCCCTAAAAAACCCCTTTAACAGGGAGAAAAAACGGAAGAACCCTCAGGAATAATAAAAAAAATAAAAAATAAAAAAATATTAGAGATATCATTGTTAAAGACAACCTGAATTTACTAGTTCATATGATTTTTTTTATTCTGAAAACCTGGTTTACCTTATTTGGAGATACATGCTCTTTATACATAGTATAATGGAAGTTATACTATGTAATGGAAGTTTGTATATTTGGTACGAGGTACAAACTTTCATATATATATGCTTTTTCTCTTTAAATTGAAAAGAAGAAAAAACATTTTTCGAAGTTACTTAACTATCACAAGCATGGTAAAAACAAAGTTGTATTTATTTATAGCTTTTAATTCTTATTATTTGTTGGTATCATGATTATCATTTGAATCACATGTACAAAGAACTCAACAGCCTGCTTGCACTGGCCTGATGTTTTTAACCCAAGCACAACTCAAGACAACAAGTTGATATGAAATAATTGACCAGATGTACTTTTTGATCCAGGTATTTCAAAAGGTAAAGGTCATGCTTCTTGGCTTATTGATTTTGTCAGGAACCTACCTTTTACATTCGCACATTTTGTCCACCAGTCTACATACATGCATATGTTACCCATTGGGGAATGCCTAAGTGATATTATTGTTTTTTCATCCAATGATGGCTTTGTCTTTTTTTGGTTAAACAAAATAATATATTGTCAGTCAGTCAGTCAGTCATTTTCTATACCTGCTTATTCCTCATTAGGGTCGCAGGGGTCTGCTGGAGCCTATCCCAGCGCGTTACGGCGAGAGGCAGGGATACACCCCAGATGGTCGCCAGCCAATCGTGGGGCACACACACCATTCACACACCATTCACACACACACTCACACCTATGGGCAATTTAGAGTTGCCAATTAACCTGAGCATGTTTTTGGACTGTGGGAGGAAGCCGGAGTACCCGGTGAAAACCCACGCAGACACGGGGAGAACATGCAAACTCCACACAGAAAGGTCCCAGACCCAGGCCCCAAGGCGGTCTTGAACCTGCGACCTTCTTGCTGTGAGGCAACAGCACTACCCACTGCTCCACCGTGCCGCCATAATATATTGTAATAATTAAATAAATGAAATACTATGATTATACATAAGAACATTTTTTTATGTGCAATTATAGTTTAGATGACAATTATAGTTTAGGTGTCTGCCCCTAGCACCAAACAGTGCTACTATTCCTTCAGGATGCAGTGTGCCCTCTTTACGCCTCACCTTCTCTTTGGTGACCAGTTCTCCTTCTGCAGCGAGTTCTCGTATCACATCCTCCATAAGACTGTTGACTGTTTCGTTATCCAGGACCTTGTTCCTCCTCCTCCCAGTGAGCTCCTCGTCGTCCTCCTCCATGGCCTCCACTGCCCGCATATTAGCTCCGTGGACCTCCCTCAGCTGGGCGTGATAAGACTCCCTAAAGGCGGAGTGACTGCGCTCTTTCTTAGTTACCTTTGTCTTTTCGCTCCTCTGGTCTTCGTTCACGTCTGTGCCCAGCGCTGGAAAGTCAGGGCCAGAGGAGGAGGTGGATGCGACGGGTTGCTGCTCTTTGTGATTCTGTGTTGCTGTGAAAGGATACGCCCACATGTTTTTTTCTTTCAATAATATCAATAGAGTCAAAAATCTGTGTTTGTCTAGTTTTATTGCATGGAACTTTTCATGTACCTACCTGCAGTCGTCTGCAAAGTCTGCGATGGAGTGGTCGTCTGTAATGGAGCAGTTGTTTGCATTGCAGTGGACGTGGGGTCTGGTGTTGGTTCAGAGTGACTGGGCTTCTTGGGGCTGGCTGCCCAGCTGTCATACAGAGACATGTACTGTGCAATGGGAAGCTCTTCACCATACTGCTGACAATAGAACATTTTCAGATCGTCCATGGATGGAGAACTCAGCTGGTTCGTCTTTATCACCTGGAACACAACAATATTACAACGATAATGACCAGGTGGTTTTACATACTGTAAAGGTAGACAATGGTGATTTGTGACTGTGAAGTTCAAAGATTAAGCTTAAAGTAACATATATCACAATATACAATATATTTATGCATAATTGTATGCAGGTTATTAGCCTCATATGTTAAGTCACTCTCAGGCTTATTTCCATCAGTAATAAACTAACTAAAACAATTTTTAACTTTAATTAGTCAGACAGACACAAAACAGCTTATAACAATCTATTTACTCAACCTCTTTTTTTGAGTGTATCTTAAATTAGGAGGATCAATGTCCTTAATCCTACTAGTGAATAAATAATATGCCATAAGTCATAAAGTCAGCCTACTGCAAATAAAAGCGCAAAGATGGACACGCCTTTAGAAGCACGAGAATTACACAAACTTTCCACAACATGAATCCCATGACACTTTGCCATCTGGCAAAATCTGACGTGGATGATGATTTTTTTAAATGTGTAAATGTTATGGCGTGAGTCATTCGAAGCTGTTGCTTCAAAGGGGGCTTCAAATTTCAAAGCTACTCAATACCACTTCTATCTGCGTCAGAAACACAGCCTCACACAAGTCCAGTCAGTGTGAAATGTTAAATCATCAGTTCAATGAGAATCATTGCTTTACTATTAGTTGTCATGAGAAACAAATGCAAATGGAGAAAACTACTGCTCTGTGATCTGGACATTTATTTATTATGTGTAACAGACCTCTAAGACCCTCTGGAGCAGCTGCTGCTGGGTCAGTGTCGTCGTTTTGGATCCCGTAAAGACAAATGGGGTGGAGAAAAAAGAGGCGTTGGAAATCAGAGGAGAACCTACAAGGTTTGCTGCTGGAGAGGGAGCCACACGAGAGCTGGTGTCCCTCGGTGGCACATTACCACCGGGGGTGGCACTGCTGTTCTCGATAGGTGACCCGCTTCTTTGTGGCGTTGCAGGCCCGCTGCCCTTTGTGGCTTTTGCTGATGTCCCAGCTCTGTCACAACGCTTCTGTGGCAGGTGGATCTTATGAAACACCAGTTCACCCTCACCCACAACCAGATCCTCTTTTAGGGCCGCCACCAGGCAGGAAATCGTTTTGAAACCCAAAGCGGCTACGACCAGATTGTGGTGGTACGTCTGACTGTAGGTTATAGCCATCTTCTTTAGAGGTATCCCCTCCGGATGTTCTTTCATCATGGCCACAACGTTTTCCTGAACATTCTCGATCTTCTTGCCGTCTTTTGTTGCCTTTGCCGATGCCCCCGCTTTAGCGCGGCTTTTATTGCCCCTGTGGTCCTTGTGAAACACCACTTCTCCCTCCAAGACCAGATCCCTGTTCAGAGAGGCTACCAGATTTGCCATGGTGTCAAAACCCAGGAAGGATAAAGTCAGGTTCTTGTGGTACATCTGGCTGTATGTGATCGCCACTTTTTTCAGGGGGATCCCCGCCGGGTGCTCCTTCAACATGGCCACCGTATTTTCTAGGATTTCGGTGCGGAGGAGGCTGTTGTGGAACACCAGGTCCTCCTCCAGAAAGAGATCCTCATCCAGAAACTCTACCAGACTCACCATGGAGTCGAAGCCCAAGAAGGACAAGGTCAGGTTCTTGCGGTACGTCTGGCTGTACATGACGGCGAGCTTTTTTAGGGGGACCCCCGCTGGGTGCTCCTTCACCATGGCCACTATGTTGTCTAGAATTTCGTCGCGGCAGTCGATGTGAAACACCATGTCCCCATTCATGACCAGATCCTGGTCCAGAGAGGCTACCAAGCTGGCCATGGATTCGTAGCCCAAGGAGGATAAGGTCAGGTTCCTGCGGTACGTCTGGCTGTACAACACAGCCAGCTTTTTCAGGGGGATCCCTTCTGGGTACTGCTGTACCATGTCCACCAGGTTTTCCTTTACAGACTCCATCTTCAGTGATGCTATCGGGGGGAAAAGAAACTGACATTAATTGATAAACACTACAAAGTGGTTTGGTGGTAATCTTTGTTCTCATTAACAGGTTGCACACAAGGAATGTAGTTTCCTGTTTTAGAAATATCTGATCTGAAGAATTAAGACCAACAATATGTTCAAGCATTCTTGGTTTTTGATAATGTGCTTAATAATGGAGACTTAGTTTGATTTATTTTTTTAATTATGAATAAGTGTTCATATAACTATCCATACATGTTTCAATGCTAAGACTCAACTCCAATTAAAAAGCAATATATGATGAATTCAACGTGAGGAAATGAAATGTAATTATCCCTGATTTTCACATTAACCATGTTTATGCTAATTAGACAAGAATATATTCCACATTATCTGAGCAGTGCAGTATGATAATTCTGATTATCTAAAGAACTAAATATAGAAATGGCAAATGAAAAAGCACACATTCTATGTATACACTTTTCTCCTTTATTAATTTATTAATTGTATTTTTTATTATATTGTATTTTGTACAGTGTAATTTTATAATGTTTTGTGAAGTTCTCTGAATTGTCTTGCACTAAAAAGTGCAAAATAAAATATTTTGCTTTGCCTTAGGTGCTGAATCCTCAAACATCAATATGGAAGAGAAGTACCTCAAGATGACACTTGAATAGCTTAATTAATTTTTATCGCACAGGCAATTCAAGCAGACGCCCTTCGCCAGTTTGCTTCGGGCAAATGTATTTTGTGGAGTGCAACCAACAGCGATCAGGACATAAAACGATAAATAGGTCAGACAAAAATTAAAAACAAAGTTTTTACTGTTGAAATTATCAAATGTGTTTGTGTCCTGGGGGTTTTATGGATACACTCTGCAAAAGAAAAATAACACGTTTTTGGAAAGCTGCTGCATCAGCTTGATGACTAAGGTGTCACCTGTGAATGTGATTCACTTTGTTTGCCTGAAGCCCATTGATGAAGGGCATCTGGTAATAACAACAGTGCTTCCTGAACTAGTTTGTCTTCTTTTTTTTTTTTTTTAATATTCACAGTATATAAACTTGCCAGGAAATCCTTTATGCACCCGTTTCATTTTTAAGTCAACCCCTGAGCAATAATTACATTTTTTTCCACACATTAATGATTTTTGTGAATAACGTTCCTAACACCAGATACTGTAAAAATAAAGTTCACAGATTGAATCTCTTTTTGCATTTGTTTTCTTTACACTATGAAGCGGCTGCTATTAGCCGATCCAGGACCTGATTTCATAATATACATGTCAACACGTCTTTACAAAGCTTGTAAAATTGATTGTAAACCTGCCAGTAAATAGAAGATGGCCAAAAATACCCCAAATTGTATCAATAAACCAATAAATATCATGCAATGATAAATACAAATAGTAAAATAAAATAAAATGTACAAACAAAAAAGGTGCCCTGCACTTTGCACTCTACTCTAGTGGCAGCTGGCTATGCGTACAAATTACCTGAGACATTAGATAAAATGTTTCCAGTTATTCCAGAGTTCAAATCATTCACATTACATTAACCATTATGAATGATGTAACCCTATCTGTATCACTCTTATTCTGTTAAACCATATTCATATCTAAATGTGCTTTATCAAAACATCTAAACATCTATGCTGCTTGAATAGTCTTCAAATAAAATTCCTAATAGCAGGAACAGTAGACCGAGAGCAGAGATAAGGTCGATATTACCTTTTTCCTCCCGATGTCACGATCTTTTGCTCATCTCCCTCAAAAGTTGAACTACTTATGAACCAGCAGCCTTCCTGGTTTGCCTTATGAACAGCCCTGCCTCCCTCTCCCCCTCTCACTCCCTCCCTCCCTCCCTACCTCCTGCTTTTCATTCTCAGAAAAAGCCAAGAGAAACGAAACTGAAAGTAGCCGGCGTTTTCAGCCACAGCCTGTGGCTGACTGTGTCCAACCCTCACATGCTCACATTCCTGGAAGTGGCTGTAAAAAACAAATAAAAACCAAACAGCTGTGTGCAGTCGAGCAGCACACTACCTACTTCTACCACAGTTACTACAAATGTAAAAATCAATCATTTCTTCCAACTGCTTTATCCTGTCATATTATTTGCTCTTTAGCTCTGCTTTTTGGTTTATTACTAGGTGGTGTGGTCATCTGGTCACAGGGTTTAACACTGCTGATGTCTTACTTTGCTCCTTGTTATAAGAAAACTTTCTGTCAATTTACTTATACTTATATTTTTACATAATCATTCAAAAATCTGTCTTCTATTTCATAAAATAATGGGTGTCAGTGTTTTCATTTTAAAATTATTATTATTTATGTATTTGCATTTTTTTTTAAATTTTCCCTCTTTGTTTCATTTCTTTTATTGTGTCAAATAATAAAAAAAGTAAAAAAGGCTTGATCTGAGCTATTGAAGAAGAAGGTTAAATTATCCTCTATCTTAACCAACCTCATGCTATTAACAAATTAAACCTTCTTGTTTTTTTGTCCTTTAGGATGAGTCTGAAATTATTGCCAAATATCGCATTCCTTGAACACTGAAATGTGCTGTGAACACAACAAGCACATTGGCTTGTATTTTTTGCCTTCATTTATAGTCCATCGTAGAGAGACATAGGAAAGGGGGAGGCAGAGAGAGGGGGAAAGAATTCGAACTGGGGGCCACCTGCTTGGAGGACTGGATCCACTCTACATGGGGCGGCTTACTGGCTTCCCATTTCAGTGAGGAAAAAGGAACTGATTCATTTGTTTCTTGGAAAACCTGGCTGCTCTGAGCTTAGGACATTGACACTTAAAAGGTTTGTGCAACAGCGTTAAGGGTGGTGCTTTGTAATAAACTTGTACAGCCAGCAGTACTGGTAGACTGAGGTAAATGAAACTGAAGAATTAGCCACTTATTGTGATACCTAAGACCTGGTAGGACCAGAAGGTGCCTTTGTGATAATTACTGACTGCTGACTGGCAGTTTTCATACACCAAGTATATCTGCAAAGACATAAAGTTAATGATACAGTATTTACAGGATGACATTGTAACACAAGAAAGCAAAACAGGTCTGTAAGGGGGGCATCGATTTCAAAGCAGAACTGAAAAAAATGATTGAGGGATAACGTCCCTGGGAGGGGAGAGAAAAGAGCCAGAGGCTTTGAGTTTCCCTTTCCCAACCCATCCCCGATGATTCACCTCGACTGCTGAGTCATGAATCATGTGGCCTCGTCAGTGTAAAACTAATATTGTGTACCTAAGTAGGAAAAGGACATAAGGCAGCACACACAATGAACTCCCTGGTAACTCTGTGGCTAGTCCCGCCAGCAGTCAGTGATCATCACAACGGCACCAGCCATCGTATGGTCTTACTGGTTCTTAGCTCTTTGTATCACAATAAGTGGCTCATTGTGTTCAGTTTCATTTACTTCAATCTAACAGGACTGCTGCCTGTACAGCTTTAAGAATACAAAGGCACACAGCCACATTTTCCGAGAAAAAAAAGTGGATCATTTCCTTTTTCCTCACAGACATGAGAAGCTAGTGTGTTGTGTTCACAGCACATTTCAGTGCTCAAGAAATATATAATATAACAATATCAGACTCATCCTGGAGACAAGACGGTTTGATTTGTAAATAGTGTTTGAAATAAGTGATAATTTAACCCTATTCTTCAACAGCTTCCATATTAGTTTTTTGTGGTCATCAGTACCGCACAAGAGTGGACATCCCAACAAATTATTCAAATCATAAAGAAGTTAAGTACTTGACTGACTAGATATGGAAAACTGAGACATAATATGGTTGAAATCACACTTATGTTTCAGACTGTACTTTATTTATGTATTGATGTGCAAATGTAGCTTGTTTGAAAAGATGGTTCATTAATTGGAAAATTATTCAGAATGTACTGCTTTAGATGGATAGGGAGGGAGAAATCTGGAGCTGCTATTTATACAGTAGGTTATTATACAATGGATTTACTGGCCTGACCAAGTTGGGCTATGTGAGGTCCATGTACTTAAATGAGTTTGACACTCCTGATCTAGATGGCAGCGTCTGTTTGCATTGCTCTGTTCCCGCCACATCCAATCAAATGTAACATGCACATATGACCTCAAAGAATGACACAGTGTTTTATTGTATGTACATCTCAAGAAAAACAGGAAGTCGGTGAGCTCACTTATAAACAGATAAAGTAGTGGATAAAACAAGCCGCCGACGACATACCTTGCATTTGTCAATTGGATTCAGTGGGGTCAGTGGGTCGTATTTCTCTCCCCCTCATAGTCAGTCTGCAGATTACAGCAAAAGGAAGGATCTGCAGCTGCTGGTGAGGACAAGAACGCAGTAGAGCACAGCGGTGAGGACATAACAAGTCTTTGGCCAGGACTCAGGCTCATGATGACACTAGAGTTGCAGTAATTAGTCAATCAATCAGTGATTGCCAACTATTAAACTATATGGCAGAACTATGTTTAATTTTTGATCATGGAAACATTTTCAAAATCTAAGATTAAAGCATCAAATCAGATTCTTTTAATGGTTTCTATAATAGTAACAAGATTATCTTTATGTTGTTGGCCGTTGGTTGTGTCGAATCAAGAAACTTAAGGGTAGGGTTAGGCTTTTTGAAAACAGTGATCAACCACAAATAAATTAACTGTGACACCTTAACTATTATGCAGTACCATACTTTAGTATTAGCACTGCGTCATGATATTTTGCACCTGCTACACAAAGATGCAAGTTAATGTATGTTAATGTAATAGGGGTCAAATAAATGTAGTGGAGTGGAAAGTAAAATATTTCCCTTTGAAGTGTATAATGCTTCAAATGCAAATAATCAAGTAAAGTACCTCTGAATTGTTCTTAACTGTATTGAGAAAATAAACTTAGTAACTTTCCACCACTGTCACATATGATCACACAGTTGGGTTTTGCTTGCACTGTATGTCTGCCTCGTTGTTTCCTCCCTTGTGTCCTGTAGAAACATCAGGTTCGAACATGTGTGAAAAACATAGCATTCTGTATAGATAAACTGTAATGGGAATTCCAGTGTAATGTAAAAAGCCTGTTACCTCAGCACACCGCGTTATTATTTCATTCTGACCACCCAGTACTACTTGGTGCTCCTTTTTAATAGTTCTTCTATTGTGCCTTTTCATGTGTCTTGCTTGGATGGGAATGCATCTGTCCTCTGTGGTGTTTTTAATGTCACGTGAGCCAAAAGAAAGACAAAAGCATTCTTTTTGCATGCAAAAAAAGGCAATAAAGTAGTTTTTTCTTATATAACGTGGTACATCTTGGTAAAAAATTTATATATATATATATAAGAGGGAAAGTGTTATTACAACGTGCCTTTGACTTCACTGCCCACACCTGTTATGTGCTTTAAACACACGGACACCGGCTATCATTAACTCACCCGGTCTGCACAAAGTAACGTTTACGGTCAACGACACCCGGACACATTTCAACACGGTAACGTTAGCTGCAAATATTTGGTTGACGTTACACATGTCCGAGTGACCCCTGACTCTCCAGCTACCTGTTAGTGTGCCAGACATTTCCCGTGTCACCCCGTCTTCATTAAACACGCTCGGCTTCTGTGATGAAGGGAAATAGCCATGTGTGCCAACTGGAGCCGCTCACTTTAGCTAGCCGACCAGCTAGCATAGTGCGTACATGCGTTTTAAGGATAAAACCCCACGTACATTACATTTATCGATCATTAACCGGGGTTATTACTTGTGTTACGTCATTGGTGTTTCGGGAATCGACTAATATTACAATCAAGGCGCCATATGGTGTAAATCGACAAAAGAAACTATTCCATATTTATATTGCTTAGCACCGGGTAGCTGGCTGGCTAGCGAGGTAACCTTATGCGGCGTTCGCGTTACACAACAACGATGGTAAATATGAACACTCGACAAAAAATAATTAATTATTAATAATTAGTGTTCACGAGCACGAAAAGCCACACTAGAGTAAGTACAGATATGTTACCAGCTTTGGTAGAAGTTAAAGTCACTTTTAAAAGTCAGTAAAACCTTGTATTGAGGTGACGTGAGTTTCCGGAGTAACAGTTAAATTATTGAACTGAACCTGGACTGGATACAGAATGATTTTATATATATATATATATATATATATATATATATATATATATATATATATATATATATATATATATAAATCAGAATCAAGTTGATCAAATTAATTAGATCAAACTGTAAGTTTATCCATTAAACAATATTGTTGTTTTTAAGAAAAAAGCAGAAATAGGAAATTATAGTTTAAATATTTAACAATACAAATTCAAATGATTAGAAATCTAAGTCCTAATGATTTAATATGATATTGTCCAATTGTAGATTTCAATATTAGAACATAATAATATAAAATACAACAGCAATCTCATTGGGGAGCTGGGATTCTCTCATGAACTCATTGTTCACTATCTCCATTATGTGTTTTATGTTTATTATAATTTCAACATTCTATTGCTCTTTGTATGTTTTGTTTCATTTAGATGCATAAATAACTTACTTATTTGAAAAAGCTAATGGCAAAATATAAGCATGCTATAAGAAAAAAAAAGAATTAAGACAGGAGCCCTGTGTATCCTCTCTCCTATAAAATGTCAAACATGAACCTCCGAAGCAATTAATGTATTCTGATTTGACAAATAATGTCTATATAATAATGTCTCTAAGTTTTTTAGAATAGAAAAAAGTCACAGATTGTTTTACAATGGAAAATCCCAAATATGAATTTACTCTGTATTTAACATATTTTCCGCTTAATATTGTGTATGAACAATTCAAATTAAGGAGAAAACAAGGCAAAGTAGTATAGAAAAAAAGATGGACAGTAAATACTAATAAGAGAATTCAAGAGAAAGTTGGCAGGTAAAGGAGAGACAAGAAAAGACAATATAATTCTGAATCCTGTACTGCTGCTTAGACAAGAATAAGAATACATCTTCCTCCACTGGTTCACATTTATTTGAAAACGTGTTATTTATTTGCTAGCATTTCACTCTTTACTGTCGGAATGTATATCACATTTGTAGATAAACAGACATATGAGTAAAATCCTCCTATTTTGTGGTTATAATCCTCTGTGTCCACATACAATATCCAGTGGACATTTGGATTAGAGAAAATGTGCAGATGAAAATATTAATAAAAAATATATCCTACAGATGTAATAAACGATTACTTATATAAATTGTGGCATTATCAAAAAAAGGCAAAAAATAATGGATAAATTCAGACTTATAGGGACATAGCTCTGTTTGTATATTGTATATAACTCTGCGTCAGACATAGTAGCTGATGTATTATCAGGCACACTCCACTTTTTATCTCTACTATGTTGCACAACCAGATGAGGTCTCATCAAGTTAACCCAAAGTTCATTTTTTCACATTAACATAGCCTCAGCATCACAATGATACTGGATAGGACATTTGTATATAAGCCTTTTATCACTCATATTATTTTTTGATAATATGAATTTAACTGCTTGTGAATAATAATTAAAACTCGTTCAAATGATTTTACAGTGTGATTATTTATATCTTTTATGAACATATCACTCAAACAGATCCAAAAGATCTCATCGGTTTTTCTTGTTTGTTGTTGTTTTCAATCTAGTTTAACTATGAATGCAGATGTTTCTCTGCACCTTTGTCAAGAACAAATTTTTTAATGAATAAATGAATGAGGCCTAATGAATTGTTGTTGGTGCGTTGACAGGCTGGCGTGTATGGTGCATACTCACAGGTGTATGTTTTATATTCTGGGGCTCTGCTGGACTACTATTGCGGCATGGTTTACAGTTGATTACTCTTTATTTTATTTATTACTTATTTATCTCATACTGGCTTATACAGCCTCTCAGTTCATTTTATTTCTTGTCTCTTTAAGTGCCACATTGAGGCCTGCTCTGTTCTGATTGGTTGGCTTCAAAAAGCTGTCCCTTGACAAACAGCAGTCATTAAATATCACTTCTTGTTCTTTATTAAAAATACATTCACATCTGTTTAATACTGTTGCAAATGAACCGTTCAGAGCAGTTTGTGACCTTCAGGTGTAATCTAAAAGCCTGATGGATGATAGACACTTTTTAATTCAGGCTAAGTATCTGAATTATCTTGACTTGATCGCCCACTCAACTAAAGGTATAGTACATAAAAACATAAAAGCTGACTTCCAGTCTCTTCTATAAGAGGTCATGAGACAGTTGTTAATTAATACTGTTCTCTAGATACTGTCTACTGTATTGTTTTTTTATTTCAGTCCCATACAAATTTATATTTGACATCTTTCATTCTGTCTTTGTAAACTGCATCAAAGTATTCCGCTTCTGCCACCGTTAGGAGGTTTTTCCAGTCTCCGGCGATTCCTGAAACACAAAACTTGCAACAATTAAACAAAAAAATGAAATATATTTAATGTGGAGAAAATAGTCTGAACTGTTTTTTATTTTAAATATGATATTCCATGTTGAGTTGTATTATATATATATATTTTTCTAACTTTCTATTTCTAAATAAATTATAGTTAAGGTTTTAAAATAGATTATTTGCTTTACAGATCACATGATGGAATAAAAATACAATGATGAAATCCTCTGATGGTTTTGGTGATATCACATGATCTTTTTTTTTAGAGAGAGTTTGTCCTTTGGTCATAGGTTATAGATGGTCACTTATTTTTTCCTGGGAACTTGAAGGCCTTCATGTCCATGTTTTTATTATGTTACAGATTGAAACCAACAGTTTGACAAACCAGTTATGGCGATGTGAGTTACGGTTTAAAATATATATATATATATAATTGTGAGCATCATATTCCATTTCTGCCAATCTGCTCTACTAGATGCTGCTACATCTCACACACCGGACCTCCAATTGTTTTTTTTGTTTTTTTTTATAAAACATACCCTTTCTGAGAAATTCAGACTTCGTCTGGTCCATGAATTCCCGAGGAACCGCTGAGTAGTTTGACATGTTGTTCTGCTTCATGTTCCTGAACAGACATCGGTCCGCTATCTTCTCTATCACCTCGGCGTCCAGAGATTTCTCCAGGAACCCAGCGATCCTGGCCACAGCGTCCTGCAGGTCCTGCACCATAGATCAACACCAGGATGTTTTGAATAGTGTGTTACATTGGCAGTTTTTAAGTTTTTTTTTTTAATGTTGTTGAACCTCACCGCTATCATTTCCTCATAGAAGATGTACATGATTCGCTCTTTGTATTCAGCATTCAGCCAGCCCTGAACATGATCAAACCAGGAGCCGAACATTACTACAGTACAAGAGAAAGAGAGTGACAAATACTCCATTAGCACAGTTTTATTGAGGTTTATCTCCCAGTTCTTGTAACGTTTCTAGACCAGTTATTCCAGCTTTGCAAACAGTAAAAGAAACATTCCCCTGAGCTTTGCTGCTGGATGCCTTCTACATAACCCTCCCACAGTGTTCTAACAATGTTGTACAAATGTTTATGTGCAGCCATGACCTCTAGAGGTCTGAGCATTCCTCGCTGCATAGGACATATACAACATTGCTGAATTTTTGCTTTATTGTTCTGTCTTTGGGGTTCCTCCTGACAGCTTCAGTTACTAACAAGTTAATAATTAGAATCAGGTATTCTGCAGTAGGGCGAGGTTCCTAGAATGTTTTGGGAAGGACATTTTGCCGACTGGGTTACTGTTAAAAATAAATTGCATATGAGCACAACCTTTCCCATCAAGGAACTTGTGGAGGAAGTCGCTCTGTGGGCCCGGGTTGACCAGGTAGGAGGCCATCCCATAATAATGGAAGGAGGATGTAAACACATCTCTGGGGTTCCTCATGACATAGATGACCTGAAATGTTAACACGTTACTTGCGTTCTTAATTTGACCAAATATAATGCAAAGGAATATCTCAGATTTACCTTTGGCTTGACCTCAGAGAAGGAAGGCGGCATCATGCCGTAGTGGAAGTGGGTGGCAAAGATGCGCGGGGACGGCCTCTCTTCAAGATTCAAGGTGCAGGCCCGATGCTCCTCCAGCCAGGGAACACGGTCCCAGTTAGGAAGGGTCTCAACGGAAGCCGCATCCCCTCCGCTCATGACCAGGGGGACGATCTCCTGCATCCAGGTCGTACCTGGACATAGGCCACGAGATGTTTTCTGAATTCTGTAGTTTGACAAGTGACTCGTATCTGCTCTGTTGTATGAATACATCCTCTATTTCCCCATTTGTGACGTTTATTAAAATTTGATCTACTTCTGTCATTCATGATTTAATGTGATTTAATGTTAAATTTACATGTGATCCTAACAAAAAGGCATGATCAAACATAATCAAACCTTGACTATTAGCATTTCATCTTCATTTTTAAGTAAAGACGTGTTTGAACGGGAAGGTATTTTTCTCCTGTTCAATGACCTTTCCTTTACATTTTGATAATTTTACTCATATGATGGCGGCCACATACATCTTCGCTTTGGGCCCACAGTTTGCCAAGTACACCACCAAATACACCAGTTATTTAAAATCTGCTTCGAAAACTTTGCTTTAAAAAAAATACACATAGTTATCTGCCTGTTAAAAGTTCAAAGGTCTCAGGATTGGTTGATTCTTGATGACCTGCTTTTTTGTTATTGTGCCACCAGAACATGGGATGATTCCAATATATCATCGGGCAACTTTGAAAGGTTGAATTAGAGGGACACCATATATTATCAGTTGTCTAACTGATAATACATCGTTATATGGTAATAAACAGATATTATACCTGATCAACAGTGACAGAATGTACTATATCAGTATAAAATGTACTGATGTATGATGTTTTATATTCCTTATGGTATTAGTTTGTTTTGTGTAATGCTAGCTTCCAGAGCTTTATCACAAATGAGACATTGACACAGGAGAGTAAATTAATGAATAACGCTATGTTTTAATTGTTTTATTCATGACAAGAACTTGTTATAACTAGTTCTGTCATTTCACATTTAACATTGAACCCTTATTGACATGGTAAATGATTAACTTCTCTTTTCTCGACTAACATATTTTGCAGTGTAAACACCATGTTACTGATTATAAGTAAGCAATTAGTCCTGCACAATTTCAGCTAACAATTTATTTCCAAAAGCAGTAAAAGATCTGAATACTTTTTGCATCACTGTCAATATTATATTTAGTGTAGTAACATGTGAAGTTATTTTGTGCTTAGTCACTGGTTGATCTTCACACATTGAAATTAATGTCCTTAATTCATCATTAAAAAACAAAAAAAAATTCAGAATTAATGTCATTAATGCCATAATTCAGAAGTAACAGTAAAATACTCACCTGACTTTGGATATGTTACGATGAGAGTATCATCTGGGCGGAAAGTGAACTCCTCATAGTATTTCAGGCTCTGCGGCGGGTGCAGATATGTTGGCACATAAACCCCTTTATGGACTGTGTATAACTCTGCTTCAGTCATGGTTTAGAGTAGAGATCGCTCAGCAGAACGTGGTCAGGCCGCGTAACCGTGGGACTCAGGCTGAGGCGGACTATGAAGAGGTGAACTTTGTCTCTGTCAACAGTTTTTCTCTCCCGATGCAATTCCTGTCCCCCAGGCACTTCTCTTTCTCTCTCTGACTTCTTCCTGCAGGACTAGACTAGTAGAAAGGAATGTACTGTAAACTGTAATACAGCCACTGTTATATTTGCGGGCGAAAACTTTTACTCCGACAGAAAAAACCCACCCCTGGTATGATATGAAGTGATGTGGAATGTAGTCAGACTTTAACAATGTGGACGTATCTGGGGTTCAAGTTCAAATTATTTTCTGGTGACATCAATATCCTGAATTAAGAGAAAAACCTGCACCACAAAAGAAATGGGTAATATATATAAAATACAAAAAACTATTATGCATATATGCAAGTTGTATTATGTACAGATACTTTTATATCTACTACGTATAAATGATGTTATGCATAAGGTTGTACTGAAGAATCAAATGTCCACAACAGAAAGTCTGGTTTGGAATCTTTAGTGAAACATGTGTTGAAAAAAAAACACAGAGCTCTGGATCAGATGTGGCTTTCCCTAACCAGCGTATAGCTTCGAGCCATCCTGCATTCTGACAAAAAAACTATCTTTCCCTGATCCAGTTTTTACAGCAAATACAGATAAAGAAAAGTGCAATGTGGAAGTGTTCTGCTCTCATTGGTCATCTGACTCCTAACCAACCTGGTTCTGGCCTGCAGAAGAGTTCACTTTTGCACACGCACACATTCTTTTCATCCATACAAATAAATATTGTCAATCGATCAAAATCCCTCAGTCTTTCCTGTACATTTAGGGTGTGTTATCATCTTCCTGTTTCCCTATACACTGTTGAATCTGTCGTCGATTAATTGGAGTAATAATAAAAACACACATCCTAACACTTTAGTCTTACAATAAAACAATAAAATGGTGAATGACATAAGTTGTACGATTAGATAAAACCAAGCATTAAAGCATTACTCTTCTTAATGTTGGCATAAGTAATAGGAACGATATCCCTTTAATATTTCACAACATCTTGATTTCACAACATCCTCATAGAGATGTAGAGCTTCCGTTACCTTTTTTAGGGAGAGAAGTGTAAGCCACTGGAGCCAATATGTCTGCACTACAAACTCTCTATGATAGACTCTATCATACATCACCCACGCAGAATCAGTTTAAAACAAGATTATCACTTTTTCCTCGATGTTTCTGATGGAGAACATATCCAGGGTACATTATATATATATATGTATAAAAATAATATGTGAATGATAATTATAATAATCTAACACTGGAACAAGGGAGCACACACACACACACACACACACACACACAACATTCACTCACACACTATCTATCTACAAAGATACGGGGAGAACATGCAGAATCCACAGAAATGATCTTTTCTTTTCTTTCGCTCCTTTTTATAAACTGATGAAAATAAACGTTCACTCACTCATTTATTCATTCATAAAATAAAGCATATGCATAGGAGTGTACCTGTGTCCCTCACTTCAATATTGTTGGTCATTTGATAGTACTGAAATCACAGTTATTAAACAGAATTTTGCATTTCTCACATTGTCGCCATCATATCACTGCAACCAAGAGTCACAACAAGCTGAAACGGAATTTGATAATGTTAAATAGTGTGAACGGTTAAGATGAGACCAGATGAAACTGTTCACTCAAACATGCTGAAAAG
Source organism: Eupleurogrammus muticus (assembly GCA_036785175.1). NCBI lineage: Eukaryota > Metazoa > Chordata > Actinopteri > Scombriformes > Trichiuridae > Eupleurogrammus > Eupleurogrammus muticus. The sequence continues at coordinate 7,331,906 of JAYKQN010000015.1, read as the reverse complement.
CAATGAAATGTGATTCATTTAATGATGTAATAAAAATAATAATTTTTTAATAATGATGAATTACAATCAGGGCGACACGGTGGTGCGGTGGGTAGCACTGTTGCCTCACAGCAAGAAGGTCGCAGGTTCAAGACCGCCTTGGGCCTGGGTCTGGGGCCTTTCTGTGTGGAGTTTGCATGTTCTCCCCGTGTCTGCGTGGGTTTTCACCGGGTACTCCGGTTTCCTCCCACAATACAAAACATGCTCAGGTTAATTGGTAAACTCTAAATTGCCCATAGGTGTGAGTGTGAGAGTGAATGGTGTGTGAATGGTGTGTGTGCCCCACGATTGGCTGGCGACCATCTGGGGTGTATCCCTGCCTCTCGCCTTAACGCGCTGGGATAGGCTCCAGCAGACCCCTGCGACCCCGAAAGGGAATAAGCGGGATAGACAATGGATGGATGGATGGAATTACAATCAGTCGATCAAAAATCTCATTAAATGAAGATGCAACTCTGTGACAGAAAGCAGTGCATGGTCTATGAACTCTGGAGCTCTTATTTTTTTGTTACATACCACATACAACACACACATACATCAGAAATATGTGTGTGTGTGTGTGTGTGTGTGTTGTAGTGTTGCAGCCAGTAGGTGGTGTGGGAGACCAGGTCCTAGAGTAAAGGAACATCATTAGCGTGTAAAATATTAATGCTGATAAGTTGTTTCTGTCCCCTCTTTTTGTCTCTTAAGCAGACTCTGACTGTCACATGGGGCATTTTGGGGCCCTATTATTTAACATGTTTATATATATATACAATACTTTGTTCACTTTAGCTCTGTTAAATCACATTTATAAATGGAAATGCAACTCATTTTTGCAACTCAATAAATAAGGAAATGCTTTTTAAAACAGCTATAATTGGATAATTATCAACAAATGTATGTTTTTCTAAAACTATAGTGTATCATTTATTTGAATTTCATTTAAAAAAAAGTAACCTTTTCAGGTCAGTTTTTACAGCGTCTGCTGCAAGAACATATTAATCAATTTCAATAAAAATGAATGAATGAATAGATGAATTTTTCTTAATTGAAATAATACTGAAATACTGAAAAACACCTTATAAGGGTTAAATTACCATTTGAAGTTGAACACCTGAAGCTGACCTGACTACACTGACCTGTCATTTGCTTTCACACCATTCCAATGAATTTCAGGTGGCTGTAATGCGCCAATTAAGGTGATTAAAAAACCTGTGGATATCAAGGGGAAAATAAAGGTATCTCTGATGACGCAATATCAGATTTATTAAGGATAAGGAAAGCAAAAAATGAATCCTGTCTTATTTCACAGAGCATAATGTGATCTTCTCAAAAAAAGCCTGTTCCCCATCTGCCCACCAAGCACCCTCAGTGTGTTCCTGCCTCATCCACCACCTGATCATTATATACCTGCCCACAAACCATGAGATGTCTTTTGTGGCCTTTGTGCTGAGTGTTTCAGACGTTTTCCCTTGCTTCTGTGTGGTCTCTGAGGTCTACCGTTACTGCTGTTACCGCCGTTGTCCAACCTGCCGTTACCGAGCACCTCCTGCCTGGTCTGTTGTAAATCCTGAGGGTGTCACAGCGGTCGCTTTGGACTTCACCAACTGAAACCAAAATGGTTTAGGCCTCAGCAGCTGGGAATGCTTGTTGTTACATTGATACTTTAACAAATTCCTGCTGGATGTAGTACGCGCCGGTCATATCTACACGAGCTGTCAGTCAGGCAGGCCGAGACTGACAGGCTCACGGTGCACACTGGGGGAGCGAAAACATGTGGTATTATGAAATATAACAAGGTAGGTGGACGCGAGTGCGAAAGAGAACAAACGGCACATTGTCGACTGCAGAAAAAAAAAAACACACAATGACCCTCCCATAAACATTAGTTTAAGAAACTGTAGCCTATATCATAACTGCTGCTTTGTGTTAGTGACTGATTAGAAATGACACTGATGGGGGATTGAAATGTTTTTATTGCTGAAACACAACAGGCTCTGAGCTAACAATGAATATATATATATATATATATATATATATATATATATATATATATATATATATATATATATATATATATATATATATATATACTGCCTAGAATTCAGAGCAGTACTTCATCAACACAGAGACACATATACAATTATTTATCTAGATGATGAATGCAAAATGAAACACAACTGGAGAATAGCATGAATGAAATTACACTTGAGTTAGTGCTCATTGTTTTTCTGTCCACAGCAGTAGTTTGACAAATGAAACGGGACCAGCTTTACAAGAGTGTTTTCTGCCTAATTTTAGACTTTCATGTAAGCTGCTCCTAAGTTTCCCCACATTGAAAAGTATCGAAGCAGTGTTTTAGAAGCAGTGATGCCTCAGTCCAGGCTCTCTCTCACATGCTCGGTTCTCTAGTCGTGATATGCTTGTATGGGGGACTGGAAACCAGCCTTTTGGACAACCATCGCCTGTCTTCTGCTTCTGAGCTTAAATACATAAAATGAGGGCTGGACTACGAATTTATATAGCAACATTTCAAGGAAACAAATGGCAGCAGCAGTATTTGCAGACTTGACCCATCCACACCGAACACATTTACAATGTCTGATGCAAACTTCTCAGTTTGACATCAAACTACAGGCCGCATCAGTTATTTCCATCATGCCAGTACAATAAAACTACAAAACACTGAGCAGCTATAACCCGGTACGAAATCCACCCGGGGCTATAGCATGTAATATAGTGCATTTTTTTTTTGTCTTGTCATCCGGCCCATCTTTCCCGTCGCAGCCCACATCCTGAGCCTGTATGTCCAAGTCCGCTTGAGATGCGTTTACAGTCTCTGAGTTCATAAATGCAGGCATTTATGCTGTCAGCATTCACTCGTTATCACCTTGGCCATCCAGTCAGACCTGGCCACCAGTAACCTCAGTCTGTCCCCTGACGACTGGATCAGCTCCTTTCCACTGAGGGATGAGATGGACAAGTGGAAAAGATGTAGTTATAGATTTAAATATGATATGATTTAGAAAAGGTCCAGTGTGTACGATTCAGCGGCATCTAGTGGAACAGAATTGGCAAAAATTAAATGGTATATGTTTTAATTAGTATACATATCAATCAATGCACCTAGAGACAAACCATACAATAGTTCTAGAGATGCACTTTTTTTTTTTTTTTTTTTTTTAACGTACGTTTAGCTACTTAGCTGTTTGCAATCTGCATCCTCACCACTAGATGTTACCAGAAACTGCACGCTAAGTGGGATCATGACCGTTTACCTCTGGCAGTCCAGGCCCAACAGACTGACCCCATTAACAGCCAGGATCCTGTCTCCTGGTGCCAGCTTCTCACAGCGGGCTGCGGGGGAGTCCGGGACGACCGTGCGGATGAAGAGGCCTTTCACTTTCAACAAAGTGTCCTAGGACATGAGGTCAAAAGTATCCAAATTACTCCCAAGATGTTTTATTGTCAGCCACCTCACTACAGGATTTAAAAAGTCCCATATATATGGCTCAGTGACAAATTAGTTTTTTTTACTTATTTTTTTTAAAACCTTTTTAGGAGCGTTCTATCTATCTGGTACCACGTTTTTAGGGTTACACCACACGACAGTTTTGGCATTGTCCCATATAACAGCATAATAAAGTGTAATCATTTTATATAAAATTATAAAATCATCTGAAACTGTGAGACAACTGTAGTAAAAAGTACAACATTTCCCTAGCATCAAATGGAAATACTAATGTAAATACCTACACATTTCACTTACATTTAATAGGAAAACAAGTTGGAGAGAGGATATGTGAAGTTATATTGAGATGATTTGTAAAACTACAAATATATCCTGTTAGTGGTATAAAAACTGCAACCTCTCCATGCTTAAACTAATCCTCCATTTTCACAGCATTGACGCCTAAAACGTGTTCATGTCAGAGCTATAGTGAATAGCGTAATTACGACCTTTGACCTCTCATAACAACAAACTCCTATATCACTGTAGCATGGTGAGAAGTTCAGTTACTGAAGGTCAGCAGGAACAAGACGTACATCTGGTTTTAAGTTGCACCTCTAACCATGAATTATGAGGTCTGGATCTCCTTGACTCACCCTCGTGTCAACCAGAGCGAGGCCGAGTCCCCTTTCACCCCGCTCCAGCTCCAGGCTGAAGACCTCGTCGTTATTGTCGTCGTAACCGTTGTCCCCATCTTCCTCCTCTTGCTCCTCCTCTTCCTCCTTGAGTTCCATGATGATTTTCATGCTGGCACAGTCGGATTTCAGGCGATCCACCTTCAGCGCGGCCAGGCATTCATACACCAAACCGCCTGAAAGGAGAAAACACAGGATATTTCACTTTATTTTCCCAGACGCCAAGCAGAAGAAAACCACCGTGCATGGTAATGTCCGCCTATACCTTCGTCATGCGTAGTTGCACCAGAGGACCAGGGCAGCATCTCGCCATCGCCCTGCATCCACTTATCCCGATCCGCCTTCACCAGGTGGAGGGGATCCGTGGTGTGCGGCGTGTTGGGGGGGGTGAGCAGACAGGAGGGGTCCAGTGCCGGCCTCCGGGTCTCGGCGGGGTCCGTCTGCCGCGTCTGCAGCTCCAGACTCCTCAGCTTCTGGGACAGAAGGAAGGCACCGCAGGAGCTGAACTGGTCGTGGTCGCGGGCGGGGGAGGAGGGAGACGACGGCGATGGGGGCGACGGAGGTAAGGCGGCGGAGTTGGTGGCCGGAGATAAGACCAGCTTGTCTGTTGACGCGTCCAAGGCTTCCAGACTGTCTTTTTTGGGAATGGTACCACCCTGGACCACATATAGCAATAGAACAATAGAATTAGTTTAAAGCAAATGCACACTGAATATGAAGCTAGAGCTAGTGGATGTATTATTTTAGCATAAATATATGTAATGTGGTTTTTTTTTTACCTTTCTTACCTCTTCTTTACAAGATGATTAATTAATACGTACATATGAATATTATATTCTATCACTGCCAATGCTGTTCCACGAGTTGCTACATCTTACAAACTGTACCTTCAAACCTACAGATGAACACTCGTTTTTTAGTGTAATATTCTAAAAACAATAAATTGTGGTTACTACTAACTATTTTTGGGCTAGGAGTATTTGGCCAAATCAAAAAGAACACTGATGGAAAAGCAAAAGTGAAACTGGCCGTTGAAATCTCTGGTGGAGTGATGAGTGGTAGCAATACACCTGCTTCATTTTAAAAAAGAGGAAATAGAAGCAGGTCACCGGCATTATTTTTTACACGGAAAAAAGTTTCCATCAGACTTTATGATCCCTTCTACCTCAAAAAACATTAAAAAAAACTTCCATTACTCATATTTCCATGCCTATTGAACTAGCACTATTGTCCTGTAGTTTTAAAACATTCTGTACAAACCAGGAGACATTCTGGCATTTCAATACCTGGTGGTCAACGATAGTCGTGTCCTCATTGAACTGTGAGTCACAGAGGTTGGAAATGAACTCGTGGAACTTCTCCAGCTGTTCCCTCAAAGCTGAATCGGTTACTGCCCTCCTCAGCTGGAACTGGTAGCCCCCGTCCGGCAGAACCAGAGGATGGTGGGTATCGAAACTCTCCAGGATCTCAGCTGAGGGACGAGGAGGCATGTTGATTTTTCAATAAAATGAAAAATGAAGCTGAAGGTGAACACTGCACATGCATGATTTTCATCTCGACAGTTGTTTTTGTGACCCGCAGTAGGAAAGATAGGCCGTGAGAAGGTTGACCTCTCACCGGTTCTGTGCGCTGCTGCTTGGTCGTGTGCAGATGGAGCCCAGGTGTGTCTGCAGGGGGATTCTGGGCTGTAAAGGCTCAGCAGGTGATGCAACTGGGCCGGGCTCAGGGCGGGGTGGTCAGATCGCAAGGACACCCAAGACGTCTGCTCGTGCACACACACACACACACACACACACACACACACACACACACACACAAATCATTAGAATCAAATAGTTAAAGCATCGATTAAAGCTACAGTGTCTAGTTACTGGTGGCATCTAGTGGTGAGGTTGTAAATTGGTTGTAAAATTATAAAGCACTTTTCAGACACAAAGTTAAAAGCACCACAAGCACCCCCCCCACCCCAACAAACCAATCCCCACCCTGTGAGTCTGTCTCTTTTTATGAGAACCGACAGTGACTGTGAAAAAATGAAAAAAGAAATGCAAAAGTCTGTCTACAGAATGGTTCGTCTGTTGGAAAAAAACATCATGGTGTAACATCGCAAGCCTCACAAAGAGGAACCTGCTACCCATGTAGATCAAAATGTCTATGGCAATGGAAATGCAACAATATATTGAGTTAAATACCATTTGAAAATGTTTCGGTGTATAAAAAATAATAGCAATATACTTTAAATGAGATACAAGATAATAAACAATCAAATGAAACTCATGAAATCAGGAAAGGCTCTTAGACAATCGCTTTTTTTTTTTTTTTTGCATTAAAACAGTTTCCTGACTCAGTTGACCTGATTTCCTCAGGCAGATGGTTCCAGGTCTCTGACTGTCCCCTTTATTTTTCAGCCGGGCCTCTGGAACAGACAAACGAGCTCCGCCCAAGCATCTCAAAGTGCATTCTGGCACTCTTATGTTTCAAGGAGATCAGAGATACAGCGGGGAAGCGAGGCCATGACGGGCCTTAAAAGTAATCAGGAAGATCTTAAAATCCACCCTTAAATGCACTTGGAGCCAGTAGAGAGGCGGAGGAGCGACGTGACCGCGCCGCTTGGTTCTGGTTAAAAGCCTGGCAGCTGACTTCTGTGCTGTCTGGAGTCGATCAATAGACTTTTTGGTTCAGGCAAGTAAAGAGGCTGTTGCAACATGCGTGATGAGATGAAGCCGTGCAAAATGGACTCGTTAAAAGTTAAAATAGATCATATTTTTATTAAAATATATATATATATATATTTCTAAGGATGATAAAACAGGATTTCACAAGCGCTGTGGCGTTCCGCTCAAAACTTCAATTACTGTCAAACCAGATGCCAGGATTCCTTGCAACAGGCTTCATGTGTTCATGGTCATGCTCCTTCGATGTGATCTGGTTCATAAAAAGGCGTCAAGGTCCTGGAGTTTCAGGGATATAGGTGGATGCACATTAAATGCAAATAGCTTTTTGTGAGAGAGGAGATTTAAATGTGAACTGAAAGGGGAAGCATATATTTTTTTCACACTTTCTTCAAACTTTCGGCACCCTGAAAAAGTGTGAATTTTTGAATGGAATGCACAGATTTTTTTTTTTTTTTTCCCCTCCATGGGGCCCATGCACGCTTCGTAGAAAAGCAACAGACGGCGGACTTTCTGATTTATCAATTAGAGGAATTATCAGTTAGATTGTAAAATCACACATGGTCCAAATAAAGAATGATGTAAATACTTCGTGAGGGCTGCGATACTTTGTGCGTAGAGAGTCTAAGTACTTCCCCTTCTAGTAGACCAACATGAGCCCTTATTTCTGAAAGATATAACATTTTGTCAATGTTGAGAGACAAATAGTTCTTGAAAGTGTTTGAACTGTCCCACAAACTACATAGCAGGAGGCTGCTATTGTGCATGTTGGCTCAGTGGAAAACCTCTTCTGCATTAAATTAAATTTTAGGTTAACATGGTTCTATTTAAAGCAAACTCATAGTGTTGTGTCTCTGGATAAGCTCCTGTTCTTTATATACTTTTGGGTACTATTATGGGTAACTATGAGGTCCAAACACTACCAAAAGCGTTGTGCTAAGCGGGGATAGTTACAGTAGCTTATCCTGTCAGCCAGCCCACTTGGAAATCCATTTGCAAATAGTATTAGTGTCTTTATTAAAGCTTTAAAACGGCGGTGCGAAACGCGTTTTAGCCAGTATCCTTTCCACTCCTGTAGAGGAATCACACTGCGAAATCCTTCGCCTGTTATGTCTGCGGCGATTATTTATAGCTGGATAAACCAAACTCTGCTGAGTGTTGCCGAGCCCTGAGTGAGCCTTTACCTGCAGTAAATTCTTCCGAGGCGTAGCCAGCAGATTGATAGCCGACGAGAGCGTGTGTGTGTGCTCCAAGGCCGCTTCCCCCAGTCCGGCCGCGTGGGCCCAGTCCAGGAGCAGGTCGAGATTGGCCCGCATGTGCACGCCTCTGGACCACTGGTAGAAACCAGGCTCCGCGCCTGTGTACACACAGGAGAAAATCATCTTAGAAATTTTTCTTTTTTCTTTTTCTTACTCGGATTACTAAAGAGTTAGGTCTAAAATATTAGAATAGTGGATGATTTTGAGTTTCTTATCATCCTGAGTGCACGGTACCTCTCTCCATCAGGGAGTTAAAGAGCGACGCGTTGATGAAGTAGAAGATGTAGGCGACGAGCTGTGAGGAGATGTCCGGGTGCAGCTGGCAGTCCGAGAGCAGCCTCCGCGTCTGGGTCAGGACCTCCGTGACCTGCCGGATCTCGCCGGGGACCTGCAGCCCCCCGCCGCCCAGGACCCGGGCGCCCTCGCCGGCCGCCTGCGGGCAAGGACTCTCCCTGAACGGGTTACAGTCCAGGAGTCCCGGCAGGATGGGGTACAGGATCTGGCGAGACAGGAGCTCTTGAGTAGAGGGAACAATCATCGCTCTGGACTTGGGAGATTGTTAATAATTCCTGTGGGTCAGTTTGCGGTTGGAAAAAGTTGACGCGGTGCGCTGGATGTTCTGATCAAACTCAAACATGTAACCCGCTAACCCTAGATTTCAGACCACCCATGTTGCCTCTGCGCGCCTGCTCCCTTTCGTCTTCTCTCTACGGACGAGCTGATGAAAGATTACACTGAGAAACCGAAGAAAAGGGCAGAAAATAAGGGAGACAGGAGTTCGTAACATTTCCTCCCTTTTACGCCAAAGGTCCTTGCCCCTCTTCGGGAGCGGGCCCCGGACAACGATAGCATTGTTCGGGGCTAATTGTACACAGACATCCCCCCCCCTCCCCACCTCTTTCCCCTTCGATCTCGCTCTTACACCCACCAAGCTTCCGAGGCCGGAGCCAGCCGTGGATCCACATTCCTAAAAAGCTGAATATGGCTCATGTGGGCTTGGCATGGCGCTGCGAACAGGACTGCTGAGTGAAGGGTTCTGAAGGAATCCACCCCGAGCGTATCGTTTTACATCTACTGTAAGGCCCCCGGGCAGCCAGGGCGGGCTGAACATGAACAGTAGAACGCGAGTCGACAGCCACGGCCATCACGCATGAGACAATGGAAACGGGTGAACGTTAAAACCCGATAATATTGCAGAGTTTCTGGTCGGAAAATGTCGCTCGGCGGAGCCAAGCGGTGGGGCTTCGTTCATTCAAAGAAGCTGACCACATGCATCCATGGCACGTATTGTCCCACACTAACAAAAATAAAGTGCATATTCTGTGTTGTCTGCTTATTTGTGCATCTATCGTGATGGACAAGTAAACACATGTCTCTCCCACAAGATTGGATCAGTTCGTCACGACATATCTTCAGTCGGAATAGCTGGTCACCATTGGCGCCTTATGTTTTTTCCATCCGACAGTAATTACCCTTACGTTGGATGGACGTGCATCAACAAAAAGAGAGGGAGATTCAAGAAAATGTCGGTACTCGCATTTGGATTTAGCGACGAATTGGCTGTGAAGATGCTGAATGGACGGGATGTGAGACAAGCAAGGTGAGCCAGACCAAAAGAAATCAGCTTCAGCTCAGTCTTTAAATCCTGTGCATGCCTTGTTTACGCCCAGGAACATTAAAATCTCAACCTTGCACAAACTAAATCCAGACTGTCAAGACTGGCTTCAAGAGTAAAGAGTCGACTGTAGTGACGGGAAATGATGGATGCTCGGGTGAATCATTAGGCCGTAGCCCCGGTTTAGTCCTCAGTCCTGACACTGGTGACTTCAACACATTCCTCACAAATTCCGGCCTGTCAGTTCGGGATAGGAGTGAATCAAAGCCTGCTGTGAAGTGACAGGAGAGATGGATGGGACGACTCGCCTGAATTAACTGGCAAGACCCCAAAAAAAAGACAAAAAACAAACAAACCAAAAACAAGACTAAATCCGTGCTAAGCCAGCTAGGATGAAATCATTTTATGGAAATGTCCAAACCGGATTTTTCGTAATAATCTGCACACTAAAAAATGCCAGTACGACAGGAAAAAAAGTCAAATCTCTTCTGGATCTGGTGTCCACATGTAATGCGGTGCTGGGTTTACCTTTAGAATGTTGAAGACTGAAACGATTAAAAGTAACACTGAGTTTATTTTCTTAATCTAAAGTGCAGGGAAATTAAATGGAAGAATGTTTTAAAAGGTCGGATATGATCAGTATTTCCGAATCAGCGAGATAACACGTCATTTAGATAACAAAAGAATCTGGGGATTGATTACTACAGACTTTTCTGGAAAGCTGCTCTCCATTCCAAATACAGATGTGAATGGAAGCAGCAGCAGCTTAAATCTGGCGTCCATACATCGTGCCACATATACACATGCATGTATATCTACGTACCTACAGATGAACTGTTTCTACAGAATAGATATTTTGTTGTTGTGGTTTGTGTCACATGTGCAAACCTTATGTGATTTTTCTATTGTATTGTAGTGGTTTTTTTTTCCATATTCATGTCATATTGTGTTTTGTATTATGCATTGGGCAATAAACTGCCCGGAGGACTATAGATGTAAATTAGCTCTCTAGTCAAACTCAGCCCGGCTCATTTACATGCATCGTCCCTGATGACATTTTAAAAAAATTCCTTTTCAGTCAGTAGTTTGTGCAACACAGCCAGTGACGGGTGACTTCAGGTTGAAGTGACTCCATTTTTCAGTAAGAATCAGTGTAGAAGATGGGATTGTGAAGGAAAAAAAACATATTTGTGATCCAGATTTAATGAAATTCTATAGGATTTAAAGGTACAGTCTTAATTTCTGGTGGCATCTAGTGCTGAGGTTATAGATTGCAACCAATGGACTAGCTCAAGTGTGTAGGAGAAACTATGGTGGCCATGAAAAATGCTGAAGATCATTTCAAGAGGGATTGTTGGGTTTGTCCATCCTATGCTACTGTAGAAACATGGCGGCTTCACAAGTAGTTAAAAAACAGCTCAATCTAAGGTGATGAAAGGTAATAAATCATATTTTACTTTCATACTTGGGAATATAATATTCATAAGTTTATACAAGTCTATTCCTCTACATGCTGCTAAATCCTACACGCTGGCCCTTTAAGATGGTTTTGTATTGATATTTTCTGAGCTAGAGGGATATATTTAACAACTGAAACTCAGCTTTAGGATGGTGTACACAGAAGTATAATACTGAATATGTATAGTCTTATATTCTCTTTGTCCATCCCGGTTTTTGGAGAGCTTCCTGCCTACCTGAGGTTCAGCTTGGATCAGGAAGGGAAAACATCTTTGTTGCTTTTTGCGTCCAGCGGCTGACTGGCAAAATAGTTTACTGGACAGCTTGAATTATTAAATGAAGACGAGCCAGTTTTATTGTGTAAGGTCAGAAAAGGGGAGCCGTGTCAAAAAAAACAACAAAACATCAGCTTATCATTTCATTCACACGAGATACTGCAAATTAAACTCATGCACATATTGCATTATATTTATGGATTTGCTGACAACCAACATCTGGAAGTCATTTCATCAGAAATGAAGGCTGTTGAAAGGGCACAACCACATCCTCCAGCACCGAGGAAAAAAAAAAAAAGTGCATTGTCTAAAAGTTGTAGAACAGCAGAATATGGAGGACTTTCAATAGTTCCCTTTTTCAGAGGTACAATATTATAGCATGACTTCCTTCCTGCATGGGAAACTCATAGAGAAGATGCCTCGAAACGTGGCCGTCAGGCACAAAGTCCAAACTGGATTCCAGTTGGCAGGACATGTGAGGCCTTGGCTGCTGTTAATGACCTGTCAGACCAGCGCGGGGCTAACGCTCTGCGGCCCAGTACTCGACATGGTTTCCTTTTTTCTCCTGGCGCTTTGCTCGTGGCGGTTGCATCCAGGTCACTGATAGGGCAGCGCAAAGGAGAATTGGAGTGGATGTACAGAATGACGCCTCGCTCGGCTACTGACGGGGAGAGAGAGCAGTTTGAAAGAAGGAATATGTTACATGAGATTGTAAAAACTCAAATAGGCCAATATTCCCATTAGTATTTCTTTGGTTTTGACCCACACCCACGCAGTGCAACTGGAAATTTGTCTGAAACGTTCCACAATTCCATGTCATGGGTGGGGTGCGTCAGTGAAACTGCACACAAGTGGATACTGTGGCCGCGATGAAATGCTCTCTCTCTTTCTCTGTCTCTCGGTAACCCTGTATGTGCAGATACAGCCTCATTCAAACTCCACACGCTTTTAAAAATGTTCTCCTTCGGCTCCTTTGGCAACAGGAGGAAGATCTGAGGAGGTCTTGTCACCCAGAAATCCTGAGGTGTGAGTAAACTTCCCTGAAAATGTATTTTTCTCCTTAGTGGAGGTGATGACTTTATGTTCCAGGCACATTTTTTCACTGCTGTTTCGGAGAAATTGAATAAAAAAATATGTTGATTCATCACTTCTTCTCAACTGAGAATATTTGTGTGTATATGACCATATACCATTCAGTTATTAAAAAATCATTAAAAGTGCATTATCTGATTTTCTTTTGGACACTTGGCTGCAGCAAATAAACCATTTGCATCATGCCTCTGGCTAATTAATGTCAAAATAAAATGAAAAATTCTTTCTTTGGCCCATATGATCACATCCATGGCCATATGTGCATATATGAGTAAGATTTATCAGCATTAAGAGGAAAACACTTGGAACAAAAGGAACATAATATCCAAAAGTATGTTTAATTAGTATATATTTCAAATAAAAATTATTTAGATTTTTACCTTGATTGATTGAGATTGAGTTGGTCAGTAGCCCAAATGGACAAACCCTGTAGGTTCTCCACATATTAGTAGAAATAAGAATGATCACTTGGTTGCAATCTGCAACCTCACCACTAGATGTCATCAGAAACAACACACTGTACCTTTAAGTCCTTTTCCTGTGCAGTGTTTCAGAACTTTATACAGGGAACATGCTGCTTTGCAGAACACTAATCCATATTTTTTATATTTTGTGCAGCTAATATCATGCTTATCAACAAAAGTGGCTCAGCAACACTCTGACACCCCAGACTCCTTCATCCTCCCCCAAGACACACACACACACACACACACACACACACACACACACACACATACAAAGGCCTTCAGTGTCCTGTCTCTTTCCTGTGTCAGAATGCCCTCAGTGTGGTCTGGTTGTGTGGCTCCTCACTCCATTAGAAAGCTGTCAGAGCGGCTAACTGGGCTCTTTATGCTCAGCCTGTCTGATTATTTTCTTTAAACCCCACATCATAGCCATCAGCGGGAGGACCAGACGGAGCCTCAACGGGAGCCTGGTTTGACTCTTCTCAGACATCTCGGTGGCCGATCTTGTGTAGGCATTGTGCTATCCCGTATGAGACAAAGGGCTTCATATACAGTCATGTGAGGGCTGTGTATGCTCACCTTGGTGATGTAGTACACACACTGCTGGAAGGCGAGCATGATGACCTCCTCCAGGACAGCTATGGCCTCCTCACTGGCTGAACGGATGCAGGACAGACGGAGCTCCAACAGGGCTGAAAAACGCATACACGCACACACACACACACACTCATTAATCTATACAACACTTTTTGGCAGAGAATATGAAGTTAAAGCTGATAAACTGTGCAGCTTTAATTGCCCATTCGCTCACCCAGGTTCTCCGCCTCCTCGCTCTCCACCTCCTCCCTTTCCTCTTCGTCCTCCTGTCCCCGCTCCTTCTGGGTTCTCCACTCCAGGATCAGAGGCAGCTGGTTCTGGATGAACTGCAGCAGCTCCAGGCTATTCGACATCCAGACCACCAGGGGGCGCAGCCCTGAAACCACTTCCTCCAGGCCGAGGGGCTGCACGTCGTCTGGGTTGGAGCTCTCGCCGTTGAGGCTGCAAACCCGGAGATAACGTATCTGTATTGTAGTTTGGAAAGCATCACATGAATGATGGCTAGAGAAAGAAATGAATGTGTTCTTACACTTCGGGCTGAGCTGCAGCCAGGGCCTCGGTGTACTCCTGCAACCACAACAGAAAACACATTTGCAATGAGTGTATCACAACATAGTGTTCCCCAATTAACTCACATAAAACACATCCATTGGGAGAGATTTGTCAGCAGCTTTTATGGCTTCTTTTATATAATCTAGATCAGTGGATCCAAAATCTACTAGAGACATTTCCCCACATCGTGCATCAAGGATTGAATCACGTTTGAAAAGTTGATTGACTGCAAATAGTTTTTCTATTCTTAGAAAATAAGATAAGATAAGATAAGATAAACTTTATTGATCCCACAACAGGGAAATTTGTGTTACTGCAGCGTTACAGATAAAGAAAAAGAAAAATAAAGTTGAAGAAGATAAAAAAACTATAAAAAAAATAAAAATAAAAAAACACACAACACAATGTACAAATTCGCGGAATTTGTTGATCCGCATACACAGTATGCATTATGGACATAGAATGGAGAGAAAATGCTAATAAATAGTAAGAAAAGAGTATGCATAAGCAAAGCATATATACATACATACATGCACGTGCATACCTACATACATACACATACACACATATTTGCACATATATATATGGACATACATATCCACGCACATACCCACATGTACACATGTATGGGGCGGCTGTAGCTCAGAGGTAGAGCAGTCGTCCACCAGTCAGAAAATTGGTGGTTCGATTCCCGGCTCCTCCAAGCTGCCAATCGTTGTATCCTTGGGCAAGATACTTAACCCCGATTTGCCTCCGATGGCATGTGCGGTCGGTGTATGAATGTGATGTGAATGGGTGAATGGACACGTAGTGTAAAGCGCTTTGAGCGGTCGAGAAAGACTAGAAAGGCGCTATATAAATGCAGGCCATTTACCATTTACACATACATAGCCAATGCACACTTAAGGTGCGGGGTGTGTGAGAAAAAAATGACTAACAATTATTAAATGATTAAAATAGTTGCTGAGTTGTCTTTTTCTGTTTAAGATAAGGTAAGCAGCCTACACATGGCAGCTTCATGTCATCTTGTCTGGAGCCTCATAAACTCTCCTTTGCTTATATTGTAGAATACTATCTGCCCAGGATGTGCTGTGTGTCAGTTTGTGGTAACTTGATTTAACAGAAATAATTTGGTAATATAGCTATACCATTTAAGCATAATATTAGCTCCTAAAAAAGGGTTTTAAATCTAGATGTCACATGGCCTCTGCAGTAGAATACTATACGGTATAAGGGCCAAGCATAATAAAAAGAGAAGAGAGAGAACTTTATTTTTTCATTTTAAGCATTAAATTCAAACGTTGAGAATAAAGTGGACACCCGTCATGAGCCAGTGAGTAACATTACATCACCGAAGAGCGACTGATGCTTTGCCAGCCTGTGTTCAGGATCAATCCACTTGGTTAATTGTGTTATTGCATCTTGGGATACAACATATGTGTTTGCATGTAGGTGTAACCATGGATACTCTCCCACTTGTCTGTTACAATTATGTCAGTTTGCACAGATGAGGAAACATCTTCCACACTTGTGAGGTTTCTCTTTATAACAAATGCAATGTTCTCCTCAAGGCCTTAATGCTTATTACCACTTGTTTATGTGCAGCAGTGGCAGATATCAACCAGGACTCACCCACATGGCGCCCTGCACTCCCGCGGCTATGAGCAGCAGCAGCCGCCGCAGGTCCGCCGCGTGGAGACAGGCGGATGAATACTGGACACACGCGCACAGCAGGAAGGCAGCGGTCAGTGGCGGCACGCCGCGGGCCCCGCCTCCTTGCATGGCGACTATGGCCTTGACGACGTGATGCTCGTGCTCCGTCCCGTAGCTCAGGGTCAGGCTGCGGCCCTCGGGGGACCTCAGGAAGGGGGGCCCTCCTCCGGTCGGGCCCTGGAGGTCGGCGCAGGTTGAGATGCAGGTGTTGCAGAGGATCATTTCTCCGGTCTGGCTTGGCGAGGCGTCACCCAGCATCCAGCGGGCCGCAGGGAGGGCAGGAACAGGCGCAGCGCTGTCGACTTCCTTCTTTTCAGAGAAAGAAAGACGATTTACAATAGAAGTAAAGCTGATATTCTCTCATGCTTGACAACTCCCTCCTCGTGTTACCTTGTGCGTCGTAGCCACGGGGTCCTTGAACAGAAACAGGTAGCGCTCCCCCAGCCCGATGAAGTCGCCGGGCCTGAGCTCCGCCTCTTTCCTCAGCAGCTCGCCGTTTCTGGTGACCACGGCGTCGCCCTGAGCAGGGCGGAGCACGGTGGGGCCGCCGACGCCACGGCGGTGGAAACAGCAGTGTTTCTGGAGTATGTCCGGCGCGAAGAGGACGACGTCGGGCTTCGACAGGTCTTCGGGGTCGGTTTGTCGGCCCACGACGACGTCCGGGCTCACCAGTAGGTAGATGATGAAGTCCTGGGTGGGGGAGGGGGGGGGCAGGCAGCAGAAAGCAGAAGACGAATCGTATACATCACCAAACAATGTACGATTATTGATTGGAAAATACAATTTGTCTCCAGCTCGGATGCTGTTAAACTCATTGCTGTGATGTTTTCTCACTCCTCAGAGATCACCTGTCAACGGGTCCACAAATCAAAACACAGATATTAAAACCATTAAAAACACATTCGGCAGAGCAACAAGGAAGCTCCGTCGTATAGGAAAAATGCTACTGTCCATCCTTTAAAAATGTCACGTTAAAAAAGATTTCCATTCAGCTTCAGCAGTTTCAGTTTTCATTATTAAAACTTATGGTTTCACTGCTAAACTTTATCCATTATGCACCTTTCACCTATTTTATTGAAATTAAAATGACATAGAGCAACCGTTAATATGCTAGACATAAGTATTTTCTTTCTTCCAAATGTGCATCAGCTGTTTCTTAAATGCACAATATGAAGTTTCCTCCCACTAGGAGTCCAACCAATGACTGAGTTGATGACATCATGCAGGAATAAAATCCTTCATCCAGTTAAATATTTAGTAATAGTGGATCATAAAAATCTGCCTTTAAGGTGGATAAAAGTATATTTGGCAGCTTCGGGGCTGACATAAAGGAGACATTGAGAGGCAGCCATGGGCCGCCCCTTGTTTAGATTAAAGCGAATGTTACAATTACACATTCTAGGTTTGAAAATTGTTGGAAATGGGAAATAATGTAAATAGGCGATGCCACAAAATATGCATATTTCACATCTTAATGCTAAGCCTATAATGTTTTAATTATGTAATAACATATTATTTGTGCTAAAAATAAAAAAGTTGAGCCCATAAGTTATAAAAAAAAAAAAACTCTCATATCAATACAGCCACACTTTAACGTACAACTACTAATGTTCGCAAATGTTTGGTAAATACAACTGTGTAACTGACATTATAGGCGCTTATTTTATGACTTTTCTGCTTGTGCTACTGCTACACTGTATTTTACCATTTACTATTATCCCTTAATTGCCACTTGTTACCACGAAAGTTGCAGTTCAGCAACGTGCAGCGGTGGAGGCAGATCTGAGATCCTTCACTTAAGCAAAGGCAAAACACAATCAAATCCCTCCATGAAAAATCCTTCAAAAGTTATAGTTTTGTGAAAAATAAAATCCACATGAGTGGATATATTAGAGATGTTCAAATACGATTATTAATTCCTATGTGAACAGGATTTCAAAGGTTATTTTGAACTACTTGAAAGTTAGTCCAACGGTTCCCAATCTAGGGATCGGGGCCCTCCCAGGGGTCACGGAGGTGTTGTCAGATGATTAACGAGGGGGAAAAGAAGAAAAGAAAGCCCGACCCGCGAATTTGGATCCGTTTTCAGACTTTCTCTTTCGACTATCACTCACTCACACTTTATGCCTTTGGACGCTTATTAAAATGAAACCACGTGAGACGTCTAGAGGGGAAACGTCTCTCTGGTGGAACGCACAACTCAAATATCTGAAACACGAGCTTCGAGTACAACAACACACCTTTTTTTTTTATAGAAGAGCTCGTAAAACAAAAAAGTTTGTCTCAGTCTTTAACACTGCAGTATAATTGTGAAATATCTAAATCTGCCAAATATATGTAGAGGGACATAACGTACTATAGTTTTCCTTTGGAATGTAGACGATTGGAACTTCTTTATGGAACACTTTTTGCAGATGTTTCTAGAATATATGGTTCTATTAGTTAGTTTCAGTGCTCCCAGTGACTCAGCTCTCTGCTCTGGGGTTCTGCTCTTCTAATGAAGCACAGTTGAGGTTTACTTGCTGCATGCTTTTGGTCTTCAAACACATGAAGAGAGAATGTACCATTCGAAACTTGCTAAAGACTCACTAATACTTTCACTACGGAAACAGAAAGCCTAACAGACTGATCATGTGGCGGCGTTGCAGTCTTAAAACCAGGCCCGATTAGGCAAACATTGTTTTATCAATCACAGCACGGCGTGCGTGGATTACAATGTTTGACATCGGCCCTTGTCATGGCCCGTCCTGTCCAGGGCGGATTTAAATCAGCCGAATAACCGCACAAACTCCCCCTAAACCTTTTTCATAATAGCGTTTCTCATGGTGGATGATAATATGCTTACATGAAGGGTCTTTCGGGAAAACAAATAACTCTGACGCAGAGTCAGAATGGAGCTGTGGGATTTAACCTCCGCGCATGTGGCCGTTGACCGCCGTTGAAAACCACCGGTAATCAGTCAGGAAGCAGAGCCGCGCTCCTCTCTCTTTTTTTTTTGTCTGTTTCCTGATCGCTGTACTGTTACTGAAGTAAATATTGTTGGAAGTAATGTACTTTCCTAAATTTTAAACAGGTTTCTATAAACCGGCTCTGACTAACAGCAGCGCACACTGAAGAGATGGAGATGGAAGTGGAGAACCTGAATCAGCCTTTTTGAGTTTAGCATGTCTTAAATCAGCATTATTATGAGGGGACCAATAAATCTACCCCTACCCCCCAAAAAATACATTTTACATTAGCTACTTTTACTTTTACTGTAGTATATTTTACTTCTATACAGGTCAATTTCATCAAGGTAGCAGAACTCTTCCGCTGTCCTGTCTTGTCATCTCGTGACCCTGTTGGAATAATCCACGACCTCTTGTGGGGGTCCTGAAAAGACTGACACTGATTATTTTTAATACAAAGACATGGACTAAATAAAGAGCATTGGTATTGCAGCATACAGCTGTAGCCCTGTGCTATATTTCTGTTAAAATTTCCCTAATGTTAAAAATGTTTTAAAGTGTATAAAAAATGCATGTGTAATGTACTATGCCGAATTTCATTTATTTTATGAGAGTCTGTATTTTAATTTGGAATTTGAATATTTAGTCATTTATTTTTTGTGAATTTTCATTGGCTGTGAGGTATGACTGTGAACCAGTTGCTGGGGTGGGAAGCGGAACGTGAAGTTCACGTGAGTCAGAGAGAGAGAGAGAGAGAGGGAGAAGAGAGAAGACGACGAGTGAAGAAGACGGATGGCTAGTCCTCTTCTGCTGTATTCAAGTTTTATGAGCAATAGTTTAACTTATTCTTTCCCCGGGCTTTGGGAAAGATAGTCGCTATTGTGGTCAGCTAGAGCACATTAGGACATCCAGTTAAACTTAAGTCTCAGAGACTGTTAGTTTTAGCGTATACCGAGCGTGGTAGCACCGTGGCTAACTAGCTAGCGCGAGGGAGCTAAAGCTAACAGACTGATAACGTGCAGCCGTGTGACTGAGCTGTGCAAAACGTTCCCTGGCACTGGAGAGTAGCTGTTCGTCTGGCCAAGTCGAACGAGGCGACGGAGCTCGACGGAGATCCCGGAGATCTACTGCCCTGCTGTCCATGTGAGCACGAGGAGCACATGCACCTGCCCATGCTGCTACTACGGGACTGCTAACCCACCACCGCAACAAGGTACAGGCTAGCCCGCCATTTTCTTTTAGCTCTTCGGAGTGAAGCGACCGTTGATTTCTGGTCACACCGTACCCAAGCAGCGAACCAGGCCTGCATCATTGTACATATTTTTCAGTTAGTCTATTAAGCCGGCATAGGACATTTATATGTTTTACTTCTGTTGAAAGACTGTTTGATATGTTTATGTTCATGGTTATGTGAATGGGGTTTTTGAAGATATTTACCGTGTATTGCGTTTAACATGTATAACAAAAGGGTTTTGCTTTAATTTATTTTTATGTAATTTCATTTAAATTCATTATCCCAGTAAAAAAGTTATATTTTATTATACTTCAGTGTTCAGCATATTATTGTCACATCCACATTAGTTTATAACCAGGTAAAAAGGACATAACTCAAAACCATTTAGATAAATAATACTGCTGTTTTATCACAAATTAATGAGAACTCAGGGCGCCCATAGGTCATGCTCATAATACAGGCATAGGGGCGCTACACAAAATGGAGGCACCGCTGGGATGGTTTTGAGTATTTTAGTGTTTTTCTTTGTCCTAGCCCATTTCTAAAAAACGTTAATACTTTAATACTTTAGCTTATATTCTGACATTTAGGATATTGTTAAATTCTGTAATGGAGGTAAGTAAGCTAGGAAAGCTTCAAGCAGAGCTTATTGAGTGGTGCAGCGACGAGAATATTAATGTAATTAATGCTATATTGGTGGTTGGTGTTAAGAAGGGCCTTGAAGTGGACCAGATCGAAGAAAGTCTACACACAGTGCGTTGTTGGGGTCGCGTGAGAGTAAGGGGATTCAGACCTAGCAGTGATGATGGTCTTCTGGTTCTTTGTGAGTGTAAAGAAATAATAGACCCACGTATAGTTCCCCCTGAAGTCAGGCCTCCGGATGGTGCTGTGTGGATGATCGTGACAGCCCAACAGACTCCTTCTGCTCCTGCTGATGATTTTTCAGCTAGGTTAAAAAACTTCCTGGCGACTGAAGGTAAGACTTTAGCAGACTTACCAGGTCTGTCTAGTCCTGTTGTCCCTACACGTGAGCCTGATGAGTTAGTTTTGCGTGCAATGGTTGACGCAGTCAGCCGGACTAGTAAAAGTCAAGCTGAGAGTCATGGTTATCGTCGCCTGCGGATCTTTTCAGCTATCACTCCCACTCCTGCTGGGGAGGAATCTTTAGAATACTGGCTAGAGCAAGCAGCATTGATGGTTCAAGAGAGTGAGTTAACTGAACAAGAGAAGAGACGTCGCATCTTGGAGTGTTTAAGAGGTCCAGCTTTAGAGGTTGTGAAGTCGTTGCGCCTCAGTAAGCAAGAAGCTACTGCTGAAGAATTTCTTGATGCACTGGATAGTGTGTTTGGTTCTGCTGAATCTGGTGAAGACCTTTATTTTTCTTTCCGTCTCATACAACAGAGGGCTGGTGAGAAGTTGTCAGACTATGTTCGGAGAATTGAACCCTTTCTGGCTAAAGTAGTAAAGAAAGGTGGCGTCTTAGCTAGTGATAAAGACAGAGTGAGAGTGGAACAGCTGCTTCGTGGAGCAATTGATTCTGACTTTCTGTTGTTGCAACTACGACTAAAGGAGAGACGTAGCAGTCCCCCTAATTTCCTTGACTTGCTGTCTGAGATTAGAGCAGAAGAAGAATATCAGCGAACACGGCAAAGGGTGAATGCTCGTATTCGGAATGTTTCTATTCGAGATGAGTCAGTGGAGCAAGATGCAACCATGGAAGGGTTGAAAGCTGATTTTAAAGCTTTGAAAGCCCAAGTGTCTGAAATGAGTAAAAAACAGTGTTCAGGTAGTGAGGGAATGGGTTCTCACACGTCAGCGTTTCAGTCCTCCCACTCAGACAATGACAAATCTGCTGCTGTTGCTTTACGTAAGAAGGTTCATAAATTAAGCAAGAAATTAAAGTATAAAGAGGATAAAGTAGCAGAGTCCTCAGCAGTTGTTGCTTCTATTGGAACTAAGTCAACTGATCGTGGTTCTCCTAGACAAGTGCAGGGCCATAGGGGTGATGACCGGTTCTGTTACAGGTGTGGGGAAGATGGTCATATTGCCACCAACTGTTCATCTGATGAAGATGAGAAGAGAGTGATTAGGAGACTCATAGCTGCGCTTAACAAATCCAAAGATAGGCATACTACTGGTGGAAATTCTAAAAGTGAGACCACCAACTGTTTTTCTAATAAACAGGAAGTGCGTGCAAAGACAGCAGCCACATTTCCTGAGGGTCTCATTGGTCCGCCGTCTACTGTGCAGGTAAAGGTGAATGGTCACCCAAGTTTAGCGTTATTGGATAGTGGGTCACAGGTGACTATCATTTTTGAAGAATGGTATAAGAAACACTTGTTGAATGTACCCATCCAACCAGTGTCTGGCTTAGCCATTTGGGGACTTAGTGATACAAGTTACCCCTATTTGGGATACGTTGTGGTTGACATGCAGTTCCCAAAAAAGCTTACGGGCAAACCAGAGACATTGTCGGTGTTGGCATTGATTTGCCCTGGGCCTAACACGCCAGATCAGGTCCCTTTGATTTTAGGTACTAATGCTAGCTTGTTCCATAGACTTGCTGATTTGTGTGGACGTTCCAACAGTGAGGCTCTGGCTCGTGCCCTGAAGGTCAGTAGTGTTGGACCTAACAAAGAGCTGGTTTCGCATAGCATAAGTGAAGTGGACAAAGATGACACAGTTGGTTTAGTGAGATGGATGGGCCCTGATCAATTGACCCTCCAACCTCAGGAGAGTTGTTGTGTGCCATGTCAACTGGACTTTTGCCAGCCAGCGCCTAAAGGCATCATAGTGGTGGAGGCAAGCGACGCTGTGCCATTGCCTCAAGGTGTGATGTTTCAGCCTGTTGTAGCCCCGACTTGCGCCATTGATCCCAACTGCTTCCCCCTGTTGATTCAGAATGAGACGAGGAAGGAGGTTACTATAGTTCAAGGCACGCCCCTGGGTACAGTCCAGACAGCTGATTTGGCAAGTTCGGTAGTAAAAAGTAAGAAAGTTGAAGAGGTGGATGCAAATTTGATTGATTTTGGTGAATCCCCAATTCCTAGAGAATGGAAGGCGAGACTTCGGAGAAAGCTGTGTCACCGACGCAACGTGTTTTCACTCCATGAATGGGAGGTTGGCTTAGCTAAGGGGGTGGAACACAACATTCGTCTGTCTGACCCCCGACCATTTCGGGAGAGGTCCAGACGATTGGCGCCTGCTGACATAGAGGATGTGCGAAAACACCTCCAAGACCTGCTAGCTGCAGGAGTGATCAAAGAGTCTCGTAGTCCCTACGCATCGCCAATAGTGGTTGCGAGGAAAAAGAATGGTAGTGTGCGTATGTGCATTGACTACCGGACCCTGAATGGTAAGACAATACCTGATCAGTACACTACGCCACGCATTGATGAGGCATTGGATTGTTTAGCTGGAAGTCGTTGGTTCTCTGTGTTAGACCTCCGTAGCGGTTATTACCAAATAGCCATGGCAGAGGAGGACAAAGAGAAGACTGCGTTCATTTGTCCTCTCGGCTTCTATCAGTTTGAGCGAATGCCGCAGGGAGTGATGGGGGCTCCTGCGACGTTTCAACGTCTTATGGAGAAGGCCGTAGGGGACATGAACTTGCTACAAGTCCTTGTTTATTTAGATGATTTAATTGTGTTTGGTGCAACTTTAGAGGAACACGAGGAGAGACTTATGAAGGTTTTAGATCGACTCGAGGAAGTAGGTTTAAAGGTGTCACTGGACAAGTGCCAGTTCTGTCAGCCTAAAGTAAAATATGTGGGTCATATTGTGTCTGCTGATGGAATCGCTACCGACCCAGCTAAAGTGGAGGCTGTAACTCAGTGGCCACAACCTACCGATTTGAAGTCTTTGAGGTCATTCCTCGGCTTTTGTGGCTATTACCGCAGATTTGTAGGTAACTATTCCTCCATTGTGAAGCCATTAACAGACCTAACCAAAGGTTACCCTCCTGTGAGAAAGGGCAAAAAGCCAATTGTTGTGAAAGATCAGCAATATTACAAAGAGACTGAACCATTCGGGTCGCGATGGACGAATGCATGTACACAGGCTTTCCATGAGATTATCAAGCGCCTTACCAACGCGCCGGTGTTAGCTTTTGCCGACCCAAATAAGCAGTATGTATTACACATTGATGCCAGTCTTGGAGGGTTGGGTGCTGTGTTAAATCAGGTGTATCCTGAGGGCCTTAGACCCGTCGCATTTGCCAGCAGAGGGTTAAATTCTGCAGAGCAGAAGTATCACATACACCAGCTTGAGTTCCTTGCACTTAAGTGGGCAGTGGTGGATAAATTCCATGATTATTTGTACGGAGTGAGATTCATGGTGATGACTGACAACAATCCACTTACCTACGTGTTGACGACTGGAAAACTCAATGCTACAGGGCACAGATGGCTCGCTGCATTAGCCACGTATGATTTTGAAGTGAAATATCGCCCTGGAAAGGTAAATACTGATGCTGATTTGCTTTCTCGTAACTGGATTGATGTTAACACTGAGCCCTGGAAGAAACTTTCCCAGAGTGAGGTGAAAACGATTTGTGGTTCTGTGTGTGCGCAGGAGTCAAATGACTGTGGCATGCGTGTGGCAGATAGACTAGGCGTTCCTGCGGAAGGTGTTCCTGAGCTATATGCTTTTGCAACTCATCTTAACTTGGGTCAGTTAGAACAGTTTACTCGTGAGGATTTGCGAAGAGCTCAGCTTGAAGACACTGCTCTCAGAGTAGTTAGAGAGGCCTTGAATACTGGCCAGTGGCCGTCTAGCTCTAGTCAGACTGATTCTGATGTGCCTTTGTTGAAACGTGAGAGTCAGAAACTAAGAGTTGCAGATGGATTGCTATATAGAGTTACATACAAGTCTTCTGGAAAGGAGCATTGTCAGTTGCTACTACCTAAGGAATTCAGAATGCAAGTGTGTCGTGCTTTGCATGATGATATGGGACACCTGGGAGTAGAGAGGACAGTAGACCTGATAAGGGATAGGTTTTATTGGCCAAAAATGAGTCAGACTGTGGAGACATACATAGGCAACTGTGGGAGATGTGTGATGTGGAAGAGTCCCTGTACGCGCGCTGCTCCGTTACATCAGATTACTTCCAGTGGTCCTATGGAGCTCGTATGTATAGACTTCTTGTCATTAGAGCCAGACTCTTGTGGATTTGCCAATATACTAGTTGTTACTGATCATTTTAGTCGCTATGCCCAAGCATACCCTACTAAAGATCAGAGAGTTGTAACTGTTGCCAAAGTATTGGTGGAGAGGTTTTTTGTGCACTATGGTCTCCCAGCCCGAATTCATTCGGACCAAGGCCGTGATTTCGAAAGCCGATTGATCCATGAACTTCTGAGGACATTAGGGATCCGTAAGTCACGGACGACACCCTACCATCCTCAAGGCGACCCACAACCAGAGCGCTTTAACAGAACTCTGCTCTCTATGTTGGGAACCTTGAGGGATACTCATAAACGTCAATGGAGCCGTCATGTAACCCAGTTAGTACACGCGTACAACAGCACCAAGAGTGATGCCACAGGGTTTTCTCCCTATTACATTATGTTTGGAAGGGAGGCTAGATTGCCTATTGATGTGTGCTTTGGAACTGATGGGCATGAAGCAGTCAGTCATTCACGTTATGTAGAAGAACTGAAAAGAGACCTACACAATGCTTATGAGTTGGCTACAAAATCTGCAACTCAGGTTCATTTGAGAAACAAAAAGAACTATGAGAGGGTCCTGCGTAACCAAGTATTAGCCAAGGGTGATCGAGTGCTCTTGAAGAACTTGGGGTTAAAAGGGAAACATAAGTTGCAGAGTAGGTGGAACTCTTTACCTTATGTGGTAGTAGAGAAGCTCCCTGATTTGCCTGTTTATAGGGTGAAGCCTGAGAGTGGGTTAGGGAAGCTCAGAACTATTCACAGAGACAATATTCTGCCGATTGGTAGTCTAGTTAGAATATCTGAGGAGTCAGATGTTCAACAACATGTCACCAAAAGACCTTTGACTAGGAGTCAGAGAAAGTCAGTGTCACGTCAGACACATAGTTTGCACCCTAGAGAGAATACAGGTTATCTGCTAGATGATGAGTCTAGTGAATCTGAGTATGAAGTACAACCCATATTCAGAGGGAGGTCAGGACTTTTTAGTGATCATGCTTCTGAGAGGAACCGTGACAATGTGTTACCAGTTGTAGACAGTGCTGATGAACAGGACGGTGTATCTGACCATCTTGAGAGTAATGAAGAGCATGAGGTGATGTCAGGTGATGATGCTTTAGAAACTAGTGGTGCTGAGGTAAATGCTGTTAGTGATGTAGAACCACCTGTTGAACATAGAAATGGAACTGAGTCTGCAAGAAATTCTCCTGTGTTAATGGATGTGGGAGTTGAACCACAGAGAGGCTCCCCTAGACGCGAAAAGAGGTCCATTAGGCCAGTCATCAGACTGACCTATGATGAGGCAGGAAAGTCTAAAGACCAGCCTTTAACTATAGTTCATAGGGGGGTAGTAGTAAAAATTGGTTAATGTGTCAATTTTTATGTCATGTTTTTATTTTGTGTTACATGGAAGTTTGGTTTCATGGGGACATGTAAACTGTTCAAGAGGGGGAGAGTGTAGCCCTGTGCTATATTTCTGTTAAAATTTCCCTAATGTTAAAAATGTTTTAAAGTGTATAAAAAATGCATGTGTAATGTACTATGCCGAATTTCATTTATTTTATGAGAGTCTGTATTTTAATTTGGAATTTGAATATTTAGTCATTTATTTTTTGTGAATTTTCATTGGCTGTGAGGTATGACTGTGAACCAGTTGCTGGGGTGGGAAGCGGAACGTGAAGTTCACGTGAGTCAGAGAGAGAGAGAGAGAGAGGGAGAAGAGAGAAGACGACGAGTGAAGAAGACGGATGGCTAGTCCTCTTCTGCTGTATTCAAGTTTTATGAGCAATAGTTTAACTTATTCTTTCCCCGGGCTTTGGGAAAGATAGTCGCTATTGTGGTCAGCTAGAGCACATTAGGACATCCAGTTAAACTTAAGTCTCAGAGACTGTTAGTTTTAGCGTATACCGAGCGTGGTAGCACCGTGGCTAACTAGCTAGCGCGAGGGAGCTAAAGCTAACAGACTGATAACGTGCAGCCGTGTGACTGAGCTGTGCAAAACGTTCCCTGGCACTGGAGAGTAGCTGTTCGTCTGGCCAAGTCGAACGAGGCGACGGAGCTCGACGGAGATCCCGGAGATCTACTGCCCTGCTGTCCATGTGAGCACGAGGAGCACATGCACCTGCCCATGCTGCTACTACGGGACTGCTAACCCACCACCGCAACAAGGTACAGGCTAGCCCGCCATTTTCTTTTAGCTCTTCGGAGTGAAGCGACCGTTGATTTCTGGTCACACCGTACCCAAGCAGCGAACCAGGCCTGCATCATTGTACATATTTTTCAGTTAGTCTATTAAGCCGGCATAGGACATTTATATGTTTTACTTCTGTTGAAAGACTGTTTGATATGTTTATGTTCATGGTTATGTGAATGGGGTTTTTGAAGATATTTACCGTGTATTGC
This sequence comes from Eupleurogrammus muticus, assembly GCA_036785175.1. Lineage (NCBI taxonomy): Eukaryota > Metazoa > Chordata > Actinopteri > Scombriformes > Trichiuridae > Eupleurogrammus > Eupleurogrammus muticus. The sequence goes on along the minus strand of JAYKQN010000015.1, from coordinate 7,304,292 downwards.
GTTTAACATGTATAACAAAAGGGTTTTGCTTTAATTTATTTTTATGTAATTTCATTTAAATTCATTATCCCAGTAAAAAAGTTATATTTTATTATACTTCAGTGTTCAGCATATTATTGTCACATCCACATTAGTTTATAACCAGGTAAAAAGGACATAACTCAAAACCATTTAGATAAATAATACTGCTGTTTTATCACAAATTAATGAGAACTCAGGGCGCCCATAGGTCATGCTCATAATACAGGCATAGGGGCGCTACACAGCTATTATTCAATTCAAAAGGTGTACGGAAAATGTGATTTCACTGTTGGTTTGCTATAAATCCAATGAGGAACAGTTTGTGATTTCAGTCTAAACTATGACAGCATTCTGGATCCGCTTCCTCATTACGGGCAAACGCTCTTCACACCAACTAATATGTCGATTTTTTAATGATGTGCTCTTTAGCCACGCTCGGCTTGTGGCGAGATAAACACGCCGTTAATCTCTCCCTTACACACGCTGTTAATCTTGCGCTCGTGTATTTACTTCTGGAATGACTCAAAACAGACAGCACCTCCCAACCCTCCAAATTAGGCTATTACTCTGTGACTCCAGCTCCGTGTCGACATGTGATGGAAGGGATCTTTATAAACTGGTCGTAGTTATTAAGCTACATGCTTAGGGCGGAGCTGAGATGATTGAGTGTGTGTGTGTGTTTGAATGCGCTACCTGTGCCAGGCTGCAGCCCTGCAGCAGCAGCAGGTAGGGACAGTCCAGAGGGGGGTGAATGGAGTACTGTGTGGTGTTATCGTCGCTGCTCTCCGTCTCCTCCCTCTCCGACTCCTCTCCTTCCCTCTCGCCCCTCGCCCTCGCCGGACAGAGGGTCTCTGTTTTGGCTGGCGACCCGCTGTCCCCCTCCGAGGGAGCCGCCGCGTGTGCCAAGTGAACGTGATTCTGTTCCGGGCCGTTTTCTCTCCGCGTTTGACTCGGCTGCTCGCTTTGATCCTCCAGACGCTCATCGTGGACCGTGTTCTGCGCGGCCTCCGAGTCAGAATCCAAAAGGTCCATCTCGCTTTTGCTCCTCCACAGTTTCTGGCTCCGGCATGTTGACCTCTCTATGAGAGTAGAGTTCACCCTGGAGCGGCTTTTCTGCAGCTTACGGGCCTGGGCATTGATACCTAACAGGGAGATGAATCAACAAATAGAAAACGGTAGAGAATCAGATTGTGCACGGCTGTTCAAACTAAGTGCAAATCAAGCTGCTTATACAAATACATTAAGCACAAGAGCTAATGGAATGTGGTGATAGGGCAACACCCGTTTTTTTTTTCCTGAAATAAGGTGAGGTGTGTGTGTGTGTGTGTGTGCGTGGGACTGTGTGCATTCACTCATTTGTACATCACGTTTTTTATGCCAGAGTCAACAGAGAAGCCACATACAGGAAACAGGCCTCAGTGGAAAGAAAGACAGAGCTCATGGAAATAAAAAAAAAAAAAAAAAGGTTCCACCGCGCACCAGGCATCCACAAGCTGACACTGATAGAATGCTATCACAGGCCGCGCCATTCATAAAAGCAAAATACAAAACAGGACACACTCGTACTGGATGACCACAGCTGTGTCAACCGCAACCAGGGCGTCCAGTAGAAAAGGATGGTGGAAATGACAGAAAGTGGCCCACCCTGCACGTTGACAGCGCTGTAAAGTGTTTGTCTCATCAGTGGAAAGATCCGAGTGTTATTCCGTTGTATCACATGTGTAAATATCAGCTTTCGGAGCTTGTATAGCATAAAGTGAAAACAGAAATGTTTGAAGAGGGGTCGTGCCACTGGGAAGAGGTTTCACTGAATCACTGGGTGTCTGCTGTGTTCTATAAATTTTGCATCTAAGGCTGTTTTAATGGCGGTAAGAATGAAATGAAAGTCCAAATTTGTAGCAGAAATTGAAAAAGAAAGGGAAAAAAGACATTGTGGACCTATTAAAATATAGTTTGGTCTGTGTGGCTTGGCTCATTTTCACTGGAAAAACAGCATGCCAACGGACCACATTTTTACTGTGAGAACTCTAAAACTGAATTTAATACACACAAAGCTTCATTGAGAGGCAAAGACGCTTATTCTAGGACACGCAGGCACCGTGAATTAGGATGTGGGTACGATACAGCCCCGGGGGCTGCAGCGCGGCTCCGTACCAGCAGTGACGGTGTCTTGGTCTTTGGACGCCTCCTCCTCCACCAAGCTTCTCCTCTGGATCTCGAACCGCCTCGCCAGGCCCTCTCTGGGTTTCCATAGCGACTGCAGGAGGAGGGGCTTCTCGTTATCGCCCACGACCCGGAACCCCTCGGTCCTCCACTGATGCCCGCCGCCGCCGACGGAGCCGATGGTGTCGCAGAGGACGTAGGACAGCGCCTCCTCCTTGCTCAGACCGTACCTGAATCACGTAACAGGGTTCAAAAGTCACTGCCATTTCATTTGAAATATAGGACATTTAAAGGTACAGCGCGTAGTTTCTGACAGCACCTAGTGGCGAAGGGTGAGATTACAACTAACTGAGACTCCTGAGCCTGTACTTTGGTAGTGAAAAATGTGGAAAAAAAAACAAAAGTCTGTCTCCACTGGCATTGTTTGTTTGTCTGTTCCGAGCTACTGTAGAAACACGGCGGTACAACATGGAGAGAGTCCCGCGCCCGCTCAATCTTACGTTATGAAAGCACACCACTTCTGATTCTATTTAATGTCAGACTCAACAATTGCTGCCTGTTCCTCTTCCTGAGGTTTCTTCCTTTTTCTTTTTTTTCCTGGTAATTTTTTTTTTGCTTTTACCATGTGAGGGTCTAAGGAATGTTATGTTGGTTTTATTACAAAATGCAAAGGCCATTGTGTAGAAGCAGTGATTTTTGATTTTGGGGCTATAAATGTACAAATGTAATTGACTGGGGTGGCTTGAATAATATTCTAATTAAAATAAACTCATGAATGCTTTATTCCATTTTTATTACATTAAATGGCTGTTCCATTGGATGCTGCTAAATGCCAATAAATCCCACGCGCTGTACCTTTAAATACTCGACTTATCAAGAGTCAAGAGTTGCCATGTGTCTAATGTATTTACTAACCCATTATTACCCATTATTCCTGCACAATTGTGTAATCTTGTAATGATATGACTATATCACCACTACTGTGTTAAATACAAAGCTACAGCAGAGATTATGGGAAGAAGTGAATACCACTAGTATTAATCATGCCATTATGTTTTTGGCTGAAACCTCAGCAAAGACTGACAGACGCGCTCTCTCTCCCCGGAGAGGTCGCCTCAGTGCTCCAACAACCGCTGTCTGTCTGTATTTTTTTTTTTTTCCTCTTGCTGTACGCCTTTTCAGAACGACAAAACGGACAATTTGGCGCGAGCACACTGCGTTCACTGTACTGCGGATATAATAAACAGAACAACGGGTTGAGTCCACTATGTTCATTGAAAAAATATACCAATCACAAGAATGTGGATGTCGTGCACCTTTCATCGGCTGCCAGATTCAGAGAATCAAAGACTGCTCTGACCGCTTTGCTATACAAATGATGTAGCACCGAAGTAGTATATTACAGAGGAGGAAACTTGCAAATGGACAAAGAAAAAAATACCCTGAGAAGACATACAAGGATACACATGTGGCCAGCAGACACACACACACACACACACACACACACACACACTGATAACACATGGCCCCATACCGTTCCAGGGCCTCTCGGACCAGCTCTTTTGCGCTGGAGTGCGTGGTGGCCAGGACGCTCTTGTAGTGAGCTCCTTTGCAGATGGCGCTGCCGAAGATCTTCAGGATTCCCGGTGCTGTTATCTGATTGGACAGCTCCGACGGGTCCTCCGCGATCAGAGCATCTGTGGCGAGCACTGCGTAACGAGACAGGCAGACATAACAAAGGAGGTTCAACAATGGGTTGCAGTTGTGTGGTTCACGAGACCACGTTGACCATAAGCCTATAGTGTAGTTTCCGAGACAACCAGTGTTTCCCAAATACACTAATGCTGCATTCAAACTGTGTCAGGCCTCACATTGTACTGTTTGGGCAGTTTGTATACAAATAATAGGTGTGTACTAACAGGAAATGATGTTAGGCCGCAAGCTTTACTGATGTCAGACGAGCTGCTTCCTCTGTTTCTGGTTCATCGTAGCGTCATTCAAAGCCACATGGAACAATCTGGCAATTTGTTTGTTGAGATTTGTATGTAGAATCTGTTTTTGTCAACAGCATTACATAGTCAAAAATGTAATGAGAATTACTGTGCAGTATTCATCAGGGGCAGAGGGAATGTTGCTGTCTCCTCTAACTTAACATGATATAAAATGCAGGCTCATGGTACATAGATGTGGTGGTTTGTTCCTTTACCCTAAGTAAAGCAATGTATTGGTGCTCTTCCATAAAGGTGAGTTTAAAGAACACAGATTATAAGAAGAATGGTCTCTAGTACTGTTCATTCTGAGTCTAAATGGCAGATCATACATGACCCATTATGCAGTAGTTCTCAAACTAGAAAGTATAAGAAACCCAGGACAAACATTGTCATACATTCTGTCATTGTGTTACCTATGGGTCAAATTAGGGAATTAATAAAAATGAATTGTGACCTATGGGACCCTCCATAAGGCAGCATTATTATTTCATCAGATCCCCTGCCCGTTAAATCCTCAAACTCAGTGCCTTTGGTTCAAAGGGGAATTTCTTTTTTACATTTTCAGTTTCCTATTGAGATAAAACTGGTGACACCATCATCGAGGTTTGCTTTCTCAGACGTGACAAAGCTTTCCTAGAGCCGCAGAAGATGCTAGGAAAGATGACTAGAAAGGCCCTCGGAGAGAGAGACCGGTGGTGTGAGAACAAACGAGCAGTCGTGCGAGTTCTGCATGTGGGAACCACCGTAAAATTTTATGGATTCGTCTTTGGATAATTCTACACAACCCCAACAAGTCTCATGAAACTCAGCCTTGTAGCTTTTCCGTAATCCTGTTCACAGATAAACAGCCATTCCCATGACTGGATCTTTATGCATAAAATCTGTGGAATTCCCCTTTAAAATGATATTTCAAAATAAAACACTCTGCTGATTCGTTACTGTCTGTATACTGTATATGGCCTTCGACCAATGAGAAGCTAGTAAAGTCCCGTCAGGGTGACGTACTGCTGCTGCTCTTCCTGGCTTGGACGGACAGGGACGACCGGAGGCCGGTGGTCAGGGCCATGGAGCCCGGGGCGGGGGCGGAGCCGCGGAGGAAGAAGCCCGAGAGGCGGTTGGTATGGCGACGGATGCGGCTCTTGCCGGGCTGCCTGACAACTACGGCCTCGGCCGACCTGCCGGTGGACGAGCTGCTGGTGGAGGTGCCCGATCTGTGGAGGGATGGAGACAAGAGCGTTCAATGACCAAACCCCTGAACCGAGGTCCCCGTGGAAAGTTAGAGGCGGGGCTTTCTGATAGCGTTCTCTACGGATGACGACATACTGTTCATTCATGTCCGGCCTCTTTTCTCCAGGCCGCTCAGCTGAACCCCCTCAGAGCATTCGGGAAATAATGAAGGGTTGTTTACCCCTGGCCAAGCCTGTAAGCTTCTTAACATCTCGGAGGTTCAAAGGTTCTCTGCAGTTACACCACCGCTAATTTCCTGATATTAGTGAAACTGGTTGAAGCCGGTTGAAAATGCTGTGACAGTGACAGCACCATCGTGATTGAAAACTAACTAAGTCCATTCTCAGGTACTTGGTATTTAACATGTCCACTCCAATACGTTTCAAAGGGAAATAATGCAATACTTTATACCCCATTGCATTGACAATAATTGCAACTAATAGTTACTAGTTACTTTTCAGATTAGGATATGATATGTAATAACATAATTCTATAACAATACTATTGTTTAAACTGTTTTTTCTTTTAAAAAAATGTTATGCACTTTGTATACAAAGTGAAATAAATTGTATATTTATTGTTATAATGGGCACACTTTATATATTAAAATGATGCATCATTGTTACTAGTAATTTACACAAAATAAAAACTGTATAAGTATAAACTGTATAACAAAAAAGTATTTTTTGTGATAAAAACAAACAATATATTATACTCTTACTGTATAATACTACTGAGGTGATAACTAGTAATATGACATTTAATACTTATTATTTAATTATATAGTTAATACTTTGCAGTAGATTTACAGATGCTAATAATTATTCTGTTACTTCAGTAACATATTCAGTTCTGTACTTTTACCTGTAAAGGAACGTTTTTAGTATTAACTATCAAATAAAAGTATTAAGTATTATTTCTACTCTTACTTGAGTAAAGAACAGTACAGTACTTCATTTCTCCAGCTTGTTTAGAAGAACGAAGAATGAAAATATGTCTTTTATTCCATCGAACCATTCTGATGTTTGGATGTCTCCCATTAAACCAAATAACCAAAGTCCATCTCTTTTCCCACAGGGAACATAGTAAGTTATCTATCTTATCTAAAAGCAGAAACATGTCCGGTGGCTGATACTCACTGCTGAGATCCATCACTTGTCTTCCTGCCCAGCTTGGCGAAGCGTCTCTTCGGAGAAGCCGAAGGTAAAGCCGGTGGTCTGGGAGGCAGAGAACCGTCCATCTGATGCATTCCTCGCTTTCTGACTGTAGTCGACGTGTGATTCGCGGCTGTTTTTTAAAAACGGAGAAGAAGGGGCTTCTTCTTATCAATCTCTCCATCAGATGCGCAGCCCGATGCGCACAGATGGCTCTGCTTCATTCCTGGGATGTTTCATCCGGGACGAGCGGCACAAAGCCACTCGGCTGCTGCTGCTGCTGCTGCTGCTTCATTTTTTTTTTTTTTTTTTGGTTTTTACGCACTCCGGAACAGACGCTGCAGATGTTTCCAGTTCTCATCCAGCTGTTGGAGCCCGGCTCTTCAGCCCCTACGGCCGACGCGCTCTCGTGTTACCGCCCGGCTTCACGCTGGTTTTTCAAGTATGGCACATAAAAGGAGGAGGAAAACACAGCTCGACGCCAGCAAGCGGCAAGTCTCTCACACACACGGACCCCAGTCCGCAATTTGTTTTTCAAACTGTTAACGAACCCGCTCTCCAGATGTGCGTCCACGGCGCAGCTGCCCGGAGACGCCAAGTTCACACACACACGCGCGCGCGCGCCCGCCCACCCGCACGAAAACTTTCAAAATAAAAGAACCACAAACACACCGTCTGTGTTCTCGATGTGAGTGGGAAAAGTAACTTTGTTGGAAATAATATTAGCAAATGTTAGCTCATTTTGTATATGGTCCAGTCTCCAAAATACTTCTACTATTGCTACTATCACCACTATTATTACTACAATTAGCCCTATTATTACTACTACTGATATTGCTGCTCCTACTATTGTTACTGATACTACTACTACCACTACCATTATTTGCTACTTATACTAATATTACTACTACTACTTTTACTACTAATACTGCCACTTCTATTCCTAGTACTCCTACTATTACTGATAATCTTCCTGAGGTTTCTTCCTGTTTTATTAGATTAGATTAGATTAGATTAGATAGCTCCTTCATTGTCCCACAGTGGGGAAATTTACAGTGCTACAGCAGCAGTTAGAAAAGTTACAAAAATGTTTTTAAAAATTTTAAAAGGAAAAGAAAAATTAAAAAAAATTAAATAAAAAAAAAAAAAAATCCTGGTAAATTGTTTTTTTGCTTTTACCATGTGAGGGTCTTTTGTACAAAATGCAAAGGCCATTGTGGAGAACCAGTCATTTTTGATTTTGGGGCTATGCATGCAAACTGGACTCAGTTTGACTCACAGACTCAGTTTGCCCTGAGCTGTGGCTCAGCTCATGGCAGAGAAGAAGCGAGAGAACCAAAAGGATCAAACAACAGGCTCCATCTTCTGGCTGCACGCAGATCGCAGCTGAGAGATACAAACTGTATGGAAAGCGATAGAAAAACCATTCCACTATCAACTCAGCTTTTGCTGCAGCTCCTTTTATGCAAACATGCAGCCCAAGTGCTTCAGATTAGCAATATTAAAACACAGACAACTCAGGAAAGTAAAAATAGGATACATGCAATTTGCAAGACAGAACATTACAAGAAAAAAAAAAAAAACATTGACATCAGATGGATCAAAATAGAGTTAAAATTAATAAAACATCAATAATACTGAATATCATATAGTCACCATTTTAAAATCATGGTTCTGCATAAGGTTTTTTCAGGTCTTTTGGAAAACACAAAACATGTATTAAATGCAGAGAATATTATATGTATTAATCATTTTAATCAAAAAGGCAATGGATGACTGTGGACATACTAAGAACGTTTTGTGTCACTTATGTAACATAAACTAATAAAGTGACTGAGGCGAACTTTTGAACATTCTAGGGTGACTTTTGGCAACTTTGCATTGCATTTATATATATGTTTATTGATTACTCAAATTATTAAAGTATAACCTGTGACAATGTACACAAAATTACTAAAACATTGTAGCCTATAGCTTTTATCATTCATCAGTGAAAATGTATTAATGACTTGTATTTGGGGGTTTTTCTGCCCCATAGATTTTTGTTTCTTGAAGCAGCCGTCATCATGGAAGCTTGTTAAATTGTCATTTTATCCTGACTTGGGCAAAAAACTTTGACTTAGGCAAAAAATAAAATGTTATAAGATAAATGGCCATTCTCCTAAGGGGCATAAAGAGTCTGATCCTTTCAACTAATGAGAAAAATGATTTTAATGGGTGATTTAGATGACTTTTGTCAAAAAACGACTTCGGCCATTATTATGGTGATGATATATAATATATGCCATATGCTATATACAATAATCTAATAATAATATAGAATAATAAACTATCACCATTGGGTGAACATATCCTTTTATCCCATTCACCCACATAAAGAAAAGACAAAACTCACAAACAAACACCAGCAGAAACATCAACAAAAACAACAGCAAAAATAATAATAAAGTAAAAAATAACAATTAAAAAACATATTTCCCTTTTCATGGTGCATCTATCCTTGGATAGAAATAGCCTACCATTAAAACCTGAGTTAAATTAAAGCTATAGCATTTCTCCAAATTAAAAGCCAATCTGCCTATAATTATAAATAATACACATAGGTATTTAATTTCCTTTTCAAATACAGTGCTCACCATTCTAATACCCAGAGTTTAGGGCCAAACAGATGGAACATAATGGGAACATTTAATTTAATTTAACACAGCTGCAACATTACAGCTCTTCTGGGAATAAATAACAACTTACCCATGGCACTGATATGATACAATCAATTATTTGTATTTCAATACAATACATTCATGGATTCTGGAGTTAGTTTGCTGCAATTATTTAGAAAATAAAAAAATACATGAAATGCATATAATAAACTGGACAGGACTGACCAGCCTGGATCTCATAACTACTTTTTACAGGTTTTTCCAAACTTATATGTTCAGCCTTCAACAATATGATCATTGTGGAAGAGAACACTCTCTTTTAAAATCTTACTTTCTATGATCTGATGGGATCTTCAAAGGTGCTCCTGTAATTACATTGCATTTTCGTAAAGGCAGAGGATTCACAAGACAGAAAAAAAAACATAAGACAAAACTGTAATATCCTGACATTAATGTCCTAATGTGAGTCAAGGTTCCAAAAAGCTGGATTCTCCTTCTTCTCTCTTCTCCACAGTGTGTTTGTGAGTCCATGTTTTTGTCTAAAGAACTACAGCAGCATCTAAAGACATTAAACCCACTAAGTAATGGTTTTTGCATAAAGCTTTTGATTTTAATTGAGTATTTATTTATTAACCTAGAATGTAATTATTTTATTTCTATATATTACAACTCATTTACTATCAACTTTGCTAATCCTAAGTAGACTTACATAGCTGCAAAAATAGAAGCAGCAATAACGGAAGCTACTTATGTATTAGTGATATCATCAAAATAATATGTGCCATTGTTTCCCCATTGTGATATTTCTAGCTGTAGCATTAGAATTAGGTTGGACTTGTTGTAGTATTCCTTTATTAGTATTATGTAAATTTGTCCAACCAGATTTTGAAATTCAAAGGCCTTTCAATTTCTAGCACTGATATTTTTCCATGGAAATAATATATCTGAACTTTTAGCCTCTGAATTGGATTGTGATGACCAAACAATAAAAGTGAAAGCCATTTATTGAACATTTAATGAATTGAATTCAGAAGATAAAGAAAACCAGAAACATAATTCTGAAGCAAAAAAAGTGCTCGAAATTCAATGACTTTTACAGACAGGTTTACTTCCATAACACTAAATCACATTTATCTGCAGCTGACCACGAGATGGCGACATCTGCCCTGATGACACTTGAACCACATGTTACACTGAAGAGTTTACAAGCTTTTACTTGGAAGACTAAAAATATAACACAATAGACAGCAGTGAAAGGTCAGGACAAAGTAAGCAAAAAATAGACATTTTATGTTTTTGTCCTATTTCAAGAGTTATATTTAAAGCAACCCGGGCCTTTTGCAAATTTGACCTGATACCTGTGTGTTTTTCGGCCAAGTTTCCATACATGAACAGCTTTGGCTCTGCTGTCAAACAACATTCAGTGAGGCGGGGGAAATCCCTCCTGGATAAATGGGTTTACCTGGCTCTGATTGGAGCGGCTCTGTATAGGCCCTTCTTATAGTGACACTGCTGACACCTGAGCACATGTGACAGCTCCTGAATTATAAATACCACGCAGGGCTTTCCTTTGGGCATACACGGCGTGTTCACACTCCCGCAGGTCCCCCCCCCCCGTAGGGTTGCATCATTTATCTGCGTTGCATCACGTAGGATATACAACTAATCACAGAAGCATATGCCCGGTGAGCCAAGGTCGGCTCTGGAACATAGGAGGAGGACAGAAGGGCTTAACGTCTGGTAATCAGATCCCCCGGTTGGACGAGGAGGACTGACACTGGCAGCGAGAGGCCGGCAGGCCTTTCATGATGTAAAGACAACCCATAGAGCAGGAATTTCAGCAAAACACACACACACACACACACACACACACACACACACACACACATACACAAAATGGTAAATGGTGGTTCTTTTGAGTGTTTGAGGCTTTATGTGACACCACTGCCATAGAAAGAACCTGTGAAGATTCTTCATGGGTCTTTATAGGTTCTCTACTGGTTCTTCAATTTAGTTTACTTGGGGAAAGTGTAAGTGAACTATTTAAAAAAAAATACACCAAAGCTGTCTCCCTGCTTAACTCTGTCCTCCATGGTGCTCCACCCCCATCACACACACACACACACACACACACATACTAACCCCCCCCCCCCCCCCCATACACACATTTATCACTTTAAACTTTATCCAGCTGACAGAGGAAATTTGGTAACGCTTTACTTGAATGGGTGTTGATAACACTGTCATAATTTATGAATGCTGATGACGGTTGTTGTTAAGCGCTGTTTGGTAAATGATTCACTTTTGACCAAAGTTGACATTATTTGAGATGTCTTTGTTATGACAACTTGATAATAACCAAGATTAAATAACCTGTCATAAACATGACCTAGCAGATCGTACTGTCTTTACTATAAATAAAATAAATATAAATCTAATAATATAAATTTATCTTAACATCAAATGTCATATATGGTTCGTTTTGACATTAGCTGTCACAGGACCGTCATGATGTTGTGCTTTTCATTATGAGGTCATAAGACCAATAGTTTTTATAAAGTTGAAATTAAAGACAGTCATGAACATTATTAATTAACCGGAAATATTCGAATGAAACTCCTTGATAAACTTTATTTTGTTCATGCATTAGATATTACGCTAATATTGTAATGGTTATACCTTCTTCTATGACATATTAGCTCCATTCGGCCAGTATTTGAGTTAACAGTTAATAATTCAATTATTACAAATATTCAAGATATTTTTGATATATAAAACACAACCAATTGTGCACTCCAGCCATTTGAGTGGATGATGTCAAACCAAACATAGAGACTAGTATGCGTCATGTGTTTTTTTTTTTTTTTTTTAATATATCAAGATATAAATCCATTACCCTTGCCTGTAATGCGCTGAGTTTGGCTCCAGTCGACCCCTGTGACCCTGATGAGGAATAAGCGGGTATAAAAAATGACTGACTAACTGATAAATCCATTATTATTATCCTGTTCTATTGACCTCAGGACATAAAAACAACTGTGCATCATAGAGACTAATATTACTCAAATGGGTTCAGACGTTGACGTCAATAAATTGCAACATGTTCTTAGAGCGGCGATCGTATTTCATAACTTTCAAGATTAAAAGACAAGATAAGTAAGTTATAAGTATAAAGCAGGCCAATTTACTTTATTACATTAACCACAATGTCAAGTAAGAGATCCACTGTTTGTGATAAATCCCGGAGCCCCATGATGCACAATATTCAGCATATGATGACAATGAACAGATGCACTCCTGCACTATACATTATAATCAATGACAAGCAAGAAGGCAGCACTTCCTCCACCAGTTTCCATTTAATATAAAATGAAAGCAAGTTTTCTTTATAAAGTATAATCCTAGCAACAGCTTCAGCTAACAGACAGGATATGTGACTTAAAAGACAAATGCCTATCAATTCAAGTAAAAACCAAATCAATGTGTTGACCAATTTTAGTAAGAATTTTCTTGGACAATGTTGATCTTTCTTTACTTGGAAATAGTGAAAACAAGTTTTGTTTTATCTGTATTTAAAATTGCATTTGACAATGTTGGTATTGTACCTTATCAAATATAGAATAGATTCTTGAAGGCCTGTAGGAGTAGGTGCAAAACAAGTAAAAGCAGTGTCATCACCAGAAAAAGGAAGAATGAATTTAGAATATTCTGTCCAAGATTATGAAAATATAAGGTAAATAAAGGTGAGCCCAGAACTGAGCCTTGTGGGACTCCTTGTGGATCTAGCACCATTTAACTGAATATTCTGGGTTCTGTCAGTGAGATAATTAGTAAACCACAAAACTGCATTTTCAGAAAAGCCAATAGCTGTAAGACGTCCAAGCAAAGTATTATGGTCAATGGTATCAAAGGCTTTAAGGAAGTCATTCATGTCAGCAATAATAGTACTATGGTTTTTTATGGAATCTGATATAAAGACATTAATCTGTCATTAATCTCCATTGATGTGGAAAAAACAAAGGAATTATGAATTGATTTCAGGAAATCCAACTCTGTTCAGTCAGCGCTTTTCATTAATGGCCCCCAGGAGACCTGCCCTGTGTTTTTCTCATTTACAGACCACGACCACAGCTGACCCCACTGACCCCATGGAGGTCATGTGGCCCGGGCCTTACTCCATCCTGGGTGCATCGGGAAGTTTTATTTTTTCCCAGTTCAAATGTATAAATCTGGAAGAGTTGAATCTGTCCTTGGTTGCTCTTCCTGAAACTTTTTTTTTCCCCTTTTCCCCTTGAAAAATAGAAGTTTTGCTTTGTATGAGCTGAAGGTCTTAGGACAGGGGGATGTTGTATTACTGTACAAACGGTAAAGACCCCTGATGTGAATCTGTGATTTGTGATGGACAAATAAAATTGACTTGAGTTGACCCCTGCTAAAACTGTAGATAACTTCTATCCAGATCCAGCAAAAACAGGTTAAAAAATTACAGGAACACCACAGCCTCAGATTAAACAAGACTTTGCGCTACATGAGGAATATTGTTGCACAGTGGGTTTGACACCCTCAGGTCGAAAGGTCAGGGAGCATTATGGTTTTCTTGTCTTTATATTTCAAAAACAAGCCTCTCGGCACATGAGGGATATTAGTCTCAATGCTGCAAGGTTGGTTTTCACTCTTAAGTCAAAAGGCCAGGCAGAACAATGGTTTTACATTTTGTAAAAAAAAAAAAAAAAAAAAAAGCTATACAAGGTGAGTGTTGCTGCTGGTTATTATGTTGCTGGTTGTTATGTAGTATAAGACAAAATTCAATGTATTCTGCTGGTTATTTTAACTTTTTTTTTTAAACTTGTATATAGCACATTTATATATTTCATATATTCATCTCTTTAATACTTTTATTTGACGAACAGAGACAATAATCCGAAGGAAACCATGATCATTTTGAGGAAGATCACAGTATGATAGTGACAGTATGATACTGGACCCACAGCTTCCTGCAAGAAAAAAAGATATAATAATAATGTGAAATGAGGATAGATCACCCTGGGATCACCCTTTTGTAACCTCAGTTTTATTTTTCATTTTTTATCCTGAAAATGCTTTTACTATCTGTGAGTGATCTTTTACAAGAATGTGAACATGTATCCACAGGGGCTTATGTATGTTTTATGATAGATGTATAATACAGTAGCTATGGTTGTGATATAGTATAGAAAACAGCAAAACACTGCAAACACAGAAATGATGCAAACCCAAAAATATACAAACATAAAAAAATGCAACAACAACACAAAAAAAAAAACGTTGCAAGCACAGAAAGGAAGCAGAGGCAAAGACTTACAAACCGAATATTCCCAAACAAAACCACACACACAATACCACAAAAACTGCATAGAGGGAAATGCTGCAAACTCCCTTTCTTTTTCTCACCATCACCATCATCATTTTGCACTTGACTTGTCATCTCTGACCGCCTAACATTAAGTGATGCGTGAGCCTAATGAGTGAAGACTGTGGTTAAATTAAATTAAAACACACCAACATTAGTTAAATAATTATGCTGCTCTCCTATGATATTGTAAAAGATGACAGTCAAGTGTTTAAAAGGTAAAGAAAAACACACCTTTATTACTCACCTTGCATTTGTTTTGTTGGTTTATAAGTCTTTGCTTCTGCTTTTTTATGTGTTTTTGGTTTTGCATCAGTTCTGCTTGTAATGTTTTACAGTTGAGTGCTTGCCCGTGTCGGCCACCGCACATAATGACCTTTGATTTTTCATTAAATGATTTTGAAGAAGAAAGGAACTGCTCCCTGGACAGGAGAATATTAATGACCTTCTTGGAGTTAATATTTAGTGATATTGAAGAGCTGTGATCAGTCATGCAAAATGAGCAGGTCTGAACAAGTATGCGATGCTGTCACCTCCACCTCCAGTGGTGGCTGCTGGTTGTCATGACTCCTGTATGCCACAAGACACAATATCTGCATCAGCTGTGTAGGCAGTACTTTTGTGTATCACCTGAAAAGGATTTGTACTTTATTACCACTGGCAGCTTTTCTGAAGTACAGTGATGGTTTGACTACCCATTTGAATATCCAATTAATGTTGAATGACTCGTAAACAGGAAACACAGGATGCAGAAAAGAAGGTTTATAGCGTGCACATCCAACACCAACATATAACATAAAACCCTTCATCTATGATAAGAAAATCACATTTTAAAATAGACTCCTAATATCGCTAAGATGATATACACATTAAAGGTCCCATATAATAGAAAGTGAGATTTTATTTGCTTTTTGATTGTAAGAAGGTGTAGGCGTGAAGTGAAATTTTAAAAATAAAAAATTCTTAATACTTTTATATCAAAATATGATTGAAATATGATCAAAATATGACATCTTACTGTAAAAAATAACATGTGAACCAATGTTATTATAACATACACCTTTCAATCAAATGAATTGGTAATTTTATGGTAGAAGTAAGCTAAAGTAAGCTGCTGCACATGTTAGGATACGCCCACTTTTCATTGAGCCAATCAAATTCCTCCCATTGTTTTGTCCTGTTTTATACCCTCCATACTGAAAAAAATACACAATATAGATATAAGATACTTTCAAGAATAAAAAAAAAATGCTGTTTCAGTTGTTCTTTAAGACATGCTATCAGGGCTTCCATGAAGTTGTGATGTTAAAACTATAGACTCACAAACTGGCTAATCAGAGAAGCCCAATATTATTAAAGAGACATAAAAAAAGCAAGCTGTATTCTAGAGCTGCAGAAAGAAGCTTTAAAAGAGAAAAGATGTAAAACTATATTGAGATGAGGTTTTGGTCTTAAAACCAAAAATAAGTCTTCATTGTGACATCTCAACTTTAAATAAAACCTAAGAAAAGCTTGTAAAAAATATGGGACTTTAAATGTGTTTATCAGGATAATAAACATTTTACATAGCAACCATAGAACACTACATTATAACTTCCAAAGAGGAGGATTATGGACGAAGTGAAAAAGCAAATGAAGGAGCTGGAGTGAGAGAAGAGAACACAGAAGACAGTTAGATGTAGGCAACTAATTCTCTGTGGTGACCCCTGAAGGGAAAAACTGAAAGAAGAAGAAGAGAACATTACAATATTGCAGGACAAAGACCAGAATATTACTCACACGGACAAGATGGAGCCTTACTGTTAGACTCATGATGAGTAAAATAGTTTCACTTTCTTCATGTCATGAAAAAAATAGAAACTTCTTCCTATTGTCCTCAGGTCGCCTTGGGAAGTTGCAGGATGGACGTGCCTCATGTTCACATTGTAAAACATATCGGGGGGCTTCCACCCAGCTGTCACCACACACACTCACACAAACACACTACTTACACGCACACACACTCACACACACACACACACACACACACACACACACACACACACACACACACACACACACACACACACACACTGTATATATGCAAATTTGCAGTATATCTTTGTGAAGGTTTGAAAAATCTCCAAACCTTATACACTGCATACACACACCACACCCACACAACCTGTCTGGTACATATTGGGTACATTTTGCTGCCAATATATATATATAACTGTAACTTTATACAGTAAAGTATAAAAATAAGGGACCTGTTAAATGAAGTGTTACTATTATATATATGCCAATATGCCAATATATATATATATTTATGTATGAACATATACATATACTACTACATTATTACATTATAGTTACTTACTAGATTACTATATATTTAAACAATTTGCCTGAACCCTGATTAAAAATCAGAAACTACTAGTTCCTAGTACTAGTACCTTTACTCTCACTTTTGTCATGCACCTACTTGTCTACATGACTTTGCAATAAACCATGATGATTCATGTTGTGCCTGTGCGTGCAGTTGTGTGTGCGCGCGCGTGTGTGTGCGCGCGCGACGGGGAGAGCGAGAGAGAGAGAGGGAGAGAGAGAGAGAGAGCGCGCGAGGGGGGGAGAGGGCGGGGACTCCTGAGCGGACGCCCCGTCTTGCCATCACGACAGCCTACGCTAATTCTTCCCGGCTCTCTGTTACTTTTCTTTAGCGCTTCTCAGCGGCGGCAGGGCGGAAGGAGCGGAGCGTTTGACGCAGGTCGGTCCACGCTGTCTCTGCTTCCTCCATACACACACGCACACACACACACACACAGACACACACGCACACGCATGCACACACACACACACAACCTGTCTGTCGGTGTGGCATGTGACAGTAAAGTGTCTTTTCGAGGAACAGGAGGAAAGGAAACGGGCTCGACCTGTAGCGGGGGGTTACAGCGCTCTCCCCGGCGGTGGTTCGCTCTCCAGACGCGGACGGACGGACGGAGATGGAGCGGCTGTGCGGACCGGAGCTCCCCTTCTGGGTAAGTCGGCTTCCGTCAGACGCCGGTGTGTGTGTGTGTGTGTGTGTGTGTGTGTGTGTGTGTGTGTGTACTGTAACTCCATTGTCCGCGCTCCGGCCCCACTACATCACCTATGCTGCGCCGTTTTTTGTTGTGAGAGGTTCAGGAACGCCGTACTTAACTATAAATAACCCGCTTAATAGCATTTACTGTGTTAACAAGCTCCCAATTACTGTCATGTTGAATTAGCTGCTTTTGAAGTGAAGACAGTGTCGCTGCTGTTCGCTTATGAAGGAGGAACACCCCGATAATTAACTCTTTGTGCTACTACCACACCGGTCTATAACTTATCACACTCCGCAGCCTATACACTATGTAGAGTGGCTTGAAGTAACTAAGTACATTTACCCAAGTACTATACTTAAGTGCAACTGTGAGGTACTTTACTTTAGGACTATTTGCATTTCCACTGGTGTATATATATATATATATATATATATATATATATATATATATATATATATATATATATATATATATATATAATTTAAATACATTTATATTATACTGGCTGTGAGTATGGTACACATATATACAGTTCAGCTTGTTACATAAATAATATGTGACATTTCATCTATAATACTGCATTATTATTATAACTGTAATAATAACATTATCCCTGTTGTTTAAATTTTCGTGGAATTTACACATATGTATAACACAATATATTAATATTATGATATAACACTTTAGAAGCAGCAGCATAATGAGTACTTTTGATACTTTTCTGGATTTTGCTGATAATAATAATTAAAAAAAAAATTTTTTAATGTATTTTATTTACTATTTTCAATGCAGGACTTTTTGAGATCCTGTATGAATATTTTTTTAGATGACAGTATATGCACTTTTACTTGACTTTACTTTTAGTAAAGCTTATAAGTATTTTGTCCACCACTGTATATACAGTATGTCCCTGTGGGGGTATTGCGGTTGTATTGCAGAGATAACAATACCATAGAGAAGGAAGGAGCTATAGCCAAATGAAAAGCCCTATTAATGACACACTATAGTCCCACTGTGACTATGTCTGTAGCTGACAAAATCACAGGCAGCACCATAGGAGTCAACTTATACAAACTAGTGGAGTGCCTAGGATGTATGTATACCTATAAAAAGTGGAATCTTAAAAGAGATTTTATATGTTTGGCCAAATGAGAGTGTGTTGGACTGTTCAATAGTCTTAATTGACAAATTGGTCATTGCTTAAAACATAGACATAAATTAGGATATAGTTACATTAATATATGAAAAAGGCTATGATTTATCCTAAAATTGTGGATCTCAATCTACATCACAGTTTTGAAATTGTGTTGATAGGCCACGTAAATCTATATAGTGTAACAACCTGGGCATGCTACTGTTATATCTGTTCATAAAAAAATCTTTTACAAAAAAAAAAATCCACTTACATATTTTGTATTTTATCTTATCTTATCTTATATGACTTTCAGTTCTATTAGGTGATAGTGCTAGAATTTCCTGAGAGTGAATACTTGGAGTAAGCAACTGCAGCCCACAGTAGCCTGTGTTAGTGTGAGGACTGAAGTAGCAGCTAACGTCTTAGCGTGTAGTTTTCAGGTGACGTCACAATAATTTCGTTATCATCGGCTGCATGATCGGTGCAGTAAGAAACAGGATAACAGAGCTTTGAATTGTAAGTAAAGTGCTGGGAGGCAACATGAGGTCATGATATGGAGCTTTACAATAACTCAAATGCTGCTGCAGGATAGTGCTTTGACATATATATCTATGGGATTACATTTTTTTTGTTTTGTAAAAGTTTTTTTGGGGCATAGATGACTTTACTATACAGTAGACAGAGAGATAGTCATGGGAGACTCAAACCAGGGCCTGCACAGCACACCTATCTGAGCTTCTAATGATAATTGATGATGTTTTTAATATCTATCGAAAAAACTTTACAATAAAGGAAACACACCATCGTGCCATGCTTAAGCCAAAGATAGTTGAAAGCTGAGGTTGATCTGACAAACAGTCAGAGAGATACACAAGCCGCAGATACACAATAGCTCTTTACTTTACAGGCAGATGTGGTAGAAGATGCCATAAAGAAGAATCTGCAGCAGCTACATATGTCACTCATTGGCACCACAGACCAGTGGTGTAAAAGTAGCACTACCATAATGAATAAATACTTGATTACAAGCAAAATTCTTTCATTAAAAATCCTTCTTTAGTAAAAGTAGTACGTTTTGGCAGCAAAATGTACCGAAAATATAAACTGTAAAAGTACTCAGTATACAAAATGGCCCTTTTTAGTGGTATATAACAGTATACAGTATATATCATCACCATATAAACACTCTTTCATTGATACATATTTAGGGCAACAAAACAAAACGGTACCCAACAGAAATGAAAAGTAACAAAGGCAATGCATGGTTAACATTCAGATCAACTCAGTATTAAAGTGATATCCATTTAATGTGCTAAAGTCCCTCTGCAAAGCCGCATTTAGTTTTTCTGTCTGATTATGAAATGCATATGACACCGACAACACACAACAGTTTACACAAATTCAAATAGGCCTAAACTTAAATATTATAAAACTGAAAAAAAATGTGTGTATGCATAGGTGGTTCTTCCCAACTTATGCAGATGAACAAAGCAGGGAAAGGAACATCTTGTGTAGACAAACACGCCTCCATTAACTTATTCAGTTATTCAGTCTACATACTGCAGTTTCTTCCTCAGTGCAGCACGTACACTCAATAACTCTTCATTCCTGCAGACATAGAACCTAACTGGGATAGATCTGCTGGTTTTAAATTACAGTAAAGGGATGTAATTTTCTGAACCTACCAGCCTGTTCTGGCTGTTAAACTTTAGGTTAGAATGACTGAATCGAGAGAGCTGCTGGGAAATTACTAAAGTAGGTAATGGAAATAATATAATCTATATAAACATAAAGCCAGATTAACTGAGTTTGGTGAGATGAAGGATATTTACTAACTATTCAAACCTCAGGCTAGAGTATCTGAACTGACAGATCTACACGATACTCATACAAAAAAGATAAAAGGAATATTTGTAAAATATTGATATTCATTTATTTATTTTACTGTTGTAGTTCTATGTACTTTTGACAATACATTGTGATTATTTATCAAAAATTACATTGATGTCTGATACTCACCTGTGTTTGTTTTGATTCTAAAGTAAATCTTCTTATATTGTGTTGGTGTGAATCTGCTTATTGTGTGATGTTGCAGTGTCCTTCACACTAGAGCTGGGTGATGTAGAGAAAATAGACAATACTATAACAATTTTGAAGGGGGGTGTGAAATCTGACTCTTCGTTTGTGCTGTAAATATAGATGAAAATATTTTTTATCTTTAATTTTCAACTATATCCACCATCAGCAACAGTTAGGATGCTCAGATAACCTCCTGTTGCGATGCACCAGTAGAAATAAAGTGCATCCTCAGTCACTAACAACACGTGTGTGTGTGTGTGTGTGTGTGTGTGTGTGTGTGTGTGTGTGTGTGTGTGTGTGAAGTGTCTGCAGCTGCTTCACCATTCACACAGTCTTTGCGACAAATCAGGAAACTGCTTCACAGCGATGTTGATTACGAGCCAACACTTACTAAAAAGCAGATTTTCAGCACTGCTCCCGTAATACACCCAAATATGACTTGTTATCAATTCCGGTAGAAACATTTATATCATTTCATGCCAGATTTTGGCATAATGCCCAACATATTGCTTTGACAATTTCTTGGAGGATGAAAGCAGTTTTTGATTCTTGGTAATTGACTCCAGATTTCAAAAGTGATGAAACGTTGTGCAGCGGTGAACAGAAGAAGTAGTAGTACTTTATTGATCCCTGTGGGGAAATAGATCCTCTGCATTTGACCCATCTAATCCACACACATCAGGAGCAGCAACTGCAGTGCAGAGCCCAGAGGCCGAGTCCGTTTTTTTTCTGCCAGAGCCTTGGTCAGGGACCCCAGCGGGAAACGTTAAGTGCATTATATAAATTATATCGGACTGCTTCAATGTGTAGCAGACAGTAGCTGCCAGAGAATATACACTGTCATTAGTTTTAGAGCCAACTTCAGTAGTATTATGTGTATATTAAGTGGAAAGGCAAGTGGCCGGATGATGGAGATGAGCCAAGCTGATCAAAGTTGACATGCTTGGAAATGTGTTATAACTGGTGAGGGAAGATCAGTTAAATAAGTAAAAATACCAATATCATGCAAAAATACTCCATTACTATGAACCCTCTGGTGTATAGTGTTGCCATATGGCAACAATTACGTTATTTTTGAAGAACATACAATTTATGAGGTCACATGACAAGTTTCTTTTGCTGATGGACATTTAACATGTTTTATTCAGAATTTTGTAAAATTTTCAACAAATACAAGATTAAAAAGGATCTCTCAGTTATTTATTTATTTATTTATTTATTTATTTATTTATTTATTTATTTATTTATTTATTTATTTATTTATTTATTTATTTATTTATTTATTTATTTATTTATTTATTTATTTAACATTTCATTTAGCTTTGATGTTTAGTTGTTTTAAATATAGATTAGTTGCTATATGGCAACAATATGCAAATATGGAATAGTCCTAGTGCATACAAACTAAGGGAGTCCTATTGACTTACATAGCATGAGCTGTCCTGAACTTTTTCTTATGTTGTCTATTTTCTAATATATCTCTCACTCAATGCAATAGAGGGTTAAGTAAGCATTATGAGTTGCTGTAGTTACTGTATTGCAGTAACATGTTGGAATGGTGTCTCACTGTGACATCATCATTTTTATTAATTATTAACATGAAGCATTGATGTTGTTGATTTCTTAATTTTCTCAAATCTTTGATTTTTGGTGAAATGTTGGATCATTGAACATTATTAAAATGAAACAATGTGAGAAACTTGGAGGAAAAATTCTCTATTTGGTGAAGCGAAATATGGGCTAACTACACTCTGTTGTTTGTAAGATGTCAAGTACAATAGTTAATAAATGTACTTAGTAACACCACTGATTATAACAGACACTGTGGATTTGGACATGACGAGCACAATCATGTTTCACATGACTGTGGTTGAATGGAGGTATACACACCTGTAGTGTTCTGTCTACCTGTAAATAACTGTTAAAACAGATGGTGTAAGGTACCGCTGCTGGGAACTGGGCCCAGTGTTTTGCATCTATGCCTTTTAGGAAGTCTCCATGCTACTGTAGCTCGGGGTAAATCTGATTATACTGTCTGTGTCATGCTGCATCTATTTGGTGTGGCGTCTTTGATATAAGAACGTTCGGAAAGCCTTTGAGCCACACGGCCACGAAGAAACCCCCTCTTCGCACCAGACTACAGAGATTTGAGGCACTTTGTTGTTTAAAAAAGGGTTAAGACTGTGCACCTGATTTTCCTCTGGCCGGATATTACACTAAGTGCTGGCTTGTTTTTTTGAGGCCATCTGAGGTGACCTAAACTCATGGCTGCCTATTTATGTCCACTTCAAACAAACAGTTGTAATCCCCCAACACTCAGTCCATACAGTGCAAGTCGGGTTAAGTTCTCCGAACTGGCCAGTGACTTTGTTTCCAATCTCATTATTTGTTAAAAGGTGTAGTAGAAATCAGCACTCAAATTGTTCAGCGCTGCTATGTTTTTGAAACATATAATAGTATTGAAGCAATAGCCTATTTGCAGATGTCCTGGAAAGCCTGCTACTCCGTCAGCAGATGCTTTAATGGTCTCATGGTATAGAAATGTCTTTTTGATTATAAGCATGTCAGGATGGTATATAAATACTGTCTCATGTTTCAAAAGTGCTCAAACCACAGAGAAGTGCACACAGCCCGTATCCAGAGACTGTGGCTTAAAACCATCTGTCAGGACTCCTGTGAGGTAGGGCTGAACAATTATTTGCATTTGCAGTAATATTGCGATATGATGATTTTCTCACCACAATGTGCACGATTACAACCTAAACATGTGAGCGAGTGAAGGTGGTGAGAACTTGGCTGCATCAACTTTTGTCTTTTTTGGCTCGTTGCTACTTTACGTCGAATAGGTTAACCCGGCCCACTTTACAGCAAAGTTGCTCCAGTGCTTAAAAAATACCACTGTACAGCCAGCTGTATAATGCTGTGCAGCCAAAATGCCTCAGGTCCGGCATCTCTGATATAGGTTTCTTTAATGAATCAGTTTAATAAAGATCATCTATTTTAAGTCATGCATCTTTTAATTTAATTTAAAAAAATAGGACCAGCTTATGGAAAAGCACATTTCACACTAAATGTATCTAATATTGTGTTGCTTATATTTAAACAATTCCTAATTTGTTGGGAAAAAAATGAAAAACTAGAGCATAAAATAAAAATAAGAAGGAAAAATTTACAATTCGATTATTTTCCTAAATTGTTCAGCCCTACTGTGATGTTGTAATGTCACTGTACAATCACCGTCCATCCTGCCATTCACAGTCATCAAATCAGATAATCAGAGGAGAGCCTCAATAACACTAATGACACAAAGCAACCTGTTTTTTATAGAGCTCCTGAGTGAAGCTCAAGGGAAGGAGATGTTTTTGTTACTTAAAACCAGAAACACTGTTTATATTGTTGGGGATATCACAACTTCAAATGAAATCAGGAAATATGTACAACATTGGACCAATTGTGTCATAGATTAGGTAAAAAACTTCCTCTCACGTGTCCTGTGTAATTCAAGTGCGTGACATGAAAAAAACACATGAGTATATGTGTATTTGCTGCATATAAATATTTTTACCACTTTATATAACACAGTATATATAGTAGTAAAAGAATAAAGGTTCAGTCATTCCTTAGTCACAGCAGTGTTATGGATCCATGCGACTGATACAAATGCAAATATATGAGTTGGTATCTGGATAATTTGGTTGGGCAGTGACTGTCACGTAGAAAGTTATTTGCATATGTTGTGCAAGTTCCCTGTATATATACCAGTTTTCAATTGTAGAGGTTCAAATCTTCATTATTTTGAGCATTTTGAAGGAAAGTAATTTTTAACCCTAGAAACAGCCACTGGCAACCTTTTAACAATATCCACGATTCCATGACTACAACTTCATGTAGCAGGGGAGATGGTGTGAGTCTGAATAAAAGCTGCAGAAGGAGCTCCTAATGGAGACAGATTCCCCAAGCCAGAAATATGTTTGGATTTTGACAGTGGGCACTTCAGACTGTCTGAGTCTGGCCTGTGTCCCCACGTACACACAGTCACAACCTGCAGAGCAGCGTCTTCACACTAAACCCACATAACGGCTACATGAGGCTCATATCTGTCCTGTCAGACTCATGTTGTAATGCTGTTATACATCATCCGTTATCTGAAAACATCACATTTCCACACAGTCAGGAACATGAAATTAGATATTAGTTCAATTATAATCAAATAATAAAGTGGAGAAAATCTTTTATTCACTATTATGACATTGATATTTAATATAAAGCACCTACTGTCTTTAAACTTTAACACAAAGAAACAACAAAATCTGTGCTCTCCAGTCAGAAAATCAATCATTAGTTTATATGCTGCAGAAGCAGACAGAATGTACAGCTTGTAGTACACACACATTAACAGGCCGATCTAAAGCCTATTTATCAGCAGCATTATATACCAACAAACTCGATCTGTCAGCGACAGCTTGGATTACAGTTGTGTGCCGAGGGAAACGCGGCGGCGGGGTTTGCACAGTCACCGCTGTCTGTGCAATCTGAGGCGTTGCGTAACTCTGGAATAGTTTATGTCTTCGGGTTTGGGTTTTTTCCTGATGTCGTAGCTGAAGTTAAATGGAAACTGAAAAAGAGGAAGTGGTTGTAATTGAAGAACTCAGTCAAATGACAAAGGAGGGTTAGTTTAGGTACAGTTCAATGGTTCCCACTGTTGTTTAAAGGTGTTATCTTTGCTAACAATAAAACTAATTTCCAAATTTGTACGTCCAGTTTTCTTCAGCCGTGGGTTAGGGTTATTTTGTTGTATTTGTACTATGCGACGCAGAGTATTTCTGTTGTATGCTACTTACTTACGTATCATTTATTCTCTACAGTTCCAGACTTTTTCTTGGCTCACAATGGGCCTTTGCTGATTTTGGGGGGAAACAGAAATATCTCTATGCAGGAGTTCAGAAGAAAATATTGACCATTTTTTTCCAATACAAATTATGAGTAAGGATACTATTGATAAAAGCAGTGTTTCCCTTGCATAGACCAATATGTAAAACTGAAAAAATGTGTTGCATTTAAAATAAGGCATTACAGTGTTGATGCATAGCTGCGGTTGTGAGGAACCTGCTATATTGCATTAGCGTATTTTGTCCTGCCAGCATTCATGTGAAAATTAGCCTGGCTTAACATTTACAATTATCCCTAATTGATACTATTCAGAAAAGCTTTGCACATGTCATTTACGAGAGCCTAGGCTACAAAAAGTGTATCTGGCATCTTTATTTTAGCTGACCCCAATGTCACTGAAACATTTTTGGTGACTTGCAAACGCTTAATTTGGATCTAGCCGATGTGCATCACTGATGCATGCATGCTCACTGAGGCCTGAACGGCCTGCTCCTCCTAACCATGTGCAACACTTGAAGCCAATAAATGGGCCAGAACCTGGGGAGGTTCCTTTTGTGAGGGCACTGGAGTTCTTTTTCAGGAAGGAGGATTATTGAGGTGTTTTCCGACAGGGAGTGCAAGAAATGCACCAAATAGGCTTACTTTGTCATTGGTTCATTTAGTTGCCTCGATGTCCTATAATTAAAGCATTTTTTTAAATTTAATTTTTAATTATTTAATTAAATTAATTATTTAATTGTTAATTTTTTAATTGTTACATTATACTAAAAATCCAATAAATTAAAAAACTAGGTCAGTATTTTAAAACCCTAAAGATTTAGTTGCATTGTTTTTGTAATTAATTTCTTGAATATCAAAGTTCAGGTGAATAATTGCCTTTAAGATCAAATTTGTTAAGTAATTATCTACAATATAGTCAAACTGTGAGCAAACTGTACTGGCGTGTGTGTGTGTATGTGTGTGTGTGTGTGTGTGTGTGTATGTGTGTGTGTGTGTGTGTGTGTATGTGTGTGTTTGTGTCTATAAAATCTTAACATTACTCATTCCTACTATAATAACAAACTAATAATAGCATTATCATAAATATATCAAATGATAGTTGTAGTTTACCTTTGACATTCAATTTTTACTTTTACTTTTTTTTTTATACTACTCATTGTGTCTACATCATTGTATTGGTGGTGTGTGTGGGAGAGAGATACAGAGTGACAGAGAAAATGTGTATGTGACGCTGGGACCTAAACAGAGTTATCAGTTATGTTATAGCTGTGAACAGTTTAGGTTGTTTATTAGTGAATAAATGCTATTAACTCCGCGTGTTGGACTAACAATGATTGGCGGGAAAAGTAAATGTGGTGAGTATTTCTTCCAACACAGAGCACCAGCATGCTTGTAACATGGTTTACATTTCACAGAAAGTCTCCAAATTGAGGGCGGGTGATCTATTTTCTGAAATGAAAGACTGCTAATCCAGCAAAAAGGAAACAGGAATTGAGAATTGTGAAATGTCCTGACGTTCACCTCAGAATACCTTGTGACGAGACATTAAAACATGTTAGCCTGTGAACCACATGATATTAAAGAATCCCCAAGCCAACTTATGTTTAAATGATGTCATTAGAAGAATAAGTTGAACTCACAAACTTGTGAGTAGCTCTTTCATTTCATCCCTGGTGTGCTGCAGCTGGTCTGTCATTCATTACGGTCTGCATAGTTTCAGTCACTTCCTGCGTGTTCCGTAACATTTTTTATTGGTTTTCATTCCCGAGTAATGCTGCAAATTCCCTTTAAATTAAAGCGATTTAAATGATTAAAAGTATATCCTTTTGTCCTCTGAATGGGAAAATCCATACTTTTAATATGTGTTTAAAGAATCTGGTAAAATATGAAGAACACAATTCCGGGAATAACACTGCTAATGTTTTCCATATCACAGAGAACATGGCCGACAGCAGTTCCTGTCCTCATGCTGTCTTTATTGTCGTCCACTGACAGTGTAACAGAGACCAGATGCAGAGCCTGCTGAGATGCACTTTCTCAAACCTTTAAATACACATAGAAGAGATTACAGAAGTTTGTCAACCTCACCACCACCACCTTTGTGCGACGAGGGAGTTGAATAACTGTTACTGACCAAATTTGAGAATTCAGATTTCCTTCGCGGAAGCTGCTGCAGATTCTTGTAATTCCACTGCAAAGACTCCCATGATGTCTAAATACTTTTACCATTGCTAGCATTGCTCATCTTGTAGTGCCCTGACCGGCAGTGGTAAATTACATGTGACCAAAGCGGTACGCAGGAATTGGCCAGCAATTGAAGTCGGTCAGTTATTCAGAAGAAAGATGCGCTTGTGGTAGTCTAAAAATTCTTTATAGTTGTTAATGGTGAAAAATGTGTGTGTGAGTGTATGTCGTTGGGTCTCATCATGCAGGCAGCAATATACAAACTATTTTCACCTTAGTTTTGTTTTTATCCAATCATTACTGTGTTATTACTGTTTGATTTCTGGGGTTCACATGTTTCCTTATTATTTTCTCTTCTCTAATATAAGAGAACATTTTACAAGTGTTCAAGAGCAATATTACATTATTCTCAACATCTAAACATCTAAAAAGATTTGGATAATTAATTTTAAGGCGCGGGCGACACGGTGGAGCAGTGGGTAGCACTGTTGCCTCACAGCAAGAAGGTCGCAGGTTCAAGACCGCCTTGGGGCCTGGGTCTGGGACCTTTCTGTGTGGAGTTTGCATGTTCTCCCCGTGTCTGCGTGGGTTTTCACCGGGTACTCCGGCTTCCTCCCACAATACAAAACATGCTCAGGTTAATTGGCAAATCTAAATTGCCCATAGGTGTGAGTGTGTGTGTGAATGGTGTGTGAATGGTGTGTGTGCCCCACGATTGGCTGGCGACCATCTGGGGTGTATCCCCCTGCCTCTGGCCATAAATGCGCTGGGATAGGCTCCAGCAGACCCCTGCGACCCCGAAAGGGAATAAGCGGGATAGAAAATGGATGGATGGATGGATGGATTTTAAGGCGTAAAGTACATCTCCAACATGAACATGAAAAACATATTTAGCAACTGGTGTGTCTGTAAGTGACTTTTTCTTTAAGCTTACTGAGCAGCTTTATATATAATTTAGCTTAGCAGTTAGCCTCTTTGCTTGTCATGTCTATTCCCACTGAGCGGAGTAGATCCAGTGTAAATGTAACAAATCATACTTAATAAGGCTCAGTATAGAATCAGTAAATAGATCCTGTGGGGGTGTGTGTGTGTGTGATTTCTCCAAATTGTTTTTGACCTGGCGCCAGCTTGCTGCTATTGGCCTCTACCACTAATGCTGTCTCAGTCAATTATTCTCAATTCTCTCCACTTATAGCATCTGCCTATATTACTCATGGCAGCCATAGAAAAAGGCTCAGTGCAGTCACCCGTCTTTTGTACTCTTTCTAAGGCCTGTCTTAATATTGGATATCATCCCATTTAGGAGTTGGCACATCCCAGTCAGGCCAATGTGAATGAGCGTTTGGTTCAGATTTGAGAAAGCCGGGTAAATTTAGTAAGATATTTACGATGTAATAGTCCACCCCGACTCAACCCTTGACTGATGAGATCACATCGGACTTAACGATGTTTAATGATGGCTCCATAGTTACCCGCTGTTAACGGGGGAATTACAGTATGTGCGTGCTTGTTTGCGTTAGTCGTCGTCTGAACTGTGATTCATTGATGTACTGTATCAGTTGGAGTGTGTACTTCTGAGGGCGGGCGGCCCACATGCGGCGAGATTTACGAGGTGGGTTACAAACTCCTCTGACTGAAGTCACAATGGGTTCATTGCAGAGGAGCTCCCCGCTGGCAAGGCGACAAGTTCACACAGTGGGAGGAGAAGCTCATTTGACTAACAGACACGTGCGAATCGGAGCTTCAGAAGATCTGGAGTATGCTGCAGGATAATATTAGATTTCATGCAGGAATTTTATCACTGGTAATCTCATTTAGTTTCAAAGATTACAGTAAAAGTCTCGGGCGATGCCAAGCAACAGTCACATTTCACTGTCTCCAGGGATCGATACTTCGCTTCGCGAAATTAAATCCCGAAAGAATCACAGCTGCACCAACAGGACCAACGTTTATAAAGCGCAGAGACGGCAGCGCGGGGAATGAAATTAATGAAGGCTCACATACTGTAAGTCATCTCAAAAAGCTCAGGTCACGTAAGTTGAGACTAAAATCACATGTTCCACCATGTATAAACAATTTAGTCAGAGCTGTTCAGAGGCCCGCTTCTGCAGCACTGACCCGTTCCGAGTAAAAAAAAAAATAGAAATAAAAAACATCTGGCAGAGTATTGGGAGGCAAGTGAGCTGCTCATCGTTAAGCTCATCTTTTTTTTTCTTAGGGAATTTCAATAATAGAAGGCGACTATAAAAAAGTGGAACTCCGTTATTGAGGTCTAAACAGGATATCAAAGTATTTCTGCTTCGACGGAGAGACGGAGCGGAAAGGCAGGAACGATGAAGGATGCAGCGGAGATGACAAACCCAGGATGTGGACGAGGAACAGGATATAAAAAGAGAAGATGAGACACAAAAAACAATGATTTGATTGGTCATGCACCACTGCGGCGGGGTGAAAGGAGAATACAAATGTTGACGCTTATTGCCTTTGTTTTTCTGATGCTGTAAAACATTTTCATAAACATTTCTGTTTATTTCGATTATTTCACGTGAGCAGTTTGAGTTTGGGTTAGAAGTGGCCGGGGCTTAAAGGGCCAAATCAGACATCTCCTATTTCTATGGCAGCAGCTTGGCAGCAAGTACAGTTGAAGATTTGTTGCTGGGTTACTTTTGCTTGACTCAGCAGTCATTTCCCCACTCTAAAATGAAGGTCAGTCCACCTTCAGGGAGTCTGGTCAGGGTCGTGTGAGAATGGAAATCATTAGTAGCCCTTCGATATAAGTGGTCATGTGAAGTTCTAGCAGCAATGCTCATGAATCAGCGCTATCTCAGCCTCTAACACTTTAGTAACTTTATAGAAGAGTTATAGTACTTCTTTAACAGTACCATTAATTGTTTCTTATTCAGTCATTCATTTGAATGAAACCAACTTTAATTGCAGATGTGTGTTTCCTGATTAGATCTTCTTCTGACACTGATTCTATACATGCACTTGGTTATTTTTCACAAACCGATGTGACAGTGTGTTTATTAAGCGGGGTGCTACCATTAGATCCCTTGGTGGCTGTAAAACCGTTGTGTGACGATAACAAGGTGCTATGCAACAATCCCATCGAGTGATGAGCCTCACAGGGGAGACAAAAGCCAGACCTGTGTACCCTATCTGCTTTGTTTCCGACTCTCTAACCTTTTGCTGCAGGCTTTTCTCCTGGTAAATTATGAAAATAATACATTAAACACACAACAAATAGAATTGTAATAATACTTCCCTGAGATGGTTAGGAAGTCTCTATACACTTGAGTATTTGAATAGATTTATTTTACATGTTTACAGATCCGATTACGTGACAAAGTATAACATTTTAATTCAATTTGGGCTGGTGGCGCATCAGCAGAGTGTAATTGGTAAAAAAAACATTGGTTTGAAGGGATGGTGGGCAGATAATGTGTTCTCTAATGCACTTGTAAATGAAATAATAGGCCACTCACACTCGTTTCCATATAACATCTCCACAATAATCCCACCAAATTGGTTGTCAGATTTGTAAAAAATTGCACTTGCTGCATAAAAAGCAGGCTTCTCTGACTTTATATATGTTTTTTGTTTTTGTTAATAATTTACTGAATATTCTAGTGGTTATTACATTTTGGCTTTGAATTGAACACCCACATGTAGTTGCAGGTTTTTCCCTGCACAAGAACAAGAAAAGTAGTAAAACTGCACTGCACTTTTTCCAAAATTTGCAAAAGTGTTGTCGTATCTTCAGAACAAAACTTTCATCAACATAAATGTTCAATTTTAAATGTGAGCAAGGACAGAACTCACGTCTTATGTACATTTTACACCTTTTTTAAACAAGATAAGAAATACTATGATGTTGAACTCTTTGACTGTTATTAGTAAACACTGTTAAACATGGTCGAATTGTGACATTTACTTTTGTGCTCAATGCTGAGACAGATAAGAGGTGTGTGCGTGTGTGTGTGTGTGTGTGCGTGCGTGTGTGCGCGTGTGTTATGAACACAAATGGATTGACATTGGCGGCTGTCTTGCCGCCCAAGTTGACCTCCAGGAATAAGAGTGATTGGAATGGAAAATGGGGATTTCTTCTCACAAACATACAGGAAGAACAGCGTTTTTAGCACTAACGAAAGAGCAGGAGAATGTTTTATCTGAATCAGTCAGTGTTTTTGGGAAAAACTGTGTGTTCGGGTGACTGAATTCCAGCTATTTGTGTTTCCAGCACTCAATTTGTGTGTCAAATGGTTCCAGCTTCATGATGAACTGACAGATATGAATGGTATCGTTCCTTAATCTAACTCTCATTTTGGACTATTTTCCAAAATGTCAATTACTTAAAGGCCCCATATGGTAGAAAATGAGATATATTCATATCTTTTGGCATATAGAAAGGTCTTGGTGTTCCAAAAATACCATGTATCAAAAACCTCAATCCACAGCAAAATAGACACAGCAGAACTGTGCTTTAAAATCAGCTGTCAGGACATCTGAGTAGTTGTGATGTCACAGCTATAAAGTCACCCCACCCATTTATAGCCATTCCAATCAGCTAAACAGAGTAGAGGCTTATTAATAATTAATAAGACAGATACAGAATCATTTGTTCTTTCTAGAGCTGTAGAGATAAGCTTGAGAGAGCAGATGTAAAAACTCTATTCAGATTTTTTTGGTTCTTAAAACCACAAATATAGCTGGTTAGTGACATCACAACTTATAATAAAATCCAGGAGAAGTGTACAATACGGTGTGAGAATATCTCATAAGAGTACCTGGAATCTCTTACAAAATAGATGCATACTAAACTATCAAGAAGTATTTCAGTACTGAACAACGCAAAGCACATTTTTGATTTTAACTCTTACTGTTGCGACGTTTGCGCTAATACTATCTTCACTTTCTGAATCAATTATACTTCGAAAGAGACCTATAAAAATTTTACATAAGGCTGCATATTGAGATTACAACATACTATTCTTAAATTCAAATCTTTAAAATAAATGGGCATTGTAGAATATAAAACTGCCCTTATAATGTATAAAGCAGGGTATAATCAGCTCCCTGGAAATAGACAGTGGATGTTTTGTAGAAGATAATTAATCCTAAGAGGGGAGCAAAAACTCAAATCCTTGGTGTGCTCGAGCACAAGCGATTTTCAAACATACATATTTTTTCCACAGAAAGTACAAACGATGAATTAATAAGATGTATTATAAAGAAGTATATGGAGAAGGAGTTACATTAACAAGATAATTGTCAGTATCATTATTATTATATTCACTCGGTATCATGAGTTATTGTATGCATGTATGGATGGATATTTTATTATTAATCAGTTTATTCTGGTAAGCTTACTATTGCATTATACCCATTTTTTCTTGGTTTAACTGAGGTAACCCATTCTGTTAAATATACCACATGGTATACTTTATATATGATAGTTGGCAAATGCTGACACTGAATAGTATGAATATCTAAGTCTCGACTCCATCCTACCCCCCTTTTAATATGATTTTTTGTTAGCACAGTTTTATCTTATTTATTCATTTTTACTTTGTCCCTTAAACATATTCAAAAATAATGATTCATAAAGATATGGGACCTTTAAAGATTTTACAAAATGGAAGTATCTCCTCTTCATCTCGCTGGGTAGCAGCTGCTCCTGGTCTAAGTGACTTGCCTCTATGTAACTAGTACGTGTATTTATTTAACACAAATAACACAATTAGGATGCAGGGCAGTTCCAGATTTGCTAAAATGGAAAAGGCAAACTGAAAGACATGTTTAGGGTCAGATCTCGATGTTTATATATTTTTCTGGTGTATTGTCATTATCTGAATATCAGTGCTCCCCTTGTTGTGATAGAGGCTGAAAACAGCTGGGTAATTGGCGAACTTGAGCGAAACAAGTTCATCATAGAACACTATGAGGAGCGAGGCGGTGTGATGTTAAATCTAAAGGTCACAGCATCCGCAGCTGTTTACTCAGGTGCTGTCAGGTGGATTATGGGAACCGCCAGTTTAACGTTCCGCGTGTGTTTAGGATTCACGAGCCAAAAGGGTTGAGAACTTCTGAAGTAGAGCCATTTTACAGCTTTCCCACACCCTCCTCCTACGCACACACACACACACACACACACACACACACACACGCTGGCACAAGCAGTTACTCACAATCAACAAAAATCCACACACACACTCATCAGTGATCAGTGGGTGTGGCGATGTGTGGAGGGTGTCTGGAAACCGCCAGCTGTGTTTATCTTAGTCCTGGCGGCGGGTGGGACGCTCACCCGGCACGATCACTGCGCTGTCACAGCCGCATCTCAGTATGCTCCATGTTTACTTTGCTGCTCTCCTCCGGACGTCCTCACTTATTGTTCTTTTACCTGCAAAAGAAAATGAACCATACTGTTTCCACACAATGTATCCCATCAACATGTCACACAGCAGGCAGGAGCTCTTTTTTACACACCGATGTTTTCAGTTCATGTGTTTGCTTCTTTTTCTCTGCCTCTTCCTTTTAGTTGTTGAACTCCCTTTGCAGAAGCATGTCATCTACTAGGCAGTGTTAATTTGTGAAGGGCAGTGCACACAAATTATAATAAAACATGTTTTTCTCTTTTACCTCTAGTCTTACTGGCCATGGCAGGATTAAACTGTCTGGCTGTTCAGGCCCATTTATAGCTACTAATCCCGCCCTCTGTGCATTGTATACAGGATTCTTAATCTGGAATAATACAGGGCCCCACATTTACTGTGTGACAATATGATTAAACACAAACTAACGGAAGAATATGGGGTATATTGTGTAAGGAAATTACCACACACACCCCAACCTTCATGTTTATAATGTAATCTATTTTCAGTTGCTGTTAAATGGTTCTGCTTAACTGAGTTACAGTAATGTTAACTTGTTAAGTTCGCCCCTATTTATATTCTATGGGACGTGAGTGATTTGCTTGTGAAATCCCGCAGCAGAGACTCGACGTACGTTAACGTGCCAGAAAAGCATCCAAGCAGGCAGGTTTTAACTCGACAACTCCCGGGACGGTCATAAAACGGCGTTGTGACTGTGCACCACCTTCATGTAAAGTTGATAAACGCTGGATGTGCAAGTCTGATTCATTTAGGGAAAAAAACACATAACTGTTTCATGACTGTAAAGCTCTGAATGCGCATCACTGTGTGAGATATACTCGCCGCCGTCTTGTTTCACTGGTGTGTGTCAATGTGTGTAAATGGGTGAATGTAGGCACTATAAAAATCAGTACCATAAAAAGAGTTTTTTATGGAAAACAGCTATGTTTCAGTTCAAAACACACACTTACATTCCTCTTGGGTAAATATTCCACGGTTTAAAGAATGTGGTCAAGCCGCTGTGACTCTGACCTGAACGTGTCTGTTCGTGGTCGCCAGCAAAGCTGGTAATCTCGGAATTTAAGGTTATTATGTTGCACTGCGGGTTTTTCCGCCAAGTTTCTAGAATGTGAAGAGGTAGACCTCACCACAGGCACGGACACATGTCAGCGACAG
This sequence comes from Eupleurogrammus muticus, assembly GCA_036785175.1. NCBI lineage: Eukaryota > Metazoa > Chordata > Actinopteri > Scombriformes > Trichiuridae > Eupleurogrammus > Eupleurogrammus muticus. The sequence goes on along the minus strand of JAYKQN010000015.1, from coordinate 7,268,787 downwards.
CTGTTACTGTGTTTACAGATTTCAGTTGAAGGTAAACATCTGGTATGGTGGAGTTGTGGGTGGGGGGGTAGCCGACGTATGTCGGGGTGTTGATTTCTACTTCTCAGGGAGAAGGTGCAGAGGGCAGCGTTTGGTGCATCTGATAAGAGACTCACATGCTCATCCATATCCTCTTGTTCCCTCATAGGTGGCCAATCAGACGCTCCACACAGATCGACCAAACCTCCCCGAGTGCTTTCAGCTCTCTGTCCTGTCATGGCTGCCGTGCATCTACCTATGGGCCGTGTGCCCCATCTACCTCTTCTATCTCAAGAGGAACAACAGAGGTTACATCATGATGTCCATCATGAACAGATTCAAAACGGTGAGAAGACACTTTATTTTACACAGTGTACTCTAACACTCAGGTTTTGTCACTACTCCATTGGCTGTGAGGGGGAATGATCTTTAAAAAATGTGCATTATTTGTGTAAGGAAATACCATAATTATACTTGCAATAAAGGAAGAACCAAAGATTCACTCTCCCACTTTTAAACATTCATTTAGTTTCATCATCTCATTTCTCTTCTTTGTTTTAATATGTCTTGATTTCTGTTGTTCTCACCTCTTGTCCTTTCACTCTCGCAGGTATTCGGCTTGATCTTATGGATCGTGTGTTGGACAGATCTCTTTTACACATTCCATGAGCTGCGTCAGGGTCACAACCAGCCTCCCATCTACTTCGTCACCCCGCTGGTGCTCGGCATGACCATGGTGAGGACACGGTTTACAATGTCCATAATCACAAATCCTACTGTCAATATGTCTTTGACTAAAACCATCTCTATTTTTACCTTGTGTTTACTCATACTTTCATATACAAATGCATGCTAATGCCAAGCACACAGTTGAAAGATAATATTTGTGGACACTCTGATGAAAGGTAAGATATGAAATTCTCATCATTTAGCATTCAGAGACTAATATTAGTGATATTATTCCAATACAGAAGACAGACACTGTGGCTCAGTGACAATATTTTTAAAGGTTTATAGAGGAAAAAGTTCTATCAGGCTTTTGCTGTGCAGTCCAGAACAGACACTAAGAATTTCAGTTTTCAACAGTTTAAAATATAGAAAATCACAAAACCATCACAGCTGTGAAGTTCAAACTACAACATGTGCTCTTGTTAAACAGTGATCAAAATAGTTGTTTATTATTTTCTTCATATCTGCTAAAAAAATAGATGTTAACAGCTACGCACACACATACACACCTGTACAACCACAGCCTTCTCATAGGGAAAATCAGCCGTGCAGCATTAAATTGATAAAATACTAATATGGATAAGAGCCATCAACAAAGGTCTAGCAACGGTAGCACCACTGTGACATGTACTGTAAATAATGAATAGGCTCAAAATAAATGCAGTTTAATGAATGTATTAGCTCAGTGGTAGTGGAAGCCTGTCTGCCTGTCTGAGACTGGGTCGGGGCCCAATCCCCAGCTGGGTCATACCAAAGACTGTAAAAATGATACCCATCGCCTCCCTGCTTGGCACTCTGTATTTGTGGTTAGACTTGGGGGCGGGGGAGTTAGATCACCTCATGATTCCTGGGTGCGGCTGCCCACCTCTCCCTCAGCAAATTTCCCAGTTTGGGATTAGTAAAGTATATCTAAACCAATGTATTAATTCACAAATTATCATGTGTATAAAGTATAAAAATGAATATATCTTCAGGTGTACAGTAGTTAGTTTATTATTATTGTAGTCAATAGTAGGTAGTTTATTATTATTATTGTAGTCAATAATACCATGCATTTATTTGTAACCAAAAATATAAGAAATATATTTTAAGATGGTAGAAAAAATGTAAAATGGACTCATAGCAACTACAACGTGGTGAATTAATCCCAAGCCAAAGCCTGTGTAAATTACAAATTTACATTTGTAAATTGTCAATTATACTCTGGCATGTTCCTGTTAAACAGGAAACTGTTCTTCCCCCGCTTCTTATTAAGCGAAGGAAAACTTTATCTCGTCAGTGACGTCATGGGTGTTTGGACAAACCGTCTTGTTTATACTCACACGTCTGTTTAGTTTGAATTAAACAACATTCTCTGCTGCCTTTTTTCTTTTTTAAAGAACTGAGAGTTGCAGTTTTCTGGCACTTAGATCCAGATACATGGAGCATAAAAACCAAATGCTGCTTCTCCATAAAGTTTTATATTACACACACACTATGGTACATTGTAGAGTAGGCAAATCAGTGAAATGAAGCTTGGACTCACTGCAGAGCAAACTGGAAACTGGGCACAACTGAATAAACAAATGAATTCACAAATTCCTTTTTAAAAAAAAGAAGATATTTCTTTGTTGTGATAAATAGTACATATGGCAGAAATGCCTAGTTTGAATAGACTATAACTGTGAGGCTGAAAGAATTCAGTTCATTTGAGGAGAACTCGTCAGGCGGCAGAATGTCCGGAAAACTCCAGGAACAGCACGTCTGTCTCTGCTGAGGCCGTGTGACGGGGGAATAGCGTCAGCGTGAGAGACTTGACCCAGTCAGACCACGGCTCACCTTATATACCCTCAGTGACTCCGTCTCAGCTAATCTGACTCAGTCCCCCCTCCTCCCTCTCCCCCTCTTGCCTGTCCACCCCTCTCAGCTGTTGGCCACGTTTCTGATCCAGTTTGAGAGGCTGCGCGGGGTCCAGTCCTCAGGGGTCCTCTTCATCTTCTGGTTCCTGTCTGTGCTGTGTGCCATCGTGCCTTTCCGCTCCAAGATCCTTCAGGCCTCCAGCCAGGTAAGAACTCGAAGAAGCACTTATGCCCTCACACGTCTGCCGTCAGCTTCTCACCAACTCACCTGCATTCATACCCGAATTTTGGTACCTTCACGTACCTCGACGTGTTTACTCCCTAGCCGAGGGCAAGTCACTCACTCCTCTGTCCCACATCAATCATCCACGTTTTTTCTTCAGCTTGATCAGTCAACCCCCTCCCTCCCCTCCCTCCCGAGTTGGCTGGGAGCTTACAGTGGGTGGATGTTTTTACAGGGTCAGCCCAGTGCAGCGCTAAGCAGAGGGGGAATAGTGGGCCTGTTGTCCTTAGCGTACTTATCTCACCTCTAGCGCTGCACGGCTCACTGGCAAACAACCTCTGCAGAGGCCAGACGCACACGAGCACAGGCAGCAAGGCGGTAAACACAGGAAAAATGTTAAATATGCACGGCATAAGCTATAATTTGTCCATTGGGATCTAGAGAATTCTTGATAAATGTCACAGTTAATTTGCTCTGATAAATCCTCTATACAGTAGCGGTCCAGTACCAAACAGCAAACAGAGTTAGCAGCAAGCTGGTGAACATAGTCAAGCTTTTAGCGGCTGAAGGTATTTACCTCAGGAGATAAAAGCAGAGCTAAAAGGGGAGAAAACACCAGACTTATATTCATCATGCCACCAGACAAACAATTCCTAATAAATGTTTCTCTATAACATGCAGATTAAATATATTTATGATAATACATTGGATTTAGATAGTACTTTTCCAGTTTTTAAAAGACAATTTAATGCTATCAAATATATAAAGACTGAACAAAACAAAAATCAAATTATAGGTTGAAAGTAGAGCATTTTGAGGTGTATCTGGGGTCTGATCGGGAGCCAGCAGAGGCCTACAGGACAATATGTCAATGTACGATTTACAGGTTGTTGCAAACAAAAAAAAAAAGAATGAATACAGGTTTATACGGTGAAGTATTAGTCGCTCATTGAAAACAAAGTCAGAAGGAAACTTTGTTTTGTGCATTCTAAGGATAAAGCTGACTCCTGTGTGTAATGTTACATCCCTGGAGAGGTACTGACACTGCCAGCTGCCTGTGTTCAGGATCAATCAACTTGATCGATTGTGTTATCGTATGTAGTGATACAACATATCCTGTCTGTGTTGCATGCAGGCGTAACTATCGATACTCGTCCATCTGCCTATTACAGATAATTCAGTTTGCAGGACGGAGGAAAGTTTGAGAGATTACTCTTCTGAACATACAGAATTTTCATTGAAATCTTCTGTCCTGATATTTATTACCATTCGTCTTTAAAGGGTATTTTAATTATCATTTCAGTCTCAATTTAAAAGCTTCTCTCAATTTGTGAATATAAAGCCATACATACAACAGGAACGCATTAACTAAAAGCAATTATTACCTTGTGTCTGGCTACTGTGTAATAAAAGCATTTTACAAAAAAAAAGCTAAAATCCAATAGACGTATCACAATGCAACCTGCAGCAGTAGTCCAGTTGCAGTGTAAAGCTCAATATCACAGCTCCTTCTCATCTTCAATTGTCTTGTTTCCTGCACTGATTGTGCAGCCAACGTCACACATTAGCCTGTTTTGCTGCTGCTTTATTCCTCGTGCTAACACAGCCGATTTACTCCAAGACATGTTTACATCCCCTCAGGAAATCCCAGCACTATCACCTAACAGAACAGAATCTGGACCTAAACTCATTTATTTATATAAAAGTAACATGCCCAGATTGTTAAAATATACAGGAAAAACTATGAAGTAAGTGTTTTTATCATAAGTCGCGTTTGACTTGGCCTATCAACACAACTTCAAAACTGATATGTAGATTGAGATATGCACTTTCAAGATTATCTACTTCTAATTTTCTTAGGAATACATACTTCCCACGAGCACTGCACTAGGAAGCAAAGAACAAGAAAAACAACAAATATTCATATGCACAAGGCAGGCTTATGCACCAATGTTTGCTCCTTGAGATCTTACTGCATATTGATATTATTTTACATCTTAGTTTTTTTTTCTTTTAATGGTGTCTTCAACATGTAGAGCGTGTATAAAAAAGTGACGCGTTAAATAGACACAGTGGAAGTCATTATGTTGGCTGGATTAGTGTTGGATTAGATGGTGTTGAGAACAGATGATACATAGTATTTGGCATCATTCCTCGGCGCAGGCAGACATGCAGGCCGAGTCAGAGTCGGGGGGGGGGGGTGAGGAAGGCCAGTGGTTAACCACGCAGCCATATGTCGGGTCAGGCCAGGCCACCGCTTCCTGCGCCGCTGTAATCAGGCCGATCCAGAAAACGAGTCTCTGTTAATATGATTTGGGAAGTGATTTTGCGCCGTCGACGGTGACTCATCCGTTCATAATCGTGTTCAGTTGATTTCGATGTTTGTGTGAGGAATTATTGAGAGTGAGTGACTTCCCTCTATGCGTTGTTCTTGTTCTGAGAACTCAAAAGGATCAGGTGGAAGTTATTGTTACTGCTGCTTTTGTTGGCTGCGATGCAGTTTTGTTGTTCGCAGTGGTGGAATGTTACCATGTGAGGCTACTTTATACTTCACCATATTTCAGAGGGAAATGACTTGACTTTACCTCCACTACATTTGTCTGCCAGCTGCAGTTACTTTTCAGATGCAGATCTGACACAATTAAGTCAAGTAAGTTTTTAAAATACAACAAATAGTTAGAGATGAAACCAGATGTTTCAACCCTTTGGTCTTTGAGATCTTGAAAACATCAGTGTGTAGTCGGCTCACATTTCACATGTCTATGTGATACTTTCACATGGTTTTTCAATAAATGTTAAAATAATAACTATTTCACCAAAAATCAAAGACAAGAGGAACAAGTCCAAAAAGTGAAAACAGATTTGTGAAACAGAACTCCTCTTTCTTCTCTTACAATGTAATAATATAATAATATATCAATCAGAGGGGATTGAACCAATACTTTTTCTTTTTATCCTTTCAGGACATTTAGCTGATGATCGTTATTTTCTTTTACTTGGGGACCTTGACATATTGTAATAAGATCTTGATGAATCTGAGTTGTCTGTTTTAGCCATTTCATCTCTACAAAAACGTCTGGAAACATTTGTTTGAAGTCATTTTACACAAACACTGCCTGTCTGTGGAGTTTTTTTTTTCGTTTCTGTCACGATCTTGCTTCAACTTGCCAAAAAGTGTCAATTCAGGCTCTGTTTCTACATGGGAAAAAATCCCCTTTAAGATATCCATGCGTAATTTGGCTGCATGCAGACTCACCAGGGCTGCAGCTGCGTGTCTGAGCTGACATCTTAACATTTGTCCTTGTTATACGTTTTCAGAGCGCGGTGACGGACAAGCTGCGCTTCACCACCTTCTACTTCTACTTCGGCCTGGTGGCCTGCGAGCTGATTCTCTGCTGCTTCAATGAGAAGTCTCCCCTCTTCTCCAATGCTGTCACAGACCCCGTGAGTCAAACTTCCTGCCGCATCATCCAGAGAATCAGCCAAGTGTTCGTGTGTGTGTGTGTGCTGTATGTGAGCACATTTTGTATTCCCGCTGACATTGTATATTTAGTGTTCTGAGTGCTTGAATGTCTGAGTGTGTGTTGCGGGGCCGCTCCATGCCTGTGAAAGCAGGTCACACTCATTTACACACACGGGGCATGGTTGTAAGTGCCTGCTCAGTATGCCGTCCTTGTTTAACCTCTCTCCTGCACATTTTCCGATTTCTGTCCAGAATCCCTGCCCCGAGAGCACAGCGGGCTTTCTCTCCACCATCACTTTCTGGTGGTTCACGAGGTGGGTTTGCACTGCCCGACACCGACAGATGCACTCTGCTGTGTGTGTGTATATATATGCAGCGCATGAGGATTTGTTTTAGTGATTTGTAAATTCAGAGCATAAGTATTTTATAATCCGCTTTTGCTACTTTAATTCCCTTTTATTGATATTTCCCTGAGAGAAATTAAAACTGGCTCGATTGTGATTGTAAAGGCTTACTGTTGCATTAAAAAATACACAGTGTGGAAACAAACAAGAGCATATTTGAGGCAGTTTCTTGTGAACTGTCTCACAGAGAGGATTGACTGGAAGCACAGCTGCCTCCTCTTGCGTTGTTCTGTAAGCCAGTCTCCTCTTGTGCCATAACATACATCAAGCCAATTTGCAGTGAAATCCGATCCTGTAGTACATAAATGATGATTAGCAAACTCTGGCAAACTCAATTAAGTGTCTTTGTGGAAAGCAATACTTACTAAGTTGTCTCTGAGAGACATACAATTTACTGGAGCAGGTTAAACATGCAGTGAGACAGGTAGAAGCTTATTGGCAGGAATTGCTTCTCTCTCTCTCTCTCTCTCTCAGGTTGGCCATTAAAGGCTACAAAACGCCCCTGGAGGTCAAAGACTTGTGGTCTCTGAACCAGCGAGACAGCTCCAAGATGATGGTGCCCAAGCTCCTCAAAGAGTGGGAGAAAGAGCAGGCCAAATACAAGAGGTGTGTGTGTGTGTGTGTGTGTGTGTGTGAGGATGGGGGAAGAGGAATGAATGGGGGTTGGAGGGAAAGAAAGACAAACACCCTTTTTTGTTCACATGTTTAAATATGTTGTGTGTTTGTCCGTTGCTCTTTTTCACCGCCGCACAGGCCAGGTGAAGTACTCGTTCACATAATGCCGTCTGGTTTCTCCAGCAGCTGTATTAACACAAAACTGGTTTGCCCCTTTCTGATGGGGCGGCTGTCAGATCTGTGCAGAAAGCTGACAAAACCTGCTGAACGGGACCAAGACACAAAGTCTGTATCTTCTATCTACAGACCTTCACAGTGTGCCCTACTCTTTTTGCTTTTCTCAAACAAAACCAAATCCAAGTCTCAAGCCCTGTCACGATCAGCTGCTCCACCTTTTATTTCCTCATCAGAACAGAGAGGGGGAGAGGATGTTGTCTTAGAGGGCCGGGCTCTTGCTGGGGAACTTATGAACGCATAAAACACACAAACACATGGTCCTCGCTGTTGCTCTGAAAGATTCAGATTTTCTTTTTGGTATTTATTGCCAGAGCCATGAAGGATTAAATCCACCTCCCACTGCTCTGTACACTGCATTCCAGTTGGTCTTTGTAGCTGCATATTGATGCAATTCTTTGGCGATTTTACAACTGTGGTGGAAAAGGGAATCTCTTGTACAAACACTCCTGACATGTCAGGAGAACTCTGACCTCCATCAGGCTGCTTCCTTTCTCTCTGCGCTGCAGTTTTCCTGTCAGGGTTTCATTGTATTTCTCACTGAGGGCGGCTTGTAAAACGATATGGAAAAGCTCGATTAGGCCCTTTTCAGTTGTGTTCTGGAAACCTGTTTGGCATTAAGCTGAATTCCAGAGCAGTTGTCCTGTTGAAGTGTAGTTGCCAATTAGTTTGCTGCTGGAATTCGACTCCACTTTAAGCTGGTATTGAAGTAGATTTTATATAATTTGAAAACATTCCTTTCACTGAAATATTTGAGCATTTCTGGCATTATATCTCACTGTGTGAGATCCTTCTGATCAAATGGATGTGTTTTATGAACAAATGAAAACCAGAAATGCCACTGCAGTGAATGCACTTTTAGAATGAAGGCAAGTGAAGAAGGCAAAGGAAAAAGGAAATCCTCACAAGAGAAAGTGACACCGAAAGGAAACTGTTCTAGCAGTACTATTTTACACTTTGATTTGAGTTGGTACTGCACTGACTCATTTATTCCCTCACACTTCAGCCTCAGGTTATAGAAAAAAATGCATTCATGTAAATTATGGGTTTATTTTGCCTGCGTCTTAAATCAACAGGCAAGTGTCCATATGAACAGTGAACAGATTCCCTCATTGAAATATGCGTAATTATTTGAGTATATAGGTCAGTGACAAATCGTGGGCGGCAAGCTGAGAGGGTCAAATAATTTTTAAAATACAGTTTAAAGAAGCATTCATCAGGTCTCTCAAAATTCTTCTTTAAAAGTCCATTTGTATCATATTTAAAAAAAAAACAGAATATGTGAATAGCATGTATGTGTTTTTAATTTTTTAAAACGTTTAAAGAGAGGTAAACTATCAGGTGGTAGGTTTTTAGGGTTACACCACATGACAGTTGACATTCTCCCTCATACAGTTTATAAAAGATCCTTCAAATATGCTTTTAAAGTAAGTAATGAAGGACAAAATCCACACTGTGTCCACACATTTATTTACTAGTAGATGTGAAACTTATGGGGCCTTTAGCAGTCTGAGTTAGTCACATACAGCCATTTACTAGCATGGTAAATGGCAAAAAGTAAATGCTTCCCTGTTGAGCTGAGGTGGAAGTGTAGTAACAAAAAGTGGAAACGCAACTAATGGTGACATGTTTTGTTAAAAAAAATAGCACAAAAATGTGATGGTGCAAATGGGCAAGAATGAAAATGACAAGAAACCAACAAGAGTGCAAAATGTACATTATGAGTGACCTGATGAATCCTTCTTTAGACTGTAGACATTTCACTTGCTATGATGTTTCACTGACCCATAAACTGAGCATTAGAAACCTGCTGTTGCTGTGTGTTATTCTCACATAACAGTCGCTCCCAACCTTCTGCCTGCAGTGAGCCTGCCTTGTCCAGCCAGGCTGTTTACTCCAAGCCACCGCCGTCCACCACAAACCACGTCGGTGGTGGGGGGGAGGGTGAGAGCAGCCCCGAGGAAGTGGAGGTGCTACTGTCCAATCAGAAGGCTGCGCCCCGCCGGCCGTCCTTCCTCCGCTCCCTCATCAAAGCCTTCGGGCCCTACTTCCTGATTGGCTCGGCCTACAAGCTCCTGCAGGATGTCATCACCTTCGTCAACCCTCAGCTGCTCAGGTACGCAGGAACATTCTCTGCAAGGCCTCGAACAACTCATTTACAAGCGTGACACACACATACCTTTAGCCTGGTGTTACCAAATACTAAACATTAAGCGTATTTGCATATGGTGTTTGCATGTTGTTTACTGTATCTAAAGTATAGTAGCTGCCTTCTTATTAAAAGCACGCTGTTCATCCGGGATGCAAATTCATGATGGGAACATGTTTCCTCTTATAGCTCATAATGGCCCATGTCCAACTTAGAGTGATATCTGTAGTTCTGTGAAAGTCGTATCTCTGCACATGTCAGATAAGCCATCCGTGATGGCTGACCACATACTTTTCCTGTATCTGTTTTTCTATGGTCATGTGGTCCATGCCTGCCCCGTCATTGACACCACATTCAAATGCTCCGATCTTTTGTATGCTATTGATATCTGTTCTGAGCCACGTATCTGAGGGAATCTTACGTCACACATTTCAATTTGATATACTATGTGTGTGATATTAATTTACTGGACATGCAGAACCAATGACGCAGAACTGTATGAAATGTTCACCTTTATTAGAAATGTTTTTGGCAGTATAAGTAATGTAATAGAATTGGTGATTTGCTGAGCTGTTTCATATGTGAAGCAAATTTCCTTCCAGAACTTTTCTTTTCAAATGCATTTTATGTGTGTAATTTCAATAAATCATAAAAATACGGTGAAGTTTCTCAACTCTGATGTAGAGGGGAAGTATGTTTTTAATTGTTACTGATTTATTCGGGTGCAGGTTCAACACCTGTGGATCTTTAAATCTTAAGGAATAAATAGCTTTCTCGTTATTTATTTCGTTTTAAGATATTGTGACTAAAATAATGAGTCAACTTTATTCACACAACCCCATTCAAAATAAGAAAAGTCCAAAAAAGTTTGTGTATTTTATATATTTTGTTTTACATGTACATATGGGTCAGTGACAAATCATGGTTTGCAAGATGCAAGAAGCTTTAATTCGGTTTTACGAAGCATTCATCAAGTTATCAAAATCTACTTTTGTGTTCATGTTGGTTGCTTGTCATTTAAAAGTCCCTCTGTTTATATATATATATATAGAGAGAGAGTTAAACTATGTGCTTCAAAGTTTTTAGAGCTACACCACATGGCGGTTTTGGAATTATCCAAGGTGACTGTTTGTATAAAAGTATCATATTTATACCTATTGCATATTTATGTCTTATTTCTATTTTAGAATTAATTTTTTACTTATTTTATTTGCCTAAATTGATGACTGTGCTGTAACGAAGCCTGCCAGCCAAGGAATTTCACATGTGCCTTGCTATAAAAATACAGGGACAATAAAACTCTTGAATACTGAGTCTAAAAGTACCAAATAGTTTAACAAACAAGTAAAGATATGCTCAAACCTCAAGTGTATATTTTTAGGAAAAATTCTAACTGAATTTGCAAGTTTACACATGAATATCTTCTCATGGTCAGAGTTTTTTATTTTCTGTGCTCTGAGATCACCATTGATAACATGTTACTGGTAAGCAAACAGACTGCTGACTAATATATATCATGTATATATAGTTTGTCTGATTTTGATAATGATCAGAATGTTGCAGAAAAAGGAAAAAAAAGTGATAAAAATCAGGAGGGAATGAAATGGTCTTGTGTTAACCCTCGGGGATTTAGTTGTGGTATCTAGGGATGATTTTATATGCCTTTTCTCAGATTAGAAGTACAGTGGAATGTTTAATCTAAAATATTATACTTTCTCTGCGTTTTTCACAGCATGCTGATCTCGTTCACGAAGCAGAAGGGGGTTCCTAACTGGTGGGGCTACGCACTGGCCTTCCTCATGTTCTTCACAGCCTTCCTGCAGACTCTCATCCTCCACCAGCACTTTCAGTACTGTTTTGTCACTGGCATGAATGTACGCACAGCTCTTATAGGGGCCATCTACAGGAAGGTACACGCCTGTCTGCTAAATTTAGTTTCCTGAGATTATGTTACGAGCACTAAATGCATGCATCTTCACAGAGACACAGTTAATTCTAGTGTTACTGTCTTTAAACTTGTTCTTCAGTCGCTGGTGATAACAAACACGGCCAAACGGTCATCCACGGTGGGAGAAGTGGTTAACCTGATGTCCGTGGACGCACAGAGGTTCATGGACCTCACCACCTTTCTCAACATGCTGTGGTCTGCCCCTCTTCAGATTATGCTGGCACTCTATTTCCTCTGGCAGGTACATGCCCAAATCAAAGACACTGCAGATCACACAAATCCCTGAATCAGGTTTTGTGGATTATTTATTCTTTGATACAACTGTGGCACGTACATTTACTCATGTATGTATTTCTTACATTCACGGTGGATGGATTTGTGTTTAACAGAACCTCGGGCCGTCTGTTTTGGCTGGAGTGGCTGTCATGATCTTGCTGATCCCCTTTAATGCTGTTATTGCCATGAAGACACGTGCGTACCAGGTAGAGACTCTTAAATACTGTAGGAAATCTGATTTTAGTTTCTATTTGATTAAAATAATGTTTAGTTGTTATATAAATAGACAGTAATATTGCTAATGTTAATATAACACTTAAAAAGTTAATTTTTACTACAAATTTTATTATTTTACTAAAATAACACTAGTAGTGTTAAAAATATTTTTTTTTTTATCTCTTTAAGTGGTATATTATTTCTGGTTACTGTGTACTGGTCCATGTTTCAAAATACACAATCCACAGAGAAATTAACATAGTGAAACTGAGCCTTAAAATGAGCTTTTAGGACTTCAGTAAATTTCACAAATCACAACTATACATGTGATGTCACCAATGAGTTCATTTGTCACTCTGCATTAAAGGTTAATTTTGGCATTTTGTGAAAAGAGCAGTAAGTCAGCTTGGTTTCGTTTGGCACAGGGACTGGACACAGGGGGAAACAGTTAGACTCGCTGTGTCCAAAAGTAACAAAATCCACCTTCCATTACTCCTAAAGCTCACTAATTACAAAATTACTTTTTTGTCTTATTTGATCTGAACAAAAAGTGTGGTTTAGGTTTCGGTGCCAAACTATTTCATGGATGGATTAGTGGCAATATGTTCCTGGTGGTTTACCTGGAAACCTCTGTGATGAAAAGGCATCAGGATGTTCCTTGGTAAACGCTCTTTTCAGGGTATTCAGTATATGATATATAATATAGAAAGATATGGTTGAATCACAGCTTTGGACACAAACAGCAGCTCTGTTTTTTTTTAGAGAACAGTGTATGATGAATGGATTTGACATCATTCACAGGTTTCGTACTTTAAGCCTCATGTTGTGTTTAAAGGCTCCTATGGTAGTTGTCGATTTTCAGGGAACCAAAGTGTGTGTGTGTCCATTTGACAAATGTAGATGTACCTGAGTTCAATTTCGTACATGATTTCTAGTCTCCCCCATTCACTTCTAATTATTAATCATCTTTGATCGGAAACACCAATCGTGTACAGAAGTTGAATAAAACACATGTGGACAAAGTCATGGAATCTTAGATGAATCTGATCAAATCAAGCACATATTCATAGAGACAAAAACTTTAAAACCATAGGATTTGACCAAGAGGGTCTCCTGAAGAGGGCCTCCTGAATCTCCTTTGTCTTCTTACTTCACATGTTTACACTTAATTCGCCGCTAAAGAAAAGCATGTCTTCTCTGTACTCAGGTGGAGCAGATGCAGTACAAGGACGCTCGTATTAAACTCATGAACGAGATCCTGAATGGCATCAAAGTGCTGAAGCTGTACGCCTGGGAGAACTCCTTCAAGGAAAAGGTCCTGGCCATCCGGCAGCAGGAGCTCAACGTGCTGAGAAAAACAGCGTACCTGGGAGCGCTGTCCACCATGGCCTGGACCAGTGCCCCGTTCCTGGTATAATCACTTCACATCTCTAGAAGCTCTCTGATCTGTCAGGAATTATCAGCTTATTATATTGTGCTGTGAAAGTTGTTCAAAAATAGATATTTGCTAGTTTTTAATAAGCAGTGCCACAGTGTTGTTATGTGTGAGACCCAACAATCTGAAACATTGTCCGCATCTTCGGTATTTTCTGTTTGCTATTGTGTTTTTATAGCGGAAGCCTGATTGCCTTCAGACTTGTGCCTATTATAAACTCATAAGTCAAGTTTCATAGTTTGAAAAACAATTTGCCAAGTGTTTAAAAAACCTAGTTTTAAGCCTGGGATGACAGAGGGGGCCTTTATTTAAACTATCTTTCAAACATAGTGAAGGAGATAAAGAGCTCCTTTGTGCAGAGAGTGGAAGAGGAAGAGAATCACATTTGTAAATGATAATTTAATAATTTGTCGTAAGTTAACAATGTTCAAAACAGATTCAAGATGTAACATCTTAGCATTTGGATAATAAGCCCAAGCCTTTATTTATATTGGGCCCTTAAAAACAGTGTTTACAAAGCGGTTTGACTTGAAGCAGGATCCACATGAGGCAATGTCAGCAGCAAGCCAAAAGCAAGCTATTGCCCAGTTAAAACAAGACAGAAAGCGTAAAAACACAGTAGAAAGGAGACGGAAAGATAATAATTCAAATAAAAAGAATAAAAGCAAAAGTAAAGACACCTTGAGATTAATGCTGTGGTTTTTGAATGGTGAGAAGGGCCCACCGAGATCTAAGGCTGAGAAGTGGCTACATGGGATCAACATTACTGTTTGCAGCTAAAAGGACTGACATATTGACCTTTGGACTACGAGTGACAGGTTAATCCAATTTTTCCCAAGTGCTTATGAGTGTCACACAGCAGCTCAGGTCACAATCAGCGGTAGCAGTACGACAGTGGACCAGTTCTCATTGGCGTATAGTGTCCACTCAGAATCAGCATCCTAATCAAGAGTGTGAAGCTACAAACCTCTTTTTGAACTCACTTTCCTATCCTCACAAAGGGATATTACACTCGCTGACTCGCTACTGAACCAAATCATAACGTGAGAGATATGAGCGTGTCCTGATGCTATCGGTCTGCTAGTTTGGTGGGAAGTAAAGCGGAGAAATATCCGTGCAAACGCCATGGCAACCAAGCCAATAATATGGGAGTCTTCAGGTTTCCTATATAGGTCACATCGCTGTATTTGATTGACATCTTTGTCAGATAAATGAAACCTTTGCCAGACAAAAGCTCTCAGCATCAGGAAGCCATCCTTCCTGCCATGTATTGACCAGCTGTTGGTAATCAGGTCATTGCTGAGTCAGCGATTTAATGTCTGCTGCAGTAAACCGGTGGACCTGCATGTCTGAGTGCCCTGTTTTTTTGCTGATGTGTTTTCAGGTTGCCTTGACAACATTCGCCGTGTATGTGACCGTGGATGAGAACAACATCCTGGATGCGGAGAAGGCCTTTGTGTCGCTCTCGCTCTTCAACATCCTCCGGTTCCCTCTCAACATGCTTCCCCAAGTCATCAGCAGCATCGTACAGGTTGGAACCGCCTCTGTTCTTTTCCTTTTCCCCCGTTTTTTTTTTTCTCCCCTCTTCCTCTTCTGCTTGTTTTACCAGATTCAGTAAGTTCCAGCATGTGTTAACGATGTGTTAATAATGTGTCTCAGGCCAGCGTCTCACTGAAGCGAATCCAAAATTTTCTGAGTCATGACGAGCTGGACCCGGACTCGGTGGACAGGAAGAACACAGCCGCAGGTCTAACTAAATGCCACTCCTCTTTGGATTTAAACATTAGCTCACCTGCACACTCTGTTGTCATTCTGCAGCAAGGCGTGGCACTCGCCATACTTGCCTACGCCTTGACTCCCATTACTAAATGTTTTCATGTCATTATGACTGAAGCTTTTTTGGTTTGTGTTCAACATATTTTTTATTTGTTAACATATTGATACTATTTTTTACATTTTGATACTATTGCTTTTTCCAATAATCCTAAATTTTTGCCCACTCACATGTTAAGTTAAGAGTGTAAAGATTTGAACTATATTCCTTTGAGGAACATTTAGAACAGACAAAAAAGCAATTAGGTTGTAAATGCAAGGTAGGTCAATCTGAAGGCTGACATTATGCATTAATATTTATTATTGATAGTCTATAGCTACCTGATTTTGTTTGTCAAATCGCACCAGATTGATGCATTCAATTTTAGTTAGTTCTAACCCTAACCCCCCTAGAGGAGCGTGTTCCTCGCCATACCTCTCTTTAAAATGAAATGACGCCATGGGTTTGGAATTGACTTGAAAGTGCACTGTCATTACATCCTGCCTTTTCATTGTTAGAGTCACTTGGACCTTTCACCCAGTGATTCACACAAAGGAGGTTGTAAATGACTAATATGTGAGAAATGCTTTTTAGTTTTTTGTCCTGTCACAGTTCGAAAGCATTAAGCTGAAAGAAATTCCACATGACTTTTTGTCATTCGACAGACTTTTCGGTGACCGTCATCAATGGGAAATTTACCTGGGATAAAGACGACGCTCCTGTTTTGCACAAGTATGTCATGTTAAGCTTACATTACAGCGTGTTTGTGCTGCTATACCTGTGGCTGTGCTGTGCTTTAACACGTGAACACTGCTTGTGTTTTCACAGTATTAACGTGATGGTGCCTCAGGGCTCCCTGCTGGCTGTTGTGGGTCATGTTGGCTGTGGGAAGTCCTCCCTGATCTCTGCGCTGCTGGGAGAAATGGAGAAACTGGAAGGAGAGGTTTCTATCCGGGTATGAGCTCACTTTATGTTCTGTATAACATACAAGCAGGTAGCACGCAATGTTTCCTTCTCCATTTACACTTTCCCTGTTCCCTTTTTTTGTATTTTTATGACAACAATGAATTAAAAGTGTAAAGTGAAAAAGAAAGCTTGTAATGAGAGACATCAACCAGCTTTGCAGTTTCCCCCAGCTGCACAATGCCAGTTAAATAATCTATTTATTATAGCAAAGCAAGAGTAAACCAATTATGTCAAACAATGAGGGGCATTTAGTTAGTTGCCTCTATTGTAAATGTGGATATATGGTAAGGGGTTTTATATAAGATTAGAATAAAGCAGAAAGTTAAACTAAACACACGAACTGACACTAAAGACTGAGCTGTGTGGATCACAAGGTAGATCCTTTGGTTCTACAAATAGAACAGGAGCATATTAGAGCAAGTACACACACACACACACACACACACACACACACACACACACACACACACAATGCATTTGAAACACAGTAGAGTTGGTGTTACTTTTTAAACTTGGTGTTCTGGAATTTAGGACTTGTGGAGTCACATCATATCCATCATTAGAGGACGTGGTGTGGAGACATGTGTTTCTCTCCTCAGGGATCGGTGGCATACGTCCCTCAGCAGGCCTGGATACAGAACGCCACCCTGCGTGACAACATTCTGTTCGGCAAACCCTACAACGAGGAGAAGTACCGCTGCGTGCTCGAGGCCTGCGCCTTAACACCGGACCTGGAGGTTCTGCCCGGAGGAGACCTGACCGAGATAGGAGAGAAGGTGCCTTTTCACATCCTCCTTCTTCTAGTGTTTTATTGCTGTTTCCTGGTATTGGCTTTGACTCTGGTTTCATTTCCACTCTGAGTAAAAAGGTTTTGAATTATTTAAACACATGCTATCAACTAGTTTGATGTTCTAGGTGGATTAAATATAAACGTTATTTCAACAAAAACTGTATTTTAAAAAAAGTTTGGATTTCTTAGTAATCATTAGGCAGACCCACAGAGTGATCGAGCCCTCCTGTGTCTGACAGGGCATCAACCTCTCCGGTGGTCAGCGACAGAGGGTGAGTCTGGCCCGAGCTCTGTACAGTGACACCGACGTGTACTTGCTGGACGACCCACTGTCCGCCGTGGACGCTCACGTGTCTAAACACATCTTTGACAACCTCATCGGTCCAGAAGGAGCTCTCAAGGGAAAGGTGAGGATTTTTATTTTATATTGTAACTAGGTAGATTATATATACAGAAGCAGGAGTGGTACCTCTGGTCTAGTTCAATGAAAGAGGAAGTCCTCCTTTTTCCTTATCTTTTTTTTGAGAGGAAGTTGCATGTTATCAGTTTTTTATGAAACCAATAATTTCTGATAAGAAACGATTCATTTCCTGTGCGACTGCTCGCTGCGGGGAACATGCACGCATTATTACCCTCAAGTTGCAATAAAATGTGTCTGTAGGCTTGATTTATCATGTGCGGTTTATTCAATGACTTTTGTTGTTTAACTGCAGACGCGCATCCTGGTGACGCACGGCATCAGCTTCCTGCCCCAGGTGGACAACATCATGGTGATGGTGGATGGCCGTGTGTCCGAGATGGGCTCCTACCAGGAGCTGCTCAAACAGAACGGAGCCTTCGCCGAGTTTCTCAGGAACTACGCTCTGGAGGACATCACAGAGGAGGACGAGGCGACTGGTGAGGCGCCGCTTTTCTTATCCGCCCACATAGACGAAAATAGACCGCTATAATATAGAGTTTGTCTGTTACAGAGGAACTAATCGAAGATGAGGAATTGTTCCCTGACGACGCCCTTAGCAACCACACAGACATGGTGGCCAATGAGCCTGTAATCAATGAGGCGAAGAGGAGTTTCATAAGGTATTAAAAATATTCAGCCTCTCTCACGACAAATTCACTGTGACACATATTTGCCTTTGATTTTATCAGCTCTGTTAGCTCTGTTATATTTTTCTTATTTTTGTATTTGTCTTATATTCTTTTCTTTTTCACTGGGTATATAAAACACAAAAAAGAAACACTTTTTGTGGATGTATAGAATTATGAATGAATTGCAATAAAAGTCTAATAAAACAATAAAATAGCTTTCCAGCAAAACTTTCAAACTTGCCTAAATTACCTAAATTTAGTTTAACACACTTAGGCAGCGCCTGTCTTTATATGGTCATGAACAACACAGACTAAATGGGCTTCTAATTCTAACAGCAATTCGAGTAATTGCTGTTTGCTGACATTGACCTTACAGGCAGATCAGCATTATTTCAGGAGACAGTGAGAACCTCAGATCACGCTCAGTGAGGAGACACGGCTGCAGCCAGAAACGACACTCCGAGCCACCAGAGAAGAAGAAGCAGCACGAAGCGGAGAAACTTATCCAGGCAGAGTCGGCAGCGACGGGCCGGGTCAGTCCTTTTTCCCACGTTCACCACGTTCACTTTTTCCAATGTTGGTTTACTTCCAGTAGTCCAGTAGTGATTAATGTAGGAGCAAATAGAGATGACTTGTTTCGTTTCATCAATTTTTTTGTTGTAAAATTTGTTTTTTAAACACCTAAATAATGGGACTCAATTAGGTTTTATGCACTAGGAACTTTCCAAATTTACATATTGTTGCCATATTGCAACAAATCTATTTAAGCATATTAGAAAGAAATATAACATCAACAATTATTTAAATGTAAATAAATAAAATAAAAGTTTATTTACTTATAGTTAGTTAATTTTTTTTCACACCTAACTGTAAAAACATATAGATTTTATATCACAGCTTCTGCTAGAAAAATGAGGATAAATGAATTACTGCCACAAGGCAACACTATGCAATAGACCATAAACTGTTGAGGAGATTCACCAACGCTGCTTCTCTCCACCTCCACAGTCAGATAAGTATCTTGCTCAGTAGCAGCTCTTTGATGGCTGTTAAACGGCCGTCAGTTACCTAGCAACAGGTCAGAGAGTCAAAGGAGCCTAAAGCAGCGATTTACTGAAAAGGTTAAAGACCTAAGTTAGGAGCTTGAGATAACTTGACATACATTTCACAAGTTAAACAGACGTTCACAGATAACATATAGGCAGCATAGGAAAAAATAATGTGGTCACACTTGGCTATCTAATGTTAAAGTTTGATGTAATCTTATAAGACAAGTAATATTAGACAGGGAGAAGCAGAAGGAGTAAAGGAGCAGAGCAAAGGGATGAAGGAGAGAGGCGAGTAGAGAGACAAACACAGGCTGCCCTAGAGGAAACACTGTATAATAGTATGATATACGTTTCTGTGATGCTTGTAAATGTTGTGCACTGAAACCTGATAAGAAAAAATCAAGAATGAAATCGAAATTGCAATATCTGCCAGAAAAAAAAAATCACAATTTATTTTTAAATTGTTCAGCATAATTTGTATGTATTTATTTAGCCACTAAGCCCTGTTACTTAAGCTTATGCAGATACGTAAAGTAGCTAAGTTACACCAAGTTGACATTTTCACAAAAGACTAACATGAACACAAAATGTAGATTTTGAGAGACCTGATGATTGCTTCTCAAAACTGTATTTTAAAAGTTTTTGACTTATTTGTCCCTAACTTTGTTCTGGTCCCTAAACCCAAAGCTGTGCACATATTGCTCCCATAACCCCGACTGTCCTCTCCCTCCCCAGGTGAAAATGAAGGTATACCTGGAGTACGCCAAGGCGGTGGGCCCGCTACTGTCCGTGATCATCTGCTGCCTGTACGGCTGCCAGAGCGCCGCCGCCATCGGAGGGAACATCTGGCTCAGCCAGTGGACCAACGACGCTGCCACAAATCAGACTAAAGAGAACGTTAACATGAGGGTGGGGGTATACGCAGCACTGGGCATTGCACAAGGTAGGAAACATTCAGCACCACTCAGTTTGATGCTGTCATTGTTGTTTCTGTGAACAATAAGGTGTTTTGAGGTGAATTCAATTCTGCCACGTTGGTTACATGATATTGTGACTCAACACTAAATGGTGCCAAATGCCACTTCCACCCACACAGATTGTTGCTGCAGAGATCAGTGAAATAAACCCATGTGTGTTTGCTTTACAGAGGACTAATAATAATTGTGTTCATACAGGCCAGCAGTTACTAGCTATACTTCTATTCATGTTTCACTGTTTCAGGTTTGTTGTTGAACACATGGAGCTTGTGTATGTGATGCGTACTGTTTCTTTTTCAGTGATTCTTCACCCTCACGTCTTTTTAAAATTCAGGACAGATGCCACCCACGTCTGAATTCCTGCAAAACAAAATTGTCTTTCCCATCACTAACCTCTCCCTCCGCACCTCATCCCAGGTGTCCTGGTCCTGATCTCTTCCTACACACTAGCCACAGGAAACATCGGCGCGGCCAAGAAGCTGCACTCTCACCTGCTCACCAACAAACTGCACACACCCCAGTCTTTCTTTGACACCACGCCCATAGGACGCGTCCTCAACCGCTTCTCCAAGGACATCTACGTGATAGACGAGGCGCTGCCTGCCACCGTGCTCATGTTTCTGAGCACCTTCTTCGTTTCCCTCTCCACCATGATAGTTATCATTATCACCACCCCCATCTTTGCCGTTGTCATACCCCCCCTGGCTTTCATATACATCTTTGTGCAGGTACTCGCCAGAACACCTTCAGGAGAAAATGTTGTGCCGGATGATGCTTTGTGTTCCTCTTTTCTTTGTGACTATTCCTCTTCCTGGAATGGCATGCCACAATGCATGTTGGTGCAGCAGCTTTTTTTTTTTTTAACCTTCCAGTTTTGGGCTTTTGTTTCTCTTGTAGCCTGCGATGTTGTCCGTGATGAGCTGTTACTATCTTCTTTTCAGTCATCAATTCACTTTTGCTCTCTCTCCGCAGCAAAACATTTCCTGTTCTGCCTGCAGCCTGCTTCCACACTCTTCTACACACACAAACACACTCACACATTCACAAATATATATAATACATTAAGTTGAGCAATATCTACTCTCAATATGATTCAAACTTCACTTACTTTAAGAACTAAAACCTACTGAGGCTCAGTCTTACATGAGCCAGAACTGCCCTCTAGTGGCAGATCATGGTCCTTACAAGTGAATTAACAAGAGTTTACTATGGCCAGCATGAGCAACCCCACACTCTGTTGTTTAGGGATCACACACGTTAAGTTTATAGAGCTGTTAAATTAAGCGTAATGTGTAACTTATGCATTTGAGAGATCTCTTTTCTTGGGATAATTGAATTGAAGCTTAATATGTGTTTGGTTGGTTAAAAAAAGGTGTATTTGTAATTGAAAAAATTTAGCTTTTGTGTAAAATCTGATAATGGCAAATTCTTCAGGCAGTGATAGACAGGACACACACACTCATGCACAGACACTTGGTATTTACTGTAGCTTTTACCTGAAGTTTTCATGTAAACTATTGTACATTTGTTATTGTAATCATGACCAGCAGATATTTGTGAATCTTTTTAATGGTGCAGTTATATAACCTAAGGTGAAAATGATTAACTCCCCCCCACTATTAGATTGGGACACTATTTTGAGAACATTGCATTGAACAAAGGGGAGGGAGAGTTTCCACATATAAACCTGGAAGAAACCTTATGGAAATGCTATGTGTTGCTGGATGATGGATTGAAGACACAACATTTAAGCAATATAGTCTGAGTGAATATGTTTAAAATTGTGCACATGACAGGTGCATTTCCTTAACTCCTCACACTTACATTAAAAAATACTACAGGGGTAGAAGCAGCAGAACATAAGATATAGAAGGTCAGATCAATGTATTTTTATTTAGCCTAGGCTAACATGTTTGAAGCCCTAATAGCACTGCCTACTAACGAGTAGCTACTACTACAATTACACAGTAGTAGCTTCTATGTAGGAAGTTAGCCAGTGAAAGGCTTAACAGCACCCTTGTCTTGCCCTCCCTGTGACTTCTGGAATAGCATAGTGTGGTTTGCTGGCATACTGCAGGACTCACAATTACTCAATACCAGAAATAGCAGGTATTAAAGGGGCCAGTAGCAGGGCGACAGTCTTGTTAAAATATGTCACACCAGTACATAGTGTCCATATATGCTGTGGTTAAAAATGATCTTGAAGCAAACCATGGGTCCCCCCTCCACCCTTTGACTTGTTTTAAAGAACAAGTCCGTTTGCTATCTAGAGGCAGAAACCTTCCCTAACCTCTTTTCCAAAGTCAAATGTTTTGGATACATTAACTAATTAATATGCAACCAAATAGACGGATGATTTTTCATTTTAATCCTTGAAGCTTTGATTTTCTGGTCCTTGCATGATGAGTGATTATCTATTAGGTCAACATCTTATGAAATATTTTGCTTTAATTAGCACTCAAGTGAAAATTTAGTGAGTGCTGCCAACTACACATATAATAATAATTTTGATAATTTATGCATTTGATTGATTGTGCCTCCCCCTTCACAGTTACCCTCTGAGCATTAATGTCTTATATTCTTATTTTTTTGCCTGCTGCTGCTTCTACCCATATGGTATTTTTCTCTATATGTAATAATAATAAATAGTTGCTTTTGTGGCAAAATACATACAAAAAAGTGACACTACAAAAACTTTCTTAACAGATGTCTGCCTTTTCAATCTGGTGAGGTGTTAAAAAGCCAGACTCCTTGTTCTTGAATGTGACTCTGCAACAGCAGAACATGCAAATATCAGTAGTGACGGCGGAAGCTGTTGTTTTTTTACCAAAAGGAGGAATGGGTCCTATCCATTTAACGCAGGTGTCGTTGTGTTGTCACACTTGACCCCAACCCTCCCCCCCCACTCCTCCCCTCTCCTCCCCCCCTCCCTTCTCGCAGGTGTGCTGTTGTTGATTAACTGTCTGTTGTGCCGGGCCTACAGTATGCTGCGGGCGGCCAAGCACATACACCGCAACATGCTCCAGAGGGTCCTGCGGGCGCCGCAGGCCTTCTTCGAGAGCACCCCCTCTGGGCGGTTACTAAACCGCTTCAGCAAAGACGTGGATGCTATAGACTCCCACATCCCAGAAAATATTGACATATGGATGCGCACTTTCTGGTACACACTGAATGTGCTGCTCATATGCTCTGCCCTCACCCCAATGTTCCTCATAGTCATAGCCCCATTAATGGTGTTCTATTGGTGGGTTCAGGTAAATAGGAAACAAGTCTGCTAACTCATTAATACAACATGCATGTCTGAGAGTGTTGAGTGTGTGTGCCGTAGGCTGCTGCATGTGGTTGGCGTGGTGATCACTGTTGTAGCCGCTGTAGTCGGTCTGGTCTCTGCTAGTCTGAGTCGTCCTAGTCAGACCTAGTTTGAAAAGGGTCACAGCTTCAGTCGGCAGCACCATGTGGTTCATCGGCGGTTTCGCCAGTAATCTCTGAGGGGATTTACTGTACTTCAGCGAAAACATCGTTGTTAAATCTGGATTCTGTTGTCATTGGCAAATTGGAATTTGACTTTTATTGCAATAAATCCTCATTGCTCCAGAGGCAGAAATAATCTTTTAATATATCAGTCTGCCGGAAAACAGTGATACAAAAACCACCAGTCAAGATTAGCTGGACAGGATGAAGTTTCACAAGCCATCCACGAGGCTTTAACACAGGGTCTCTTCACAGTATGGAAATAGATTTGAGGAAGTAGTATGGATATTTGTGTCAATAGACCATTGTCTAGTATATATATATATATATGTATATATTAGTGATGCACGATATATCGGCCAACCGATATATATCGGCCGATATATCACGTTTTTTAACTTATCGGTATCGGTCCGATGTCAACAAATTCTGGCCGATATGTCAACAATTGGCAGAGTTAAACCGCTACAGTTAGTTGGGTCACTGTCTGCGTGTCTCTCGGCGACGCGCTAAGCTAGCTGGTCCTAGCGGGCTCCTCCGTCACATCGCATCGCCCGAAAAGACAAAAAAAATGCGCGGAACGTTGCTCCGGGGTGTCGGACGCCGTCCTGCCGCCTTCTCGTCGGCGGCCGCGGCGGAGGCCGCTGTCTTTTCGGGCGATGCGATGTGACGGAGGAGCCCGCTAGGACCAGCTAGCTTAGCTTAGCGCGTCGCCGAGAGACACGCAGACAGTGACCCAACTAAATGTAGCGGTTTCTCCTAGCGGGCTCCTCCGTCACATCGCGTCGCCTCCGCCTCGGTCGTCAACGTCGCCGCCTTCGCGGAGCTCCATCGGGTCCGCTCCGCCGTACTTCCTCTAACCACAAGACAGAGTTTTACAGTGAGCCTTCCTTTAAATAAAGAGCACTGTTGTGCTTTTCAAATGTACAGTGTTTTTTCTGGTCTGTACTAAATTTGTGACACTACAGAAAAGTTTTTCTCTACATATATCGATATCGGCAAATATCGATATCGGCAGTGACTGCCGATATGTATATCGGATATCGATATCGGCTGAAATTTTCACATCGGTGCATCCCTAGTATATATATATATATATTTCTTGATTTCTGCGCGACCCAACAGCTGAGTGCTTAGGGTGAATACTGCATGGGCAAAGGTGTCCTGAATCCAGGGTGGCCTCACCCTTCTTACATGTCACTCCACTATTATTCTCCCATCTTTCCAGTCTTTCTACTTTCAACTATAATAAAAGCAAAAGTAATCATAGTCTTTTTTTATGGCGTGGAAAGAAAAAGCAGCAATATCTTGGACTTGTGTAAATATCACAAATAACCAGATATTAAGGCTAAATATTTTTGTTATGAGTAAATGCAGTAGACCATCTTTTCTCTAAGGAAAAATTAATGCATTATTCATCATTGTTTCCATGGACACATTGAATGAACAAGGCTGCACAGATGCTGTAAAATTTCAATTATTTAGTTTTTTTTGTTTTTTTTGGAGACTAAAACATATGAGAGTAACAAATCGAACTCCTACACGTTTTAAGTTTTTAGGTTTATATTTTATGTCTTGTAGACCTTTTGTTAACTATCCAAGTTCAAAACAGCAATAATTTAGTCTCTTTCACTCTTGAGTTAAAGGCTAAAGACCAAAACTTCATGAATGCCTCTGCAACTGGCTGGATGGATTTAATTGAATAAGAGAAATAAAAAGGGAGGGAGGGATTTGCTGCTTTTATGCAAAACGTGAATACCAGTCATACTGTTGCTACAGTGATAACTTCTTCTACCGTCAAGGTTTAATGAAGTTATTCCTGCCACTGGAGCAGCTCAGAGTGAACTGTGGTAGCTGCTGGAGAAGTTGATGATGCTGGTGTGTTTAGTGTTCATCACTGCAGCATTGATTTCTTTTTAAATTTCTTTTAGATAAATGACACTAATAATAAGAGATTGTCTTTAGGACTGATTAAGCAAAAAGATATAATTACTGTAGGATTGTCTCCACATTGCATTCATGTATTGTATTCAAGTAGTAGTGTAGAGTATCATTTATGAGCATTTGAGTAATTAGTGTTTTGCACACTTATCCAACAAAACACACTCTTGTACCTGGCCTCAAGGTGGCACAGTTTCTGCACTTACACATTTGGTAAGACTTATCTTCCAGTTTTTAATCAGTTATACATTTCATATAACTTTGCAGTGTAAAGTGCTTCACAGTAAAAAATATTAAAAAGATAAAAGCAAAATAACAAACATTCTAATAAGTGATCAAACATTAAATGAAAAGATTAAAGGAATAAAAAGTATAATTAACATTATTTTAAACTGAGCAATGGAAATGATCACAGCAGAGATTTATGGGGCGTTTATGGTCTGTATGTGTGTTTACCTTTTATACTAACTGGACCTTGTAATTACTAAAATTAGCATTACTAACACACGTTAAATCTTCATGTTATTCCCTTGGGCTCCATCATAGCATCCATCCTGCATGGCTTCTGTCTCTGCTGCATCGTGTGACTCTAATATCACTGAACTTCTGCTTTTAATCATACGTGTTGAAATTCTGCAGAGTACTCCCTAAAACCTCATGATAACACATACTTTAATACTAAGGGGAACCAAGGTTAAAGCTTTTTAACATTTTCAAAATACTTTCTTTTTATTATACTTTGATTTTGAAGGCTAAAGTATGTTCAACGGACAACAAAACACCTGCAATGTCAGAGTTCCTTTGATTAGGCTGTTAACTTGAATTATGTGTTTACACATTGTCAAACACCACTGAGGGTAATACACATGTCAAAATGAGCTCTCTGAGGAGCTTATGTAACATTCGCTGGCGTCGGATCAACAATTTGCAAATTGGAATATGCAACAAGCCCTGCAGGTGTTTTGTTAACAGCCTTTCATTATTACTCTGCGTGCGTGTGACTGCTTGTGTGTATGTGTGTGTGTGTGTGCGTGTGTATGTGTGCATCATATTTGTCTTTGAATATCTCAGCTGTTGCGAGGTCTTGTCTGGTTGTAATGTTCTGTTTGTTTCTCTCCCCCTTCAACGCCTGTAGAGATTTTATGTTGCCTCGTCTCGGCAGCTAAAGCGTCTGGAGTCGGTCAGCCGCTCTCCCATATACTCCCATTTCTCTGAGACCATCACTGGCTGTAGTGTAATCCGAGCCTACGGCAGACACTCTGCTTTTGTTCTGATGAATGATATGAAAGTGGATGAGAACCAAAAGAGTTACTACCCTGGTATAGTGTCCAACAGGTACGTGTCCTTGTTTCAGCTCAGGAGAACAGCAGCTGTCTTCCAGTGTTTTGACTCCAGATGGTGTTTATCAAAATATAAAGTTGTCAGGTTTTAAATTAAAATGCAAATCAGTGGGAGAATTTTAATATCACGTACACATTTCTTGTCATATTCAAATGAAAGTTAGGGTGCAAAAAGTTGCAAGTGGGATTTAAATCAAATCCTCAATGCATTTCAAAAGAACAAATGGCTAATGGAGAAAGCACAGATTGTAGGATTGTTGCTGTGCTGCAGCGTGAAACAAAGAAAAGTTGTCTTTTCTTGTTCAGTTTGTTTTAAATTGCTTTTTGTTCGGATTGTATGTAGGTTTTAAATAAATACTATCCTATGTTTAATGATACTCATTAGACAGAAAAACACACAACCCGTATTCAGGCAATGTGGCTGCACCATTTACTAAACAGTAGCTACTACTCTTAACACCTAGAGTAGTAGTTTCTATGTCGAAAGTTTGTCAGTAAAAGGCACAGTTCGGATGTACTATAGCAGCCATAAGCCAACCCTAACATACCTTTTCAAAGTCTACTGATGTATTCACATGTCCCAGATAGTGGATTCCTCATTTTTGCCAACTATAAAAGGCAAGAAGTTGCCCGTTTCAGACGCAGCCTGTCTCTTAAAATGACGTCACAACTTCACAGCCAATTTTACAGTCTATCAGAGGAGGGCAAATCAATAATAAAGAGACATAAAACAACCTGTTATTTTTAGAACTCCAAAGTTCTCATACAACCACAAATATATCTTATTATGAATTATTATTTAAAACTTCTAATTAAACCCAGAAAAAGTGTGAAATATGGGACCTTTAATGCTACATCATTCTTTGTGTACAGTGAGGGAAAATAACACTTTTGAAAGTGAATTTTAATTTGCCAACTAGTCAGAACCTACGGACTCAGAAGCCTGCTCAGATTGCAGCGGCTGAGCACAGATGGTGCACTTGTCAACACTGGAACACAGCTGCTCACACTTTCAGTTAACTGCTACACACCAGAAGCTCAGAGACGCGTCACTGCAGAGGGATGACGTCACTCAGCTCTGCGACAATCGTAGTGTGACCAGTGTCCACATACATTACGGCACACTGGTTTTACAGCACTGACAGTATCTGATCTTCATCTCTGTAGTTCCCAAAGAGAACTTTCACAGGGGAGCTTTAGACTAGTGTACAATCACAACCTAAATGAAACAAAGCCATCACTAATACTGTTAATTACACCGATGCTTCTATGCACACCAACATTAAAACAATCTGCCTTTAGAAAGGGCCCATAATGATTGATTCTGCATGTTACAGGTATGTTTTGTAATGAAAACACTGTCAACGCAGGTTTAGCCTGCATTTAAACATTTATTAGTTGTTAAAGTTCTTCAGTTTTCTGTTAGCTCTGACTTCTTATACTCATATATTGGCCCTCATGACTGGGCTCCGCTGCTGTGATTCTACGATGCTCTGTCACGCAGGTGGCTCGGGGTGCGTATCGAGTTCATCGGGAACTGCATTGTGTTGTTTGCTGCTCTGTTCGCTGTGACCGGAAAGGAGGACCTGAACCCCGGTCTAGTGGGCCTGTCAGTGTCCTACGCTCTACAGGTAATATGAAGCAGATATGTCATCAGTGTCTGTGTTTTACATGATTCATTTATGAATCAACATATGAATCTTGATCCACTGCCAACAGATGTAGAGCAGTAACACCTTCCCCCTGTTTGTGTAGGTGACCATGTCTCTGAATTGGATGGTGCGTATGACTTCGGATCTAGAAAACAACATCGTAGCAGTGGAGCGGGTGAAGGAATACTCTGAGACCAAGACGGAGGTATGTAGCTCATGTGTGTGTGTGTGTATGTGTGTGTGTGTGCATTCAGGATCCGTCTATATTTGTTAGGTTCAACAGAAGCCGACGCTCGACCCTGAATGTGTTTGCTCTCATAATAAAACACTGTTTGGCTTCGCGTTGCAGGAATTTTCATTCCAAAAAGGCATCTTGCTGCCAGTGTTCTCAAGCAACACAACACCTATAAACTATAACGCGATCCAGAAATGTTAGATCACCTTGTGCCGACGCGGGCCCCGCCGCTGCATGAGACAAACAGGAAAAAAAAAACTGTACACAATGTACTTTCTCAGCTGCAGCCATCACAGTGTGTGCCCCTTCTGTAGCTGGTAGAGCTCTTAGTGAAAGCCTTTGTTGGAGCATCCCAGAGGTGGAATAAACATTTGGCAGCCTGCATGCGCGCAGAGAGCTCCAACTCTTTAAGAGTGATAAACAAATCAGTTGCGCTAAAAGCCAAGCAGGCTAATGAGTTGTTCAGAAATGCTGTGTTTGTGTTCACAGGCCCCCTGGGAAGTGGAGGACAAGAAGCCCCCGCCTAATTGGCCCGTGCAGGGGAACGTGAAGTTCCACGACTACAGCGTTCGGTACCGGGAGGGACTGGACCTGGTCCTGAAGAACCTCACGCTGAGCGTCAAGGGAGGAGAAAAGGTGGGGATGGTGGTGGCGGGGTAGGAGTAGGTGCATTGTGGGTCAGCAGAGTGGTGTCACTGACCACAGCGTTGCTTTGTGCCCCCCCGTGCAGATCGGCATCGTGGGTCGCACGGGCGCCGGCAAGTCCTCCATGACGCTCTGCCTCTTCCGCCTGCTGGAAGCTGCAGCAGGAGAGATCACCATAGATGACGTTAAGATATCTGAGATAGGCCTGCATGACCTGCGCTCCAAACTCACCATCATTCCACAGGTGCAAACACTCACACACACACACACACACACACAACACACACACACGACAAAAACTACTGATTTCAATTTGCTTTCCACCACTGTCCTCCATGACTATGATACTAACTTTGATACTACAATGAGTTAAAATGTTTTTGGTTGTTTTTTTTTATTCTTTATTCCCATTTCACAACTTTCGTTCGATAATATCGATCGAACAATGATTTCACACAGAAACATGAAACTCTCCTGGACAATGTGATGACTGTTAACTTATTGTTTTTATTGATATGTCCACATAGATAAGGCACATTCATCTGCAAATTTTGTCTGTGGGTACATACTCAAATGACTGGTAAGGGTCTGCTGCAGTTGTTCTAAAAAAAATCTGATATATAAAGAAAACGAGAAAATAAAATGGAGAGGGGGGACAAAAAAATGAATGAATGAATTAAGAAATAAATCAAGAACATGAACATTAGTTTTACACAGGACTTTTAGGAAATAAATGCACACGTGTGACCAAAAGCATGACCAGAAAGTCTATAGATTCTATACACACATCTTTTGTTGCTAAGTGTACAGATCAGCTCCATCTCAGTATTATGGAAGGACGCCCACTGTACGTGCTTCCTATATTAAAGGTGTAAAGTAAAGATACACAGCTTGAGCTTTAGAGCAGCACTGTAACAGCAACTGTGTCGGCATTAAATCATGTTGCTGATACTCTGGACAAAAAAGCAACATTTTGCTGCTTCATTTGCTGATCTGTCAAAAGCATTTGACTTTGTCAGCCACGAGTCGTTGCTAAATAGATTAGGTGATATTGGAATAGAGGACACAGCTATAAAATGGTTCAGGAATTATCTTACGAAGCGTACACAATGTGTTTTTACAGATGCTCTTCAATCGGACTTTCCAACGTTCCATTTTACCTCTATTTTCTTTATTTATAAATATAACAGTAGGAGGGATGTGAAACTGCTGAATCTCACTTTTACACAGATGACACAGCAGCGTACTGTCAGCCATTAATGAGCTTCTGATAGCATTTCAGTATCATCAAGTTTCGCTGCAACAGCTCAAGTGAGTTTTAATGGATTTTTGCAAATAAAATCCAAATCTGTTTGTAGAGCTCGTTCCCAATCCACAGTAAATGCACATATCTACATTCTCAATGGAAAAAGTATCATGTTACAAATATATAGAGTAGGTATTTATCAGAATCACAAATTTTCTTTTAAGTGAGGTCAAAATATAATTTTGTAGTTTCACCTGAAATAAACTCATAAATTCAAAGTGAAGCGATTTAGCTGCAGATTGAAACGTGGTTTTCTCAGCATAAAGATCTGCAGCTTCCACCTGTTGCCAGCACACATGACAACATTTCAAGCGCCGTGATTGGACAATTCTTGTTTGAATGCACCTTGGGACTCAGAGTTAACTTAACACCTGCAGCTGTCTTATATCGTTGGCTCCTCATCAAAGATGTTTTCTAAAGCATCTGTGTTCATCTGTTGAACTGATGATTTTCTTCCTCCTGAAGTGGAGTTTCATAATAACATAAACAGTAATTTCATAAGAAAACTACCAAAACTTTCCTGGTTCATATTAAGTGTTTAAATGGACTGGCCCCACAAGTGATCTCTCAGATCTTTAAAACTCTCAGCTCCAGGACAATAACAAGGAAAACACGCAAATTGAACTGTCACATTTCAAGAGTGAATTCAGGAATGATTGTATAATAATTCCTATCAGTGCAGAGTACACACATATGGAATTCCTTGCCATTACAAAACTACAAATTAAATCGCATAGTTAAATACCCTTCATAGTTAAATACTGGCTTTCTTACAAGTCATTGTCAACATAACATCACTTTACAAATGTGTAATCAATTGACAACTGCCTCCAGGGTTTATCAGTGTTTCTGTGTTCTTGAAGACTTGAAAGCCTTTTTCTCTGCCACAGGAGCCGGTCCTGTTCTCGGGGACGCTGAGGATGAACCTGGACCCCTTTGACAAATACACGGATGAAGAGGTGTGGAAGGCGCTGGAGCACTCCCACCTCCACAGGTTTGTCAGCAACCAGCCGGCCAAGCTGGAGCTGGAGTGTGCTGAGGGAGGAGAGAACCTGAGGTGAGCGAAGCCACGTTTCCCTGAAGCTTCCACGCGGCCTGCCGTGTCTCACGTTCTGTCGTGTCTCCTTCAGCGTGGGGCAGAGGCAGCTGGTGTGTTTGGCCCGGGCCCTCCTGAGGAAGACGAGGATCCTCATCCTGGATGAAGCCACGGCTGCTATTGACCTGGAGACAGACGATCTCATCCAGTCCACCATAAGGACTCAGTTTGAAGACTGCACCGTCTTTACCATCGCACACAGACTCAACACTATTATGGATTATACAAGGTTAGATCAAAGAAAAATCCACCACAAAATACCACATATTGCCAAAAAGCATTCTAGGAGGATACAAATGACAACATTAAAAATAATCTATAAAAAAGTATCTTAAATACTGGCTCTGATTCCCTCTTTAAAATGTGACCAGTGTAATATGTTAATATGTATGAATAAGCTACAGCCAGACCTGCTGAGATTAACATGAAACAGTCCCTCCAGATTTAGCGATCACAATATTCGATGCAAATTCATCTAAACTGTGATATTTCTCTGTAAAATGCCTAAATGCATCATTTGCAAAATTTTGCATGCACACCTTTGGTGAGCAAGATATGGGAGCTGCAGTTCCCGGCAAAACAGGACATTATAGGAAGTGACACATCATCGCCTTCTCATCCTCCAGATGAAGACAACATGATTAAGAAAGCAAAGCCTCTCATTTACCAACCAAACATAACTGTGAAAGACGTGCAAACCAGTTTCCTTTACATGAAAGTGGGTTGAAAGTTTTTTGGAGATGGAAACTCAGAAAGTCACACAGAAATATCACAGCACACCGCTTTTCTGAGAGCTGTAATAAACAGATCATTTAATGTTTTATCATCATCAGATCAACCCGTGAAGTTCTCACTGTTCTCTTGATGTGCATGTCAATGTAAAGAATAATATAATATATATAATAACACTTCTTATTTTTCACCACTTATATTTTTAATCTCTAGCAGCATAGAACATTATGAAAAAAAACACATACATACAACAAGCATATGAGATAAAGACAAGTCCTGTACATTACATTTTAGTAGATAGCAGGATTTACTGTATAATTATGACTTCAATTTAATGAGAAAAGATATCATTGAGGAGGGCGACCATCATGCAGCTTGTACTCACAATGCTAATTAATTATGTCTTCAGGGGAAAATAAGTTTTAAATCATCTCTGTAACCTGAATGAGAAAAACCAAACCATCCAAAACACTCTTCTGCCTTCCTGTTCTGATTAATGTTAAGTTTGAAACATTACAGTGATGTTCTGTATATTATGTATACCACAATAAATAAATTATCCTATATATTTGAAAACATTCATTGGCTGCATGCATCAGGCCAGATGTCATAATTGACATTTTTTTTTATCCCCTTTTGAGACATATTTTTTGAGTAAACTTTGCAGATCTTGGTTGTTTTTAACTGTCTTAAACCAGACAAAGAATTTTTTACAAATCTGGATCATTAGTAAAAGAAACAAGCTGAGCTAATGTATGTACCAACTCTAATGTTCCCATGCTACTTTATGACGTCATCAACCCCATTTTTTGATACTGTTTTGTGTGAGACCCCTGGGGAGCAAAGAACTACATAAAGATGTTTGAAATTGTTGGAAGAAAGTGGATTTTTTTCTAAGCAGACATACTGATAAATATGCAAACTGTGCAGCTTTTTGTGAATGACTCTCTCTCTCTCTTTCGATCTCTCTGTGCAGAGTGCTGGTGTTGGACAAAGGACAGGTTGCAGAGTTTGACACTCCTTCAAACCTCATATCACAGAGAGGAATATTCTACGGCATGGCTAAAGACGCAGGGATAGCTCAGTAGAACCAGCTCCATGTCACAGACCTGGGTTCGGACTCTGAGCTTCAAACCTGGCAGTGGAACTGAAGACGACCCTTTATGTGAACTCGGTATCTTTTCAGGGCACTTACTGTGCGTTTGACTTCAGCTTGAGGCCTCGCCCCGAACTCCTTTTTTCAGACTTGAATCAATTAGCAGTTGCAAAGTCTTTCTAGTGTTTGAGTGAACCCGCACCAGGACACTTACATACTCATCTGTGATTGTCTTAAGTTTCTGGCACTGACTGTATCGTCCTGTGTGGCAAACACTGTCTGTTTGGCGTCACCTTGCAAATAGCAAGGTGAAGAAAACAAAGCCATATTTGCAAGAACTAGTTGATCCAAGTCTGACCTTTAGTGCCTTCTGCCAGTGGGATGAAGAAAGCCAGTGAATGTATCATTTTATAATCGGCTGTCTGCTGCAAAAACAAACGACAAAAAAGACAAAAAAAGGAGGAACTTTTTTATTTTATTTTTTCTACGGAGAAAAATACTGTGCCACTGTACTGTCCGCAAAAAAAGAAACATACACTTTTGTGATAAACCCACTTATTTTTGTACTGTACCATTATTTAAGCTACTTTTTAAAGATTTGTCTCATCTAGGGAAGTTTGCTCAGTTTAAATATGTGATTCTTTTGTGAACCAACTCTATACAAACTTGAATTCTGTACCACCAAAATATGAAATATGATGCCTTTATTAAAAAAAAAATGAATATTGTTTCTGTGTTGTCTTGTAATTATACTTTAAATGGTAACAGGTGGTTTTTAAAGGGACATTCCATGATTCATACAGAAGTGTCGGGTTGTGAAAATTATGTATTTGGAATCCTGACAATGTCATTAAATGCAGACCTTAAGACAGTCGGCTTTACAATGTGAGGTTTCAAAGGGTCTCACAATGACAGTCTATTGTGTTGCATTATGGGAACTGTAAGATCTTGGTCAGGGTATGTCAACCTACATTTTGACCATTTTTTTCTGTTTTTCAAGATTCCCTCAACTTTGTGGAGGTCTAACACTAAATTCCTCAAATGTCCCTTTAAGAAGCGGAAAATCATGATCCAGTTGGTATGATGTGAAGACAGAATTATTTAGATTGATGGTTTTATTGATAATCTTCATCCAACCTTCTATACCTGTTTATTGATCACTAGGGTCACAGGGTTCTACTGGAGCTTCATGGGGGGAGGCACGGATACACCCCAGACAGGTCACCACTCTACCATGGAGCACATACAAACACACACACACACCCTCACACACACACACACACACACACACACACACACAATGTAGAGTTTCCAAACCTCATCATGTTTTTTGAAGTGTGGGAAGAAGCCAGAGAAAAACCACACAGACATGGGGAAAACATGCAAGCCCCACACAACTCAAAGGCCTTAACCTTTGACCTTCTTGCGGTGGGGCAACAACACTACCCACTGTACCACCCCATAAGTACACAAGTGTACACAAGTACTCAAATGCAATATCAGACTATCTGTGCTATACTAATGTGTTACACAAGTTAACTTACATAGTGCATATAAACATACATACATGATTAAAATGAGGAGAGAATGAGGCATTTATTAATCTGTTGATTTTCTATTAATGAATTTATTTTCAGAGCTCTTATAGTTCTCTCTTAATATGATATGATTGGATTCCTATGTAGTTTTCAATACAAAGGGCATCATAAATAAGATTTAACCCGATAAGTATATAGTAATAGACATTTTTTCTCTGACATACTAATATGTAGTTTCCAGCATGATGTGATATAAAATCATTTTCAAAAAAAGTGATTTAAAAAAAGTTTTCTTCATGATTGCGTTATATTTAACACTAATTCCTAAAGAATTTTATGTGTGAAAGGAGCAGAAATAAAAAAACAAAGGTTTCCTGAAGGGGCTTATTACTGTTCTGAATTACAGCCGCCAAGTGTTTTCTACCCATTTATTCTCCAGTCAAATACCATTTAATTTAAGAGGGATGAACAACACATACACAGTTTGTGAGAAAACACAAGACTGTTTAATTTCACTGCGTTAGTAGTAAACAACCACAAAGCAGAGCCTCCAAAATAGCCATTAAGTTATATGAAAGAATTACTAAAACATTGGTTTCTTTATTGAGATTTACTGCAGGGTTTAGACTGGATTAATTCAAGCTGTGTGTCCTGGTGAGAAAGAAGAAGCTGCAAATGTACATGTAATTATTATAGTTACCCACTCGATGGCGCTCACACTCAGGGTTTTCACTGGAGTCTCTACCAGTGTCTCACTTTATTTAAACATATTAAGTTTAATAATGGAGACGTGAGGATAAGATTTCTGACACAAAATAAAGACAAACATGATTTAACCCGACTGTCAAACAATTAACTGAATGGTACTTGTTGTTCAGAACTTTTCAACACAGTTTCAGGATTATTATAATTTAGAATGAAGTTGATAATTAAACTCCAGTCATGGTGACTGGCTCTCAGAACTGTTTTAGTTTAGGAGAATCTAATTATAGCCTATACTAAGAGACAAATTCACCTCAGATCCCTCACAGCAAGATATCTCTTGCCCCCCCATACACACACAAATACACACACACACACACACACACACATACACACACAGCATGGCCTGATGTGCTTCAGAGAGGCAGCGATTAACATTTCTCTCTTTTTTCCTCCAATTACCGATGCCGCGGACTCTTTCTCCGACATGTCAGAACTGACAGATGTTGATGGATGGTGCTCGGTAATGTCTCTGCCTATGGGCAAAGCTGCATGAAGTGGCAGGGAGGTTTTGGCTCATCAGTCGATGCTGTAGGCGCAGGAACCAGAGGTGAGGGGGGGGGGGAGATGGAAAACAACCTCAGCGAGGAGGTGACAAAGCCAGAAGCTCCCTGTCTTTCTTTTGGCTCCAAATAAAGGATTTGAGAGTGCTCCTCAAAGTAACGTCGGCATGTGAATACCAACCTGAAAGCTCCTCTGGGTGTTCCTCTGGGCCACCCACAGTTGTTGAACAACTTTGACATGTTGAGGGATACAATTATTCACTTTCCTGCCGAGGGTTAGATAAAAGGATTAATAGCACATTCATATTCTGTCCGTTAAACATGAGGCTGTGACCTCAATCAGATACTCGGTGGCCTGAGGACAGAAGCCAATATCTCCAGGTGGTTGGGATCTTTAATGACTCTCTTTGCCTTAGTCCTGCAGCAGTAAATGTCCCCAAAGCCATGTAGGGCAGCACCTGCAGGGACAGTATCATGTTGCCCGTCTGGACGTTCTCCATGGTGCAGAATTGGAATTTCTTCAATGTTTGAGAAGATACCAGGACTTCCCTCAAGTCTCCAAGGAAGCAGCCTCTGCCTTAGCTTCTGCTGCAGCTTCCAATTCACCTCGAGACTCCAAGCTGTCCACCCTCTCCACATTGAGCTTCATCACTCTCATGTTGTGGGGTGATGTTACCACATGGAACACCCTCACTGGGCTCCACGAAACGCCCATTAGACGACCTGGTTGCTGATCGGCCTTACGCCTGAGTAACTAGGCCTTTATAAGTCCAAGATTCAACATCCAAGATGATTTATTGTCATTGGTCTAATGTGCAACGATTTTGATGTGCGACGAGTGGCATCATCAAGAGGACCGGACATGTCCAATGTTTTGTTACACAGAACCATCTAAGATGTCCGTCTTGGAAAGCGGTTGGAAAAAGGGCGGCAATTTCGCTTTTGGCAGGTGATTGGATGAACCATTTGTCTTATCACTGTGTATCATGGCCCCTAACCCTAACCCTAACCTGCTTTGGTTTCCCCACAAATGCTGAACTGAAGCTTCACGAGACTAACTTAGACTGATTTAACTGAGTGATCTAGCTGCGTAACTTATGCCTTATCTTACGCCTTCTTTTCACTAAATCTTACGCTTAGTCAGACATAAATGTAAATAGTTCGAATTGATATAAAGATACAAAATATCACCCTCTCCTGGCGATTAGTCGATACCACCATTTTACACACAGGCCAAGCTGGTAGACATAAGTGAATCCTCTCCAAAAATTTCATGTTGGCATTTTTCATAACACCTTGCCAGGTGTCACAGAAGAAGGTCACAGGCCCAAGTCCTTGAGCTAGGACTTTCTGTGTGGAGTTTGCATGTTCTCTCTAGGATTTCTCCAGGTTCTCAGGCTTTCTTCCATGGTCCAAAAATATGTTAGGTTAATTGGAGACTCTACTTTTCCTGTAGGTATGAGCGTGTTAGTAAATGGTGTGTGTGCCTCATGATAGGCGGCCAGACCCCTGTGACCCTAGTGAGGATTAAGCAGGTATAGAAAATGACATTGACCTTGCCAGGCTGTATAAGTATTAGACTTCATCTCTGCCAAGTCTGTTCCAATAGTTGCTGCTTAATGCTCCTAAATCTGCTTCTAAACACTGAACCTTTAACCTAAAACACACCATGGGAATAAGAAGGTCCCATTCATTTATAATAAGTTCATGTGTTGAAACTGCATAAAAGCAAAATTTACAACAAATGAGTGTCAGACACTTATTACTATGATGTAAATTAGCTCAGCGTCTTGTTTAATATTAGAATAGCAAAGCTGGAGACCGCATCTCTTAGCATTTTATTATAATATTTTACATTATATCTCACCTAAATTCCCTTTCAGGCAGGTTTATACATTAGTAAGTTTCTTCATAGTTTGACTCGAATCCTCAAATAACCTCTGGCCTGAAGGCATGTCGTTGGATAATTTTGAGCTTTTCAGGCTTCCTTTCATTTCATTCCACCGAATACCTTGTGTGTTGATGTTTTCCTAACTCGAAAAGAATAAGCCTATCATTTACTAAGCGTTTGTCGCCCCGAGATGTTATCCGTCCTCACCGTGTGTTTGACAGGAGTTTATTAATTACGCCTCCGTCTGAAACATTTCATTTGTAAACGACAGGTTGAGACAGTGCGGAGGCCGTGTGAGGTGAGCCGCCTTCATCCCATCCCGAGGGAGCGACAGGAGATGTTTTATCTTTACTCGTGTAGCTCTTTGAATTTGATATCTTATGACACATTTTTACAAACCATAAAAGCAGCCGTGGTGGAACGCAATGTTAATTTACTCAAGTACTGAGGTACACGTGCTTTACTTGAGTACATCTATGTGATGCTACTTTATACGTCATGCCAATACATTTTTAGAAGGAAATAATCTACTTCTCCTCCATTACATTTATCTGCAGCATTTTTCAGATGCAGATTTGACTTAATTGATAAAATAAGAGGTTTAAAAAGAAAACAACAACACATAGTGTATTTAAAACTAAACCACTGCTTTCAACCTTTTAGTCTTTGACATCTTACAAACAGCAGCGTGTAGTCGGTTCACATTACACACGATAAGTTGTGCTCCACGAAAGAGAGAATTTCCCCTCAAAACTTTTCCCATTGTTTTATTTCAGTAAATGTGTAAATGAGCTAATACTTCACCAAAAATCAAAGATCTAAGAAAAGGTCGAGAACTAAAAAACAGATTAGTAAATCAGAACTTTTTTTTGTTCTTCTTTCCTCTCCCATTATTCACCTCATGAACCCCCACATTTATCTACAGACCTTTAGAGGGCTCTGATCCCTAGGTTGGGAACCACTAATTGTACTAATTTGATATAAAATGGATAAAACATCACATCGGCTCTTCGTAATAATAATAATCGGATGATGTCATATAAAATATTACACTATATTTCCAAAAGTATTCAATCACCTGCCTTGATTCTCATATGAATTTAAGTGGCATCAACTCATCTGGGGAGGCTGTCCATAAGTATTAGGAGTGTGTTCATGGGAGTTTTTGACCATTCTTTTAAGAAGTGCATTTGTGAGGTCACACATTTGATATTGAAGGAGAAGGCCTGACTCTCATCCTACACTCTAATTCATCCTTGAGGTGTTTTATCCATGGGGTTGAGGTCAGGACTCAATAGTGTAGTTTTTGCTATATAATGTATATCAGTCAGAATCCTGCACGGGTGCCGTTAAAACAATGCCTTAACTGCAAAACTTTAATTTAATGAACGCATAATACTTATGTGTTGTTACATTGCTATATAGGTATTTTGACTAAATGAAAGCATCTGAAAACTTCAAGAAGAGAACTATAGAAAATCTAGATGGATGGTGCGTTTCACAACTCAGTAAATAGCTGTTAAGGCAGCGGATGCTGTTGGTCGTGCATGCGGGTTCTGTGCAGTTGTTTGTCATTAGCAGTGAAACGGAGCAAATATAATCCTTCTTACAGGATTGAGACCTGAAGTCCTGGAAGCTCTGCAGGCTCTCACCGAGATAAACAGACCTTATTTACTTGCTTGTCTCGCACACACACACACACACACACACACACACACAAACACGTGTACACAAAAATACACCTTGTCTGCATCCCTCAAACGCTCTCCTGCATGCAGACACACACACACACACACAGCACGGGTCCGCTGTTATTGCACTGGAAGGCGGTCTAAGAGCTCCTGTGTCCTCAGCTGAACTGTGGAGGAAACCAAATCGAAGTAGTTTACACAGGAAAGGAATGAGCAGTGTGAATTATAATAACACCTTCATTCATTAAAGCCGCTGCCAATACACGCCCTAGAGAACATCACCTGATCTTTAAAGTATTTTTTTTATTATTATATTGTCCTCACCTCACCTCTCCTGGCCTACGAGTCAGGTTTGAAAAAAAAAAAAAAAAAAGTGGGTGCATTCAAAGCCAGTGTGGTGTTTGCTATTTTAAGTCCTGGATGTGAAGCCAAACTCATCAATCAAATGTTGAGCGTTGGGTGATAACCTATTATAAAGCGATTAAAGGTTTGCTGTCAGTATGTCCCGCCACCTGTATTTGCAACATGCCTGAGTCCATTTCTCAGGAATTTGTGCATTTGTAGATTTTCCATAAATCCACAGAAAGCGGTTGCACTGACACAACTAATCCCGTGTACAAAGACGAGCTTTGTAGAATGTACATAGAACATGTCTGCTGCTAAGGTTTTCGGTAAGAAACTCAATGTGAAAAAATGGAAACGGTTGTGCAGCAGCAGGTCATGTCTAGGCACTGGAAAATCTCAATCAATATTATAGTTACCTGCACTTAATTGAATTAACATCATTTGACTTCCATTGAATGGTTTGAAGGCATTTAACCTATATTCCAAACTATTTTACACAGTGCAACAGCGGAAAAAGCAAGTTTAAACTTTACAGTCCATGTGACATCACATGTGACAATTTATGTGATCTCTAAATGAATTGAGCATGAAATATATATATATATATATATATATGTATTTAATTATCCAATGCCCGGTTCACTTGTTAATATAATGTCACACCTGGAGTTCATTTCCTCGGAGCTTATTGTAGTTGATCACAATTCAAAATACAAAAAGGATCATTTTCACACTTCCCCATCAATATTATTAACAGACAGTAATATTAGAAGAAAATAATATATATCTCCTAGACTTTTGCACATCCAGCACATATTTTACACGGTCTGTGGGAAACAACATATTACACATGTAGCAACAAATATTCATGTATTTCCCAAGAGCCTGTTGCTGATAAAAGAGATCAAATTGACAGCTGGATTTGGTAAGAAGTGCCTCCAGGCTCTGGTAGAGGAAGATCGTTGGACTTGTGCAGTTTATTGTTTAAATATATTGGTTTTGTATTTTGTTGCAGCAAAAGCAAATGTTGAATGAGACGACAGACAATATTCGTTCTTGTTATTGCATGGATATCATATCAAAAGGAGGAATTTCACCAGGTAAGTAAAACATGTGAATTCCCACACTGAAATACTCCCACACAGAGTGTTTCTTTATAGTCATAATGCATTCAAATAAAAAGTACATTTGACAGATATAATTATTGCAAGTGCAAAAATTCATGATTTAAACCAACCATTCAAACATGATAAATGCATCAACCTGTGGTTTTTGTTTAAATAATTACCAGGAAACAAGGGGAAGAAGTAGAAACAAATTTTCATTTGACTCTTTGGCTGCGTGCGTCTTTGCGCACGGCGCGCTCTGGCGCCTCCGGAGCCCGCAAAGGGTTAAACGGGGTTACCAGCAATCCTTTTAACAGGCAGGTGCCCCGCCAGTCCCACCTCAAAGCTTACCACTGACTTTTTAAAAAGCTTCTTCCAACAGGTCTGGAGCAACTCATAAGTGTCATGTCTGCGAGCTGCTCGGAGAGTCACTTTGAGGGTGATGGCTGCGGCTGATCGTTAGTTTAAAAACAGCATCCTCGGTGCAGAAGTGGGACAACAAACCGGATCAGCTGATCGTCCCGACTCGCAGCCTCGCGCACGTGTGATGCGCTTTTCGTTTTGTTTCAGCAGCTTTTAACTTTTCGAGAATTTCCTCCTGCTGGATCACAGAAATCTGCAACTTGCAAACCAAAAGAAGAACAAAGAGCAAACTTTCTCCACTTGTTGAGTTGAGCTCCGCTCTGGCGATGTGGTGGATGCTGTTTCCACGCTGGATCTGGTTCCTGGCGTGTGTGTCAGTGTGGCTGGAGCTGCAGGTCGGTGTTTTGTCCCATATCACCTACTCACATGCAGGGATCTGCCCCAACGACATGAACCCCAACCTGTGGGTGGATGCCATGAGCACCTGCACCAGAGAGTGTGTTTCTGATCAGGTAATTTAAACCTTTTTAGGACTCAAGCTAAATCATCCACTTGACTCTGCTGTCACTTTTTGTTTTGTTTTTTTTGCAGCCAGCTTTGCGCTTGTTTCCGTCAGGTTAATTTGAATTCCTCTCTATTCTGTTTTCTAATTTACCACTGCATATCATTTATCATGCAGCATCCCACATCTGTGATATCTCTCTTGTGCTGTTACAGGAGTGTGAGTCCTTTGAGAAGTGTTGCCAGAATGTCTGTGGGAATCGGAGTTGTGTGGCAGC
The DNA here is from genome assembly GCA_036785175.1 of Eupleurogrammus muticus. Taxonomy (NCBI): domain Eukaryota; kingdom Metazoa; phylum Chordata; class Actinopteri; order Scombriformes; family Trichiuridae; genus Eupleurogrammus; species Eupleurogrammus muticus. The sequence goes on along the minus strand of JAYKQN010000015.1, from coordinate 7,226,063 downwards.
CCGTTATGTCGAGGGGACCAAAGGCCCCGTAGGAATGCCGAAGGAAGCCACCTGTGCCAGCTTCATGTGCACCCAGCAGGGGGCTGAGTGCGACATCTGGGACGGCCAGCCGGTGTGTAAGTGCCGGGACCGCTGCGAGAGGGAGCCCCACTTCACCTGCGCCTCCGACGGCATGACCTACTACAACAAGTGCTACATGGACGCCGAAGCCTGCTCCAAGGGGATCAGCCTCTCCGTCGTCACCTGCCGCTTCCACCTCACCTGGCCAAACATAAGCCCCTCTTTGCCCCAGGCGACCACCCCTGGCCCTACCACTGCTCCCATCGATTCGACGATCCCTCCCCCCACAGAGCCACAGCCGCCTGTCCTCATCAGCAGCCCGACCCACCAGGCCGTCAATGTGGGCGACACAGCCAGCTTCCTGTGTGACGTTGCGGGGCGCCCGCGGCCTGAGATCACCTGGCAGAAGCAGCAACCAGAAGGGGTGGACAAGGTGGTTATGAGGCCCAATCACGTGAGAGGGAATATGGTGGTCACCAACATCGGTCAGCTGGTCATCTACAACGCCCAGCTGCAGGACTCGGGCGTCTACACCTGTACAGCCAAGAACCCGTCCGGCTCGGTGAAGTCCCACCACCCACTCAATGTGATGCCCACAAAGCCGCCCAAGAGCCCTGAGCCCAAGAACATGACACGCTGCCTCCCTGAGGAGTGCCTGAAACCCCCCGACAACCCGGAGGACTGCGGCAGCGAGATGGAAAAGGTCAGCTGGTACTACGAATCCAAGACCAACAACTGCTTCTCCTTCACCTACTGCCACAGCAACGACAACAGCCAGCAGATAAGGAAGGTGTTCGAGACGTACGAGGAGTGCATGCAGTGCTGCGGTCCGGAGCTGTCGGGACCCTGCGGTCTCCCCAGCCTGCAGGGCCCCTGCAAGGCGTACGAGCCACGTTGGGTCTACAGCAGCGCCCTGCGGCAGTGCCAGTCCTTCATCTATGGAGGATGTGGGGGCAATGAGAACAACTTTGATTCCAAAGAAGCTTGCGAAGAGACGTGCCCGTACCCGAAAAACCACCACTGCAAGGCCTGTAAGCCGAGAGGCAAGATCGTGACGAGCTTCTGCCGGAGCGACTTTGTCGTCTTGGGTCGCATGACGGAGCTCACGGAGGAGAAGGACTCGGGCCACGCCCTTGTGACTGTAGAAGAGATCCTAAAAGATGAGAAGATGGGTCTCCGCTTCTTTGGCAAGGAGCCTCTAGAGGTCACCTTCCTCAACATGGACTGGAACTGCCCCTGCCCGAACATCACGAACGCCGCTGCCGAGGGCCAGGTCATCATCATGGGCAACGTCTCCGACGGCATGGCCGTCCTCCAGCCGGAGAGCTACGTGGGCGCTTCCAGCCCTCGCCGTGTACGGAAACTTAGAGAGGTCATCTCCAAGAATACATGTGACATTCTCAAAGCGATCACCAACAGCCCTCAGTAGGGTTCGTAGGTACAGTCTGTACATAAAGTTGAGAGCTGGAACTGCAACAGTCTGTTATCTTCTGAACACTCACTGCAGTCATGATTTAATTTGTAGACCTACATTTTAAGGGTTTTCTTCTGTTTTTGAGTTTTGAGGAGCTCCGGGTCCCCTGTCATTTAACATTGTGAATGTCTTTTCGTGTGGTCCGTTCGCAGCAGAGCATTGGTTTTCTTGATTGAAATACCATGTATGTGAACACAGAAGACATCCATCACAATCCTCTTGTTACCTTAATCCCCCAGACCCCGTCTCCCCTCGTGCCCTCTCCTGCCCTTCTGCAGAAATGGAGGTTGCAGACTTGCATTGAAGCACAGATCAGACATGATTTATTCTTCATGTACATAATGTAACTGTCAATTATTTTGATGCTTTCATTTGAACTTTGAACATCTGAATATACTCTTACTTCGTACATCTACATTACTTAAGGTTGCATAAGCACTCCCATAAACGGCACCTGTGCAGGATTCTGCATGTACAGTAACAACAAGGTGAATGAATGAGTTGTAATATATTTTATTAACCACCACACATGTACTTGCTCTGACTTTTTGGCTATTTATTATCATGTAAGCTTTTATCTTGTTTTTGTACTTCAGTTCTGGATACTTTTTTTGTAAATTGTAAAGAAAATAAAGATTTGGGATTTTCCTTCTGGCTCCTTGTATTTGTATTTGTTTTTATCAGTAGCATAAACTGAATCCTTCCATCATTTGTTGCTAATAGGACAGACTACACATGACCTTATTTGACCAAATTAACCCTTCAGTCTGGTTTTGGCGCCTCTGTACCTACTGGGAGGTCAGAGGACCCGTGTGGTTCCTCTGACAGGCTGTGATAAAAGACACCAGGAAATAGCATATCCCCACCCCAGCCTGGCCCTCCACCCCACCCCTTAAAGCCCCCAAATCAGAACCCATACATTCTCAACACCCCTGTGGCTTCGTAAAAACTTCACCCTATTTTGCTTTTCCTCCATGATCTAATTGGGTAAAGAGCCCAAGCTGTAAACCTCAGATCCACTCCCATACAAGAGTTATGTGTTTCATGTCGTGCCAGCAGGCGTCTCTTGGTTACTCGGAACAGGCCTTGGTGGGCTTCGATGAGGGTGTTCCACTTCCCAGATGAGATTCTGTTTCTCCCATCCAGAGCAGCGAGGGAGGCAGCGAGATCAGCCCATGTACGGCGTTCCTTTACTGGCAAAACCACCAGGGAGCTCAGACCTACACTTCAGCAGCTGTTGAGGCTCTGGAGGAGTAAAAATATTAGATCTGCAGCACATCGGATCACGTCAGGAGACAAACAAAGCATGTATTGGTGCGTGAGTGTCTGCATTCTTGTATGCTAGATTGGATTCAGGATATTATAGAATCCCATTTCCATTATGAAATAAGTACATGAAATGTTGCGCATGATCAAAATAAAATACTCCTGGTGAGGCATAATTTTTTACAACCATGAGATACAAAGTCACAATCATGGGAAAAAAGATTGAAATCATGAGAAACTATATTAATCCAACTAAAACCTTAAAATGTTATTAGCTCGTAAATTTGACTTGTGTCATTTTGATCATCTCATCATTATAATTCACCAGAGGTGTTTTTTTTTTCAAATGGCTTCCATAAATAGGGATGTCTGTGTGTATATTGTGTTTGTTATCAGTATTGGTTTGGGTGGGGTATGTATAGGTTGATAATTGTAATTGATTTGCATTTCCAGTATGATTTCAGTATGAAACAGCCTAATGTGTTTTTTACCTATATTTAAATTATCCCTTGTTATAACCAGCCAGTGAAAAAAAAAGAAGAAAATTACAATATTCATACAACACTTTCCAAAGTAGAATTTTTCTGTATTTTTTTTTTTGTATCTAATAAAGTCAATCAGCAGCGTTAAACATAACTTTTTGAACTGCTCATAACTCATGTTCACAGTTTCCCTCATTTTGTGAGGTCCTAATTCAAACAGGTTGGGAAACACTGAATTAGGAGTTAATTTACCCTAATAATTCTGAAGGGCACAGGTTTATACGCTACACTATCCATCTCGCGAGCAGACACCCAGTAGTATAGCTTGGATCAGGTTCAGCTGGTACACCATTATAGCATTCACAGATGCAGACTACAGTTCAGCTGAGGGAACTAGTTCAACTACCAAACTGAAATTCCTTAAAACAACCTCAGACGCCATCATTAGTCTTTTTCCTCCACCTTTAACCACTTCAAAGTCTGGAGTCCACAAAAACACAATTTACCATCAATTAAAATTCAGCACATTCGAAACATGTGTGGCCATTATTTCTCAAGCTCTTTTCATGCTTTTCTAATTTGGGTCGGGCCAACTAACGGGGTGCAAGAGCTATGCTTTGATATACTGCTGCAGAATTTTTCGCTCGTGCATTTTTTTTTTTCTTCTCTCCTTCCTCTCGGGCTTTTGTTGATTTGATGGGGTCATTGCGTTCACGAGCTCAGTTCACACAAGGCAGGAATGGTCGGTGTGGTCCATGTGAAGCTGGGATGTAGACCTGCGTCAGGTAGAGCGGACACAGCAGAAAGCAGGGACCGGGGATAGTAGCTAACTGGTTCAGTTACTCTCTGTGTGTATTTCTATGTCCTGCCTCCATGTAGTGTATCCAGAGGAGATCGGACAGTAGCACCTGTGGAACGCATCAGCTAGCCGGGTGGTTTAAGACCTTTGATTCATGACCTGCATCTGTTATGGTCATATCATTTGGAACGTCTATTGAAAAGATACAGTAGCCACTCACACGCATTGACTGGGAGATGAACAGGATCCCATGGCAATATATCATCCTGGGGCAGCAGCGTGAAGGTTTTGAAGCTGGTAGGTGGTAAAGCTGCTGGGAGCTGCTGCGAAATGACGAATTATGTCATTTCCCGAATCACAATCGGAGGTAGCCTTGAGAAACACAAGTCTGACGGTCGCTTTCTGAAAAGGCAATCAGTGCATGATGGAGTGAGCCAGGAAAAGATTAATTCACATAAAATACTTCATCAGTTCCTTATTTAGTCTAAGAATTGTGTTTTTGTTTCTAGCAGGGTTTGTCAATAGTTGGTTTTCTTTGTCTATTCTGTACATACATCATTTTGAAGCCAGACCCCCCTCTGTTCCTCTTCCTGAGGTTTCTCCTTTTTTTCAGCAAACAAATGTTTCTGTTTTTTTTGGGGGGGGGGGGGAAATCGAGGGTTTAGTGAGTGTCATATGTTGTGCAGAGTGTAAGGCCCCCCCCCCACACCAAGTCGCGTGTGTGATATCAGGCTGGAGTCTATAAATAAAAGCGGCTTGACTGAAATCTCAACCCGCAATTACATATTTTGACATATTTGTGATGTAGGTGTGATTTAAAGCGCAATAATTTCAGAGCCTTCCAGCACCTGGGTTGAACACACACTCAGCGTTCGTGACGTGCAGCTGGTTTGTGAGGACCGCAGCATCCTCTGGTGTTGACTGAGCACGTCTGCAGTCGCTCTGCTGCAGGGACCATGAAGCTGCGTCTGTACATTTACTGTGAGAAATGATCACATACACTCTGAAATAACTCTACTGTATGTATCACTCTAAGATGCTGCAGTATGATGTGAATAACCTGTATTTTTTGTGTCAGCCATAGGGTTTGATGACACGAAAAAACAACCAGTTTGGATTTATTTCTGATCATGAAAGAAGAATGGGATCACAACTTTTTAAAGTCTCTCTTAAAACAAGAGTCAGGTTCCGATCTTACATTACATTATAACATCACTGTAATGATTCCTCCTGTTCACCAAAATTTGATATAATATAAATGCATACACAATATGACACATGATTAGAGAACAACACAAAGGTTTAGTGTAAGATTTAGTGACATTAAGCAGAACAGACTTACTAGAAATGGAATATATTATTCAAAAGTATGTATAAATTAGTATATAATTTAATCAAATTCAATATCTACCATATTCATTTTTTTTTTTAACATAAATCTCTGTTTTCTCAGACAGCATCTTAGTGAGTAACTAAAAAAGGGAATGCTTTTTGGCTTCCACCACTTACATCATGTAAGTTCATGAATGTGCATAAATGAAAGAAAAAAGACTAGACCTTTGTTTAATGTTTTATTCATTATTTTTTGAAACAGAAATTATTCATTTCAATTAAGGGTACGAGACATTTCATTAGCTTGTCTGTGAATGCATCAACCTTGATGATAATGTGTTGGTATTCGTCTTCACCACTGAGTAGATGCACACAGATCATATTTCTCCACAGATTTTTAACATGTCACTGATATTATTCTGTGTTTTTAATTATTTTATTCAAATTATTCACAGTCTGTTTGTTCTGGAGAGAAAGACCTCTGAGGATAGAGATCCTGGTAAAAAAAAATACCTGAATGATGAAGGAAGCTTAATCCTGGGCAGAAGATGACTGCAAAGCAAAGAAGACAACAACTCCCATGATCCCACTCTGCTACCTGATTACCTCTCTTGCAGAAAATTAATTATTGTGTGGTTAGTTCTAGGATCAGTGCTCCTATTGTTGCACTCTTGGGGGCTTCAAAATAAATCTATTAAGTCTATTAGAGAATGCAGACGGTAAAGACCTGATATCATACACTGTTCATGTGATTCTCCAACAAGATGTTAGTCAATGTAAGAACTTAAAATGATCTTAATCTAGTTTCACGTCTCATCTATCTACTTCTCCCTCAGGTTGTTTTATCTTATTAGCATTAATCATATCTGTGATTGGCTGGTCTGAATGGCTCTGAATGAAGTAGGCCGTATAGTTGTGACATCACATCTTCACATAATACCTGATGGCTATTTCAAAGGCAGTTTCTGAAAGCAGGCTGCATGCATTCCTCTGCTGGATTGATCATTGAAACATGCGACAGACCTTATAGTCAAAAAGCAGTTTATATCTCACTCTCTACGATACGGAACCTTCATTAGAGGAAAGAGCTAAAGGGGCTTATGTCATCATCGGTGGAAGCAGTGAACCTTCGGCTCCACTTGAGGGCAGCCCAGGCTCACCTAAACTTCTCCTCCGCTGCAACCTCTAAACTGAAGCCGGGTGAACACAGGGATACTTGCGACACCATTTCGCTCCCTATCTGCTCCTGCATTCCCTCACAGACCCATGAGGCATTAAAGCAACTTCTGGGCTCAATGATCCAGTGTCGGAGCCTTATTATCCGCAATGCAGGAGCATGTTCAGGAAAAAAGTACTCCAGTGGTACTGCCCGAGTTTTATTGTCCTCTGGTGGAGAAGTGCTGTTATCTCCGAGGCTCTGATAATTGACCATGTAATGAAGACAGTAAAGTCAGCTATTCAAAGTGGCTGCTCCTATCCAGCTGCTAGATCAGGCTTTTTACAACCTTACACTATGAACCAGCTACCGAGCCTGCGGTCACTTCCTGCTGCTGTCCTTATGTAATGACCACATGCACACACACACACACACACGCATGCAAACTCAGCAACTCTCACTGCTCAGAGAGAAACTGTGCCTGACTGGTGGAGAGTGAGGGGGAGAAAGTGCGTCCTCCCTTAATTTATTCTCACGTCAAGCGGTGGCGGGATACCTGAGTGACACTTTCAGAATCACTTTACTGCCCTTGATTGATGCTCCTGAATATTTCAGTGGTGTCATTGTTTTTTTTTTTTTAATTTTTAAATGAATAATGGGATCTTTAATAGGGATCAGCATGTAATGGAAATCCCCCCAGAACTGTAAACATCAGCAAAGATTACATGACAGCGGGGTGTATTTCACGTTTCCCATTTCATTCCGAATGAAGTGTCATGCGCTTATTTACCGCCGGTGTAAGGAGATTTGTGTGCGAGGCAGTGTGTGACGCAAACAAAGGAAGGGCTTGTGAATAACCAGCCCGTATGGATATTCTGGATCAAAGGCGTAAGCCGTCTTATACGTCAGCTAGTGCATCATCGCTGGAAACTGCCACGCAAAACTGTCCACAGAAGGCAGAGAAGACACTATAACCGATGTTATTTTGTTCGCAAACAACTTGGCTTAGCTTGTAGAATATACACTACATCACCAAAAGTATTCACTCACCTGCCTTGACTTGCATATAAATGTAAGTGACATCCCAATCCTGCTCTATGGGGTTTCATATGACCATAATCTCCCCTCCACCAAACCTTAAACTTGGCACAATGGAGTCCAAAAAGTATCGTTCTTCTGGTAACCGCCAAACCCAGACCCATCCATCAGATCACTAGAGAAATGCTCTAGAGTCCAGTGGTGACCTCTGTATCTGACAAAGTTAGAGATATTGTAACTTTGGACTGGAATGACTTAGCTGTGCTGTCGACATGTGCAGTGTGGCCAAATTAGTGGGTATAGTGAGTAGGTGAAAAATATATGGGAATGTGATAGGAGCAGGAATCAGGTGAATTGGAGTCGATAGATACCCATATTTACTGACATGAATTTTGTAAATCTTGTTAGGAAAAGGCCAACTTTGCATTGACATGGAAGATCTCTGTCTGTCTTGAGCTGATCCGAAGGCCACATGAAGTTTGGAGGCCTGTAGTGATTGACTCTGCAGAAAGTTGGTGATCCCGCTCCATCAGCTTTTACGGCCTACCACTCCCCATTCCCAAACACCTCCACTTTCTATTAATACAGCTGACAGCGACACCAATGTTGAATATTATACATATAATTGAATCAATCTTGTGAATACTATTTACCATTTATGACAAGTCTCCTCCCCTAGATTGCTAAATTTATCCTGAAATATCTCCACTAGAATTGGGAATAGAATAAAAGTTTGGTGGGTCCTATACTATTGTATTATATTATCATATTGTAGCACGTTCTTGCTTGATGATCTAAGCCTAGTGCCGTAACCAGACTGAGCAAATGGGTCTCTTGTTTTATGGAGTTGTAAAACACGGTAACCGGTCCCCTATTTTACACTTTTTATCTGACATTTTGATACCCCTGACAATATATATTTGTGGTTTTTAAGAACCCCAAAAATCATTTCAATCTGGTTTTACATCTCCCCTCTCAAGCCTCTCTCTCTCTGGAGCTCTGGAAAAGAACAGACCATTATGCGTCTGCCTTATTAATAATGACGAGCCGCTCCTGTGATGGGCTGGTTTGAATGGGGGTGAATGTTGTGACATAACACAGTTCCTGAATACAGGCAGTGTATGTTTTACTGTAGATGTTTTGAAATACAGTATTTCCTGAACAAGGCCTTCTTATACTGAAAAAGATATTACGACATAACCCGCTGATGTTGAGTTACAAAACCAAAATATTTAATCGGATATTTTTGTTTTACTTCAATGCATAAATCTCAACGCAACTATTGTTTCGGTTCACCTGAGAGGAGCCTCCTCCTCGATGATTCCATTTTTAAAGACGTGTTTTATTTGCACCGAATGTGCGCAGCGACTGGGCCCTAAGTGTTGAGGGAGGCAGGGGGATTGCTGCTGCATATGTGAGCGCTCGCCCACTCCTTCGTCGCGTTTTATTTTTGGAACAGCACACAGGCCGGTTCAGGAATAGAACGGCGGTGAAGTGGAAGGGCTCGCTGGCCTGTCTCCCCGTTACTTTTCCTCCATCATCCGTCCTCCCCAGACAGGAAGCAAGCTCCAGTTGCTTGAGAGTGTCTGGTCTAATCACTCACCGTGGCTCTGCAAGCCACTGTGACCTGAATCCATCCCTTCTCCTTTCTTATGCAATCCCTTCATCAGAATGAGAGAGAGAGAGAGAGAGAGGGAGGGAGGCTGCTGTTCTAAATCTCCACTGCCCCGCTTCTGTTGCATGTATTATGCAATCTGCTTTAGAAGTGTAATCAGGGTGCTGGCAGACCAGAAAGGCACAGAGTGAGTACGTGTGTGTGCATGTCTGTGTGTGTGTGTGTGTGTGTGTGTGTGTGTGTTGCAAAGATCAATACACAATCTATCAGGGGTGCTACACACTCTGATCAGCCTCTGGCTGGAGGTAAACTTATCTAAAGTCAAACAAACTGTCTATTTTTGGCTCCTGCTAATTGCAGGAGATGATGGAGTCGTCTCATTCACAGAATTTTTAGCACAGTGACTGAACGTTACCCGATTGTTTGAGTATTAAACTTAAACACGACCCTATCTTGCAAAGTGTTGATAGTGCAAAGTTGCGTGTTATTATAATGTTTCGTGTGAAGCCGACACCTGACAACTAACAAGCCAACAGCCTCCAACAGGTTTATCAGGCTCCATCAGGGACAGAACAATTTGACCCTGGTTTGCAGTTGCATACTTATCGCTGGTTTTCTAGCAGGTGGCCGTAGTGGAACATTCAGCAGCTGCAGAGCCACATATCCAGCTAACACATGACGTTCTGATAACATACCCGTAACGTTTGCTTCCACATTTTTATTTCCCATAGCGTTTTCTACATACGTGTTTGAACATCGGGAGAATATTAAGGGTAACCTCCCTAGAACATTTAGCGAGTGTTTTTTTTTACGTAACGTATTGGGAACAATGATTAGTAGAATCACAACCAAACTATATTAGAACGTTTTGGGGAGAGGAAACAGATGTTGAAACCAAACAAAATACATGTCACATTTTATCATTTTAAAGCAATCAATCAGGTGATCACTCTGTAGTCATTCAATTGTGCAACACCACAATCGTAAGCAACATAATGATTAGTTATAACATAAAAAAACACTACTTAAATGTTAAAATTTAAATTAAAAACTTTAAAAGGGCAATTTCAAGTAGTTTAAATTAAAACCTCTAAAAGGGCAAGTTCAAGCATATATTTGATTTGAATGGAGTATTTTACTGAATGATGACACACCCTGGCACAGTGAAATGTAAATATAATAAAAGAACAAATCCTGCCGCCTCATCATGAGAGCTGCAGCTATAATTGGGAACTGAAATATGAGACATTTGTGCCTTTGACAAAACACAATTAGGAGAGCGTCTCCAGCCTCCAGACGGTAAAAATCTCCGTGCCGTGTGTCGGCGGAGAACTTCATTAATTCCTAGATGGTGTTGATCTCAGCTGAGTCCCGTTCCTCTCTGGGCTCCATTGTTTTGCCGGCTCTGAATAATTTGCTGGCGTTGAAGCAGAGCAAAGCTTTTAAACCCAGATTTCCCCCGCTCATCCCATCTTTTCCCCCCGTTCATCTCCCTCCATCACCCTCTTTCTGTATCGGCGTTTCTGTACCTTGTCAGAATCTACTGCGAAAAAAAAAAAATCCATTTTAACAAAAGTCATTTAATCTCATATTGACTTCACCTCCTGTGAGTTTTTACTTTCTAACTAGTCTCAGACACAAACCACTCTTTCTTTCCGGCAATTTCTTAGGTCAAGTTTGATTTTTTTGATGCTTATAGAGAGTAGTCGGCCTCAATCTGCCTCAGTCTGTCCGAATCTGCCTCAATCCACTTCAACCTGCCTTAACCTGTTTGCTTGTTTCAAGGCACTGAGCCTTATTTCTGCTGCTGTTATTCAGGAATCTCTTCTGAATATGATGTTTTCATTTTCGAATGGATTTGCTGCTTTCTTTTGCGGATTATTATAGAGAATATACTGTTTCATGTGGTTGTATCCAAGGGCCAATGGCAGCAAAGGGGAATCCAGTGTTAAAGGTACAGGGTGCAGCATCTAGTGGATCTGACTTGGCAGAAATGGAATATAATATTCATACATTCTACATATAAGTATGTCTAATTGATATAAAAATAAGAATTGTTATGATTTCAATGTTCCCATAATTCCTTGTTTCTGTTCATGAGGGTGATTTGAGGTTAAGTCAAGACTTACTGAATTATACAAATACAGAACTTTGTCCTTCTTGATTTCCTTGACTTTTTAATTTTTTTTTTGCTGCAGTACTAGGGCCGGCCAGCAAGACCGGCACGCCGCTTGCAGCCGCCACCCCGGCACGTCCAGTGGCCTTTTCCTGGGAAACACGCGGAGCGATTTTATATGACACGAACAGAGGAGGAACCCGTAGATAGAAACTCCATCGGCGGAAAAGGTCACAGCTGTAATTACCACTCGGCACCAACGTGTTGCCAAAATAAAAACAAGAGGATCTCGAGGATTACCACTTTAAATTCTCAGCGCACGTGTAGGGCGAAGCACTTAGTGTCTGCGTGCGTGTATCTGTGTGTGTGTGTGTGTGTGTGTGTGTATTCCGGGGTCTCTGTTTTGTCTTCATGCCTCTGGCGCCAGCCTGCGGGCTTGGCACAGCCGACCGCGTTCACATGACCTGACCCTCGGCTCCGCTAAGCTTCCAGAGGACAAGTGAAAGGTGGCGAGGGATGTTATACAAGGAGCGAGAAGGAGAAGGAGCCGGAGACAGGGGGTGGGAGGGGTCCATGAAAGGACGCAGGTCGGGGGTTTTTAAGACAGGAGCAGGAGAGAGGAACAAGACGAGACGTTGAGGGGGCACGGGTATCGGTGGCAGCACGTGTCGGGGCAGAGGGGGGAGGGGGGTGGGGGCGTGGTGAGGTCACAGGGGGAGATCGGGTTAGAGAATGAGGGGGGGAGGGGGAGTTGATAGGAGGTGTCCCCAAAGTACATAGCTGCAAGCAGACTCCTGCAGCTGGACACGGCCCAGGAATACTGTGCCTGGGTACATCGTGTTCGACTCAACTCACATTTCTCTTGCTCGCTCGCGTGCGTGCGCACATGCACGAACACGCACACACACACACACACACACACAGACGCACACAGGCCAGCACACAAACACTCCCACGCTCAAATTTGTTAGGAATTGCTGAGACATATTGACACAAATAACAGCCTCAACGCAGAAAACAATCTGTTAAGCCACATGCACTGACAGATACACACACACACACACACACACACAGTTATATGTACACACACACAGTAACTGTTTACTGCATGTCGAGCTGTAACTAGGGACACGGATCCAAAGAATAATTGCAAATTGAGCAAGTATTTCTGGAGATAATCCCCTAATTGGTCACAGACGTCACAAGATTGGATTTGAAGGTAATGCAGTAGATGCAGTTTTAGCACTGTGGGAAACGTCGCTTTACATAATATTGATTGTTGAGGGAACAATCCGTGATTGATATGTAAACACGCTTCCCTCCCCCGTCGAGGGATCATCATGGCCTTACTTTCGTTAATGTATGTTTGCCTTTTAATTGTTTCAATGAGAATCTCCTTGGGTGTCATTTCTGAAACATAAAACATCAATACTCAGCAAAACAGGCAATCTGTGATGTCATATCTCAGAGGCTTCTCAGTGAGTAGGCATATATCCCAGAATGCTTCTGGACAACCTGCACAGAAATATATTTGTTTTGGATTTAGCTGTGAGGTAAAAAAAAAAAATCCAATTATAATCAACTGGACTTGGGGAATTCAGAAGGTGAAAGAAAGGGGAGAGTCACTTCACTGCCCGGCCTCCTCGCGGGTGAAACGGTCCCCGCCATGTGATTGTTGGTCATTTATCTGGGAAGGGGGGGGCGAGGTGGAAGGGAGGGGGGGACGCGGCGCCCCGAACACACGCCCCGCACCGCCGCCGCTAATGTGATGAGGAGAAGCGTGCAGGAGATGAGGAGCGGCTCCACTCTGTTAGATTAGTCTCCAGCCACGGGCCTGAGCTCACGCCACGGCAGCCTGATGAAAGTTAAATAAAAAAAATAAAAAAATAAAAACACGGCCCTCCATTAGAGATGTGGGCTGATGCAACACATGCGCTTGGCTGGGAAAGCCTGGGCACCGGCAGCTTGTGTGTGTGTGTGTGTGTGTGTGTGTGTGTGAACTCAGACGGACCCGCTCCGTGATGGCCGCTCTGCATGAATACAGATGGGAACGAGACGGGATGAGTCACTCGCCCCTGCGCGTCTCCGGGATTAGGGTTCATCTGCAGGGAAGCTGACAGTATGAATCTGTTTTTTTTCTTCTTCCATCGAGCTAACCTTGGGCTAAACTCTCATACTGGAGTCTTCTGGCCCTCCGTATATTCTCCAGTGCATTTATCATTCCAGCTGCACTGCAGCTGATGCTGAGGGGCCCAGTTATCAAAGAGTGTTTGGAACATTATGTGTTTGTGTATCTCTGCGAAATGAAAAAAGAAAAAAAACGATTCCCTACACATGATGCGTGCTCAGTATCTAGAAGGTTGGTTCACTTTTTTGTGAGAGAAACATTTCTGCCTCCACTCTTCATTAAAAATGTAGGTGATGGTGAATGTTTATAGTGCTTCATTTCCCACAATAAATGCAAATGTCTGAATCATGGAAGCATGACTTGTTCCCTCCCATCATAACGAGAGTATTATTTTTTATTCATTCATTTTTATTCGATTTCACACGCGTACGACTATAAAGGCTGCATGCAGGACTCATGACTTGAATTTTTAAAATTCAAGGGTTGTCATTCTCTCCATATACATAGCTACATACAGGTGAATACATTACATTACTTCAGTGCAGTGGTGTACTCACACAACAATAAAAAGGTGCAAGTAGCAGGGATTAAAGTGCAAAAAAACACAAGAAAAATAACCAAATGGTGTTATCTAAATGTGTATTAATTAAATAACATTGGCCTCTGTTGTTTTGTGGAGAAGGCAGAACTTCTATAAATGCATTTCTCTGACCAGGTAAGTGAGGGAAAAAATGGTATTTTTTGTATACAGGGTGAACTGGCCCTTTAATACCTTGTTGATTCTGCAAAAAAAAAAAATCAGTAATTCAGTAATTCAATCAATTAAACACACACGCGCGTGCACGCACACACACACACACACATGCATCTTGATGACTCACTCATGCCCTCTTCCTCCTCTGCTATATTTGGACTTATCTCACCAGGCCTCAGCTGAACATTAAAAAGTAAGGAAAACACATCCCGCTCGGTGTGTGCATGTGTGTGTGTGTGTGTGTGCGTCCGTGCGTGTGTGGGGGAGTGAGTGGGACATGATTACATTTACTCGCCGCTGTGCACACAGTGTAAAAAAGGGCGTGACGTCAATGCGCCGGCGTCAGAGCCAGGGAGACACTCGCGCGGCAGCGTGTGTTTGCTCTCCCGCTGTTTTCCAATCCTACCCCAGTAGCCGAGTATCTCCGCGATCCATCATGACATTGTAAGTTTGGGCTCTGACGACGCGCAGGCGGTGCCAGGCCCTGAGACGGGCCTGCCGCCTGGCTTGATTGGAAGCAATAAAAAAGGATTACACTGATTGCACCACAAGGGGGATTTAAGTCAACAACAGCATCGTAGTCTGTAGCGGCGAAATAAATCAGCAGGCCGCTCTCTTTTTAACTGCTGTCACAATATGAAACAGAAAAAAAAGGCATCTGAGGCGGTGGTGGAGCCGCAGAGGGAGGAAAACACACTGCAGCGTTTCACTTTTAAACGCCTTCCCCGGATAGTTCATTATTTATTTTAGGAGGCCTGCTCCCCTTGCAGATAAAAATGACATTTCTATTTTGATTGAATTATATATCCTAATTAAGCCTACTTGTGAATATTCTTTTCAGCTATATAAAGTCAAATGTTACACTCTGTACCTTTAAGGGGAGTTGACTTGGAACCATTGGAAACTACTGCCTGAGTTCTACAAAGTCATAAAACCATCCAACAATTTAATGGACTATTCATCTACTCCAATCGAGCATATAGTTCTTTTCCAGTAAAATACCACGACCGGCTGAATCAAATGCTTTAGAAAGGTCTTTGAAAAGTGCTGATAATTGTCCGGGGGGGGGCTTCAATAATATTGCTAAGTGCATGTAATGCAGCTGTAGTTGTGCTATGACTTGATCTAATCTGGATGTAACATGTTACATGGGATAACCTGTGTGGGCATTTTCCTGATTTTTTTTAATCAGGCCGCTCGCTGAAACCCAAGCTTCCCTCTCCGAACAATAGGGGCCCTGGCATCCCCCCCCCCCCCCCCTTCCGCTGCATTCCGGCGCTGGAGCTCATTAGTCCTCCTTCCCTACGCGCTAATTAGACAGCTATTCCTCCAAATCAGCACGCTCCATCCTTTTTTTTTTAATGTGACCGAAACACGACGCTGTCGCCACCCGCCGGCGCCTCTCGCGGCGAGATGATTGCATGAGGTCTCGGAGGAAACCACGAGAGAATTCGCCGCGCCTGTACAGTATGTTTTGCTTGAAGACCTCTTTATCAGTTTGTTTTCCAGCTCTGAACCTGTTGGCAGAGACACTGTGGACGTCTTGAGAGGCGGTTTACTGTATCAACACATTGTGATCCGCGCTGCCTTGTGACTTTTACTGCACCGTGATTACATTACTGCTGCACTTTGACTCTATCATGTAAAATGCCAACGCAGAGATAAAGTTACACTGCAGCACTTATTGAAGGGTGAGGAGGTGGATCCACAGCACCTACACGGGCCTGGATGTTGCTATTCTGAGGTCAAATGTATAAATATTATTACCTTTGTAAGACTCAAATGCTACCAACTAATGTACTGCGTGAACAAAATGCAAGTGGCTGAATGTTGAATGCTGGCAACTCTGATGAACCAGTCAGAGCTGGGACACAAACATCAAATTAGATGTGTTTCCATCAGCGCGAAACAGAAACAGAGGAAATAATAGGCATTCCAGAAGGTGCATCTTCCTACAACATAACAAATTCCTTTGGGAGTTGATTAGCAACAGCCCAGATGTTATTGTTCTTTCCTGTTATGTGATGATATTGGCTATAACGTACTGTCTTTCTGTGGTATGTAATGAGCCTGTAGAAGAAGGTCAACCTCAGAAGAAATGCTGCATCTTCCTTTATCTCCTTCCAGCTTCAATTTCAAGCATCGTTCCTGTAACTGTTATTTTTTTCTAATATCTCTTGTATGTATGCTCCTTTTATTCCACTCAGTGTTTGTATCACACAACGAAACTGCTTCTCATAAATATCACGCTCTATAGTTTTTATTGACTGATTATGCCAATGTTGCTGTTTGTTAACTAAGTTCAACACCAATTGTTATTCCACCAAAAGTTATTGTACGCTTAAGAAAAGCGTAATGTGTCTGATTGTTATTTTTGGTCTTACGGTCCATGAAAGTGTTCTCATCAACTATATTCTCAGTCAAAAAAAAGTGAAAACTAGACCAGTGATTTTTATAAAAGGGCCTTATTTGTCATTTCCCAGTTTAATCATTCAATTTTCATGGTCTATTAATTAAACTTTAAAAATAAAAGACCCGCAGCAGCAATGCAGTCTGCCTTCTCACACACTCACTCTGAACCCCCCCCCCTTCCCTTCCCTTCCCCCCCCTACTGAAACGACCAGGCTACTCCTCGGAGAGCGGGGGTCAACCGGAGAAACAGAGGTCAAGCACAAGAGGCCTGAAAGGAGGGGGGTGGATGCATTTATCCAGGGGCGGTTTGCTGCTAATTTCCGCTCCTGTTGTGACATTATTGCTAAATGGCTTGTGCTCACTCAGGTTGCAGCTACATCACAGAGGAGGCCAGACCACAAGCGAATGAGTGGGTGGACAATGTGTGTGTGTGTGTGTGTGTGTGTGTGTGTGTATGTTAGCAGAGACACCAGAGGCTTAAATATTTGCACACAAGCATCATATCTGTCACTGTGAATAATACCAGGGCCCCTTTAAAATATGCTTATGAATATTATATTCCATTTGCACCAAGTGCTAGATGCTGCTAAATGCCATTAAATCTTACACACCTTTAAAATGAGTTTATTTGAACGCCACGGGCTAAATCATTGCCTCTTTAAAACACAGATGCATTGAAAGTTAGCTGCACCACGTGGCCCGTATGAAAATGAATGGTTGAGCTGCCCTTATATGACAGCTAATAACAACGGGGCCTCCATAAATCCCGTGACCTTCGTTAATGGCACAAGCCTCTTATTCATGTCACCCTTGACTGAGACGGCTCCTTACGAGGACCAGAGGTGTGTGCCAGTGACACAACAGCATTTGGAAGGCGCGGAGGACGACGGCTGACAGTTGGGGTTAAAACACGAGAGCTTCTTGCTTTTCTCGCTTGGAAAAGTCAGCATTTCTCCACTTCAGCTGCTCCATTCCTTCAACCGTTCCTCCTTTTTAATCCGTTTCCTGGAAGTCACCCAACTTCACAGTTAATCTGGGGGGCCTCCACGGCCCTTTGTTGCCCAGTTAGTTCTATATTAGTTGTGAATTCTGAAAATCTGAGACTCCTCGTTTTTTCCCGCGTTGTTATTTTTTACACCGATTCAATTTGGGATTAGGGCTGACGTTGTGACGTAAAAATAAGATCTCACTCCGAGCGCGGCTTTGAGTTTCCTTTATGCTCTCTCTCTCTCTCCGCTGTCACTCCCCCACCCCCCCACACCTCCCCGCCACGCACGCTCGCCTCCGGTTGCCATCGGCGTCACTTGTTACCGTGGGAAGAACAATGCTGACATCACACTCATTATGCAATTCCATCAACTCGGGGAGGGGGGGAGGGGGGGGGGGGGGAGCGGGGAGCGGGGAGAGATGCTTATTTTAGCAACCGCTCAGAAAACAACGGGTCATTCAAGCCTGCACATCTGTCCTCTGTGCGTATGTGCATGCGTGTGTGTGTGTGTGTGTGTGTCAGTGCGTGCGTGTGTCAGGCAGTACGGTTTGTGCATATGCAAGTAAGCGTGTCTGCGTGTTTATGTCTGATACAATTACTCGGAAGATTGAGAGAGAGAGAGAGAGAGAGAGAGAAATACTGCAGTAACTCAAGGGCGGCTTGCCGTGTAGGGATGATGTACCTCCTCTCAACACACACACACACACACACACACACACACTGAAGATAGCACAAAACACAAACAAACAGCTCCCCTGACAAACCAAGGTTAGCCGTGGCGCATCGAGGCATATGTTCCTCATAAGGCAGTTCTTCACCCCCTCTGCTATGAGGCTGCAGAGTCTTAGATGCTGTGTCACCGTGCATTACTGAATCAGCATGCACGTACACCAGCAGCGGCGGCGGCGGCAAACGCTGATATAAAGCCCTATGCATCGGGCAGGTCTGACTGTGCACATACAGAAGAGAAGCTTATTCCACGCCACGGAGAAGCTGGCAGCCCCCGGGAGCGCCGATACAGAGAACAGTCTATCTTTCCTCCTCCCCGAGCTCCACACAGACAGAATAGAAAACAGAGGAAGGCGACGGGAGCTGAATCCCAAATATTCGTTTCCTAAGCCCGGGCCCGGCTCCTTCCTGCGGTCGAGGTGCCGGCCCCTCGGTGCCGCAGACGACTCAAAAGCAGACACCAAAAAAAAAAATGAAAGAGGAAATTCTAGTTCATTTCCCCTCAGTCCCTATGTGTCTCTCCTTCTGGTCTACCGAGCCTTTTACTCCTTCAGGATGAACCGCCCAACGTCTACATTTTTGTTGCTTTTCAGCCACAGAAGCAGCATCAATGTCAGTCAATAAGCTGCCAGTAGCTTCTCTGATTTGGAATTTGGTCCAGACTGAAATATTTCTACAACTGTTAAATGAATTATCAGTTTCTTTGTGTACTTTGTTGTATACACTACTATTTTCAAAAATATTCACTCACATCTTGCCTCACATATGAATTTAAGTGAAATCCACTCGTCTGAGAAGGCTGTCCACAGGGTTTAGGAATTTTTGACCATTCTCACAGAAGAACATCCACCTGATGTTGGAGGGGAAGGCCTGGCTCTAATTCTGCACTCTAAATCATCCTAAAGGTGTTCTATCTATCAGGTTGAGGTCAGGACTTTGCCCACACCACTCTCATCCAGATCTTGGATTTGGATGAATGAGCAAAATAAAGTGTACCTACCTGACCAGCATAAGCAATCTTGTTGAAGTCAGAACTACTGTGTCTTAGGCAGAAGTGTACTAAGTAAATCTAAAAGTAATGTTATACATTTTAAGGTAATTATTTCCATTTATCTAACAGCTTTAGCTATTTTTAAGATGCGGATTTGAATATATCAGGGGTAAGTAGTCCTGATCCTGGAGGGCCGATTTGGTTTCAACCAAGCAGTAACACACCAAGTTGTACCAATGAAGGTCCATAGTAAGAGCTCTAGTGGTTGAGCAGTAGAATCAGGTGTTTATCTCCTTGGTTGGAACAAAGGCCTTTGCCTACACTGTCCACCCCTGCAATAGTTAATACAACAAGATTCAAAATACGACGGATAGTTCAAGATGAAACCAGTGGTTTCAAGCCACTCACATTTCACATGTCTGTTGTTAACAGCTCCACCAAAGAGAGATTTTTTCCCCTTTAAACTTCTCACATAGTTCTATTTCAAACCACGTCAGGAGATTAAATGTTGAAATGATTAAATATTTCACCACCAATCAAAGAGTAGAGGAAAAAGTCCAAAAATCTTTCCTCCTCTATCAATCACCTCACTACCCCTTTATCTGATGACCTTTTGAAGGGGCCCGACCCCCAGGTTGGGAACCACTAGACTGAACCAGCTAAATGTAAATAGTTAATCTCTGGCCATCTGTATGATGTAGGGTGAGTCATCCTAAAAAAAGGGCAGATGTATGATAATTTCACTATTTCTTTTGTGAACCCTGAAGGCATCAGTTCCCATGTGACATATTAACAGCCAATCAGTGCTTTGCTGAGCTTAAAATGCAAATGACGTCCCAGTTGATTGGCTGAAGGATGAGCTGCTCCCACCTGAGGATAGGTTCATGGACAGGAAGTGGAGTTAAAGTAAAGCACATCCCCCACAAACTTAAAGGAAGGAGTGGAAAAGCTAGCCCACCTTTTAAAACACTTTTATTTTATTTTAATATTGATTTGTTTTTTGGGCTATTTGTTTTTTGTTATTTTACGTTATAAACTGGCAGCTGGCACTTTTCAGGTTGAAAAAATAATTAGATTTGCAAATGTCACCACTAGCTGTATATTACTTTAACAATTATTAAAATAATCCAAGTAGCAGCTGTAACGTTTTTTCATTTAACATGGATGAATGTATTACAGGGTAGAGTGAGATCAAAGTGTAAAAACACCTGTTAAAAGGTGAATACATGAAATGACATCTACTCTGTTCTGGGGGAGGATCCCAGGCCTCTCTATTATATCATATTATATATCTCTATTATATTGCTTCATATTTTATTTCTACTACTTCCTACTACCTCGTAATATAATGAAAAAGACAATTAATAGTTACCATCTTCATCATGATGCATTTTTGCAGGAGAAGAAGAAGGAAGGGGATGTACAGGGGGCTCAAGAAAGATTGAGAATGACTGCAGTAGCATGGCTATAATTGACTGATTGATCAGTGGGATTGTTATTTTCATTATGATGTGTTTACAATAATTTCTCTCAAAATACATTAATTGAATTTAATCCTACATTTTAACACTCGTTGAGCAATGCTGAACAACACCACTGTTATTAGTTTGTACTTTTACTCCAATACTATAATTACATCAAGCTCATAAGACACATTCCCCTCTACCAAAAGACGATTTCACATGCAGGACTTTTACTAATGGAGTATTTTTAATTAGGCAAAATATCTGAGTGCTTCTCCTACTACTTCCCTCCAGTTGAGATGGATAATCCACTAATGTTTATTCTCATTGTGGCAATGACCTTGTGGGGTCTCAGATTCTGGGATAACCGCTGACTTTTGTGACTCCGCCCCCCTCGCCTGCTTCTCTCTTGACCAGCAGGTTTTGTAAAAGCTCTCACACTATCAATTCAGAATCCATTTGGAGATCATTTCCAGAGCCCTTCAGGGTCCGGCACCTGCCTCCATTAGAGGGCTACGCTCCGAGGTCCTGTTGATCGGGTCGAATCAGCAAAAGTTCTTCTCAATCATTTCTGCTCAGCCGCTCTAAATCTATTCATTTGACATTGAATAGATCCATTGGCATATATTTAGGGGAGACAGCACACGAACACACACACACACACACAGGCGTCCTTGAGGTGAAGTGACTTGTAGAGGAGACCGTTCTGTTTTTCAGCCTCCGTTAATGAAAGCTATAATTATCACACAGCAAAATCAATACTCACAGTTGCTTTTAGGGAGAGGGGGTGAGGGCGGGGCGCGGTTGGGGCGGGGGGAGTAGGTTGTCTTGTTTGAGGTGAGACCGGAATGAGCCATGGGACTCTGCGCGGCGCTGTCTGGGAACAAGATTTATGGAAAGGCTGTGTTCATAGCTGATTGGCTCTAATTGTCTTCCAGCTAAGCACGAATCCCATTCTGCTAAATGAGCCAGCGATCAAATTCAAATTCATTTATTGGCTGGCGAGCGCGCGGCGTCTCTTCACTGCGCGGCGGAGATAGTTTCTGGCTTTTTTCTTTTTTTTCCCTGTGTTTTGAAGGTGGATAAACAAAAACAGTCATTAAAACAGCCAGTGCGGCTGAAGATTAGGGATGAGCAATTAACAAACGCCTGGTCAGGCCTTCTAATGCCAGGAAATACTCTTCCTGCTTACAGTATGCGAAGGACTGCTGAAGGTCTGCACCGGCATGTCTTGAACTCAGCCCGTTGGTCACAGACAGATAAAGATAATTTCCCCGGCCTCCTAATTTAGTGCGTGTTAAGCTGAGCTGTCTGAGCTTTATTTGCTCTTTGCGTGAAATAAGCAAGTTTTTATTTATCCGTGGAAGGTGAATTCACGGCAACCGTCATGAAACGCCTTGTTGACACAGTCACACACATCTAGACCTGGGAGCTGTTGGCCACTGAACAGCTCGCAAATAGCTTGTAAAAAAAACCTGGATCACGCGGCTGTTAAAGGTCCCATATGCTAGAACGTGAGATGTTAATCTCTTTTTGATTGTAAGGTCTCTGTGTTAAATAAATACCGTCCCATGCTTCAAAAGTCGGAATCCACAGAGGAAAGCACAGAAACTGAGAAACCGTCACAGCTGTAGTGGGGTTTTGATCACATGTCACACTCAGCCAATCAGAGGAGAGGCTCATTCATATTAACAAATTAACAAAACGGCCAGTTCCGGCTAGAGATGCAGGATCAATTTTGATTCTTAAAATCGCAAATTTATCTTAGGGATGTCCCAACTTTAAATAAACCTGGCATATCAGCTAAAAAACACCTTGTAGAGGCCCCATGCAGTGTGTTTGTCATGCTGGGTGCGTCCCAAGTCTCTTATTTGTGCCCACATTTCCTTCACTTGCTTCCCTTCCTCGGCTCTCAGTGGCTCCCACCGTGGAGAGACGAGAGGAAACGACAAATAACAGCCCTGGGAAGCAATCATCGTGTTATCAGTGTTTAGGTTTTTGTCTGTTTGCTCCGTGTGTCCCTCCTGTGTTCCTGTATCCTCCTCCAAACACCTGCTCTGCACCAGCCTCCACTCGTCCCCAGATTCCCCGCTTATCACCCGTTCCCCCCGTTCGCTGGTTGTTTGTATTTGAGTCACTTCTCAGTTTCCGTTTCGCCTGTTCCTGAGCTACACTCACGCCGGTTTCCTCGACTGCGCTGTCAGGTCATCCTGCCTCTATGCCGCCGTGACAGAACGGATCGACCTCTGCCACACAAATGGCAAACAGATCCCCCCCCCCTAACCCCCCTGTTCCTTAACCTCTGCACAGGACAAACAAACAGAGGTGACTGAACAAACCCAATTAGAGGCAGCAGGAAACTGTTTCAACAGCCCCTGTTATATCATACTGAAGGGATAAGAGCGTTGTGTTATCTATCACACTTGACGCTTATGTCATGTGCAAGAGGAAGTAGAATAAGGAACCTTAGAAAGTGAATGCTCTAAATTACTGTGATGGTGCAATAGTCTTAGATTACAGTTTCTGTTAGGGCTCTATCAATAAACTATTCCATTGTGTTAAATTGAATAAGATCAATCTCCCTATCAGTTGTAGCTTTAACAGTAATGCCATCTACTTTTGCTCAGACCATAAGTTTCATGTTCTATGTTGACACGGCCTTTACACTTTAACTCTTTTTTTTTTTATTTGGAAAAGTTAATAATAAAAGACACAACCTGCCAACATCTAACAACCAGAGAAACCTGCTGATCAGTAAATAAGTTACCTTTAAACGCTGTGAGTGTGCCTGTGAGTCAGCTTAAAAGAGGAAAACCCAATAACAACTTGTGTGCATGTATGTCGGCCCAGACGCTGTTGCTGCTGATCAACGGTGTTGTGGCCTTCACATAGAGCACGCCACTGGTTCCCATTGTGCTCGGGGCTCATCGCAGCAACATTTGTCCGTTCCAAATGTCACGTAACACCCGACTCGGGATCTCAACATTTTTTTCATCCCTTCCCCCCCCCCCCCCCTTGTTTCTGCTCTCGTTTCTTGGATTCGTGAGCGCTTTCCCCGCGACACATGGATCAAATATTATCTGGTTGAGCTTCAAAGCGCAGCTGATATTTGCTCATGTCATGTGCGGCGCACCGAGGAAGGCTTGTGCTTCACATGTGCTGCGTATTCTATGGTAAAGTCCCAATTACCCTGATGTCTCAGGCATATGCGTGTTTGAGTGTGTGTGTGTGTGTGTGTGTGTCACATGAGAGAAAACTCAGGATTTATGACCTTTACATTCACTCCGTGTGGGGATAAAACCAACAACAGGACACAATGGAAAGGCGGCCAGAGGTCGGGGGGCCTTATTGGATATTAGAGAACAGAAGCTGGTGTTTCCTCTCGCCCGCCTGGTGATAAGCTTCACACACACAAAACCCTAAACTGGTAAAATGTACTACTTCTCAGTATCAAAGGGTAAATTGCTGCGCTGGGAAATTCACTTTCATTCCGATGTGTTGACATCTACGATCGGAGGATTCTCCTTATAAACGGAGCTTAATTAAAATGGGATTGAATGCGCGTTTTTATGGGCCGTTTGTGCTTAGCGACCTCCTCACCGGGGAGGGGGGGGGGGTAACTTGCGTGAGGGCGAGCGTGAGTTTGCAAAGACGCACACATTTTAGATAAGTTTTCACACGTTCGCATGTCTCTGTGCCACATTGACGTGCAGAGGAGCCGCGGTTGTGTTCCTGTCAGAGAGAGGGGACGAAATTAGCTCCTGGGCCTGTGACATATGCGGCGGTGGCGTCATACAGTTGTCCTGCATGCCACACACATGCAGCGTGTGCATGCATATTCGTGGCCTGTCGCTCAGCAGGTGTGTTTCTTTCTAGCAGCCACAGCACTCCGTAGACTTCCTGCTTAGGAGAGGGAAAAAAAACACATTTTCACACTTACATCTGGTGTTTTTGGCACATTTTTTCTCATGATGTTTCACCAGTTAAAAATGTGTCAACTTTGGTTAAAGTATAACTTTGATATGTCAATAATATAATTAGGATGAATGATAATTGGAGGAATGTCTTTTATCCCCTATGACAGATGCCCTGGTGCCTCGTGGCTGAGGACTAAATGTAGTTAATGATTATGATAATTACCCTTCAACCTTTGATTAAACATATGCAAAGACGAATGAAGTTTGAGACAAGGTTTTTCCAGACTTAATTGAAATAGCCTAAAGTTAATTTCATCAAGGCGCCTATCTTCACAAAATCTGCACAATTTTATTAACTTCAGACGATGTCAGGCAAAAATATGGTGGAAAAAAAACTGGACATCTCAAGGATATGTTTGTTAAAAACATGGCTTCAGGGGCAGCGCCTGCCTCCATAATTTTAATCCCGGCAGTCACAACATCTCCTTCCCAGGCTGATGGCATCTTCGCCCCTGGTTATTTTCTCCAGCGGGTCAGCTGATAGGGGCAGCTGGCTATTTCCCCTCATCATGTGATAGGTTAGCAGTGTCATGGGTGCTGTTTCCAAGGCACAGAGTTACTTACAAGTGGAGTAGAGTGACGTTAAGAGAGGCAGTGGACCTAGTCGGAGCTATTAATAGGTGACTGCTAAAACTGAGTGTGTGTGCGTGTGTGTGTGTGTAGGAAAGAGTTTGCCTATTTGTGAGTGTGCCTGCAGTGAAGTCTCTTCGAAGCCGAGCTGAGACAAGTGGGGAAATGGATGGGGAGGAAAAAAAAGGCTTTATATATTGGGAAACGCTAAAACATAAGGCGAAGGGATAAAATAGAAATAACTCTCATTATATGTGTTATCTGTAGCAGGTTTAAGCTTCTGCAAAAAGAAACCTCTAATGAGGGAGAAAGGTATGGGCTGGTATCAGCAGATGCAGTAAACAGCACAGTCGAGACACTTTTTTTTCTCAATAACACACAACCACAACCACTACTCCACACAGAAACACACATGTACATGTACTGTGTGCCAATTAATTTGCCAGTTGAGGCAATCGCACGTTTCCGGGCAACTATATTATCCCGAAAAAAGGTCATTTCAGCTCCTGTGACTTCCATTGCTCTGCCTCCTGTCCTGCACGCACGACTGCACACGCCGGACAGAGCTGACACACGCCACATCTCCCATCCAGACCCCGTTCAGTTCACATGGACATCAATGTGAGGATTCTCCAGAGGGGGAGCTACTGTGTGTGTTGTGTCTGAGAAAAGCAGGTCGGGGGAGAGGGAAAAGGGGGAGGAGGGGGGTCACCCACCCCTAAGGCCACATCGGACGTCTTTTTCTGCCAAGATTCGCAGGGTAAACTTTGAAAATGCTAATCGAGAAGTTAAAAAAAAGGTTGAACACTTCCAGGCATTGATATTTCTAATCATATTCAGAGAAACACACACACTTCAAAACCTGGACAAATACAACAACAAGGGCGTGAGAATATTTGTAATTAACTTAATACATAGCCACTGGTGAAACAGTTTTCTTTAGAGGGATTGTTTGACGCTCGTTTGCTTTCCTGCCAAGACCTAACTTAACACAATCCACCCACCACTACCTCTTTATTAACGTTTTATATCTACTGAATTTAATCTATAGAAGTGTCATAACAACAAATTGTTGTTTGAAGTAGAGTAATCTCTCTACAATCTATGATAAATTAAGATGAAATCAAGATAACTACTGGCAATGGCTTCATATTTAGTTTCCTGAAACATGAGTGCTATCAATCTACTCATCTTTCTGCAAATGTATCATCAAGCACTGCGATCACAACGATATCGCATGTTAATTATGTCTCGGAATGTCCATTTTGAAACATCAATTACCTAGTTTCATTGAAAGTACCGGAATCTGTTTTTATTTCTCATTGTTTCTGTATAGTTTCGTTGTATCAGTTTGCTCCTGTGTTGTGCTTGTGTGTCTTAATTGCGCGTCTTTGTTTTGTTCATTTATTACTGTTAAAAAAAATAAAAATAAATTGCAAACCTTTAAAATGCTCTAACCAGCGCTCTGGAGTTAAAATATGATTCTCTGTAGAAACCTGCAGCGCCTTCAGCAATTTAAACAAACAGTTTTGTGAACCTCTACTGTGGTATACAATTAGTCTTTTACTACCTGTACCTGTTCTAATTGGAAAAGCCGGTTATTTCTGCCTATTTGCACCAGCTACATTTTTATAGCGTCAGTATTCTGACGTAATCTCCGCCTGCCGGCGCCGGCGACCCCAGCTGCCCGCCGGCGGCGGTTGAAATCCTGAAATCTTGCGGGGGACATATGGCAGCCTGCTGACGGACATTGGGGCCGCATCTGCTGTGGGTCGCGCTGTTGTGACTTGCCTTCTTTATGAAATGAGATACTTATCACATTTACTGTAGTGACGGATGACTCAGGATCAACATATGTATTAACCGGCATATGAAGTAAGAAAATACATTACGCATCGCTCACATTTCTATGTATTCAGCTTAAAGTCACATTCTCATCTGTCAGAGGCGAAAAACACACACATGAGGAAACACAGGAAAATGTATTTGTGTTATTTATGGGCTCTCGAGCACCTGCTGTGTTTCATATTCGGCGAATACTCTAATCAGCTGCGAGGTCTCCTAACCAGGAAAACAACCATGAGAATAGAACATCTATTTACAACCCGAGCCGCTGCCATCCAATTAATCACCAGGCAGCCAACAGGCACACTAAAATTAAAAAGAGCAACCACAGCTGCCACGGCAAATACAGAATGAGCGGCGGAGGAGACGGACGGAGGGGCGGGGGGCAGAGAGGGGGATTTGAAGAGGGGAAGTGTCCGCGTTACGCTTCATGCGAGGCAGAGAGGGAAGAACAAGGGAGGTGGGACACCGGCGGACAAATGTGACACACGTTGCTGACAAATCACTGACCTTTCCTCTTAATAAATTCATCAACAAGGAGTCAACACCAAGTGCCCATTTATTTTTGGACTCTGACAGAGGCACACGGGGACATAAATGTGGTGTCCTCCACCTCCAGAAGACACACTTTGTTTTACACTATGCTCCAAACGACACATACACACACACACACACACACACACACATGCACAGAAGCCCTGAGGCTGGCATCAACTTAGCCGTCAGCATCCAAGCTAATTTGCTCACATATCTAACACAGTAAACCCTGCAAACTCTCCAGGACAACTGTCTGAATACTCACCCTGCTGCAGAGCACAACTGAGATATAATGAGACACTATTTGTTTCAGTTGATGCAAGTGTGTGTATGAGTGTGTGTGTGTGTGCGCACTCTTGGAGAAGGCACGCATAAATGCATGTTTATTTGCTCATGCTCCCGCTTGGAATTCGCCTGTGAGCTCTGACCTTTTCAAATTTAATGAGTGTGAATTAAGTCTTAACTCCCTCTCATGCATTTCTCATGGTGTGAAATGTTTATATCATCGGCTTATGAGTAAATCGTAGGTTGCCTAATGAAATAAATTACTTGGCAGCAAAAAGATGAGAGGCTGGGTGTTGCTGCGCACTTAAAGGACATGGTGCTAACAATGAAAGGGCGGGTTAATAAAAACGTTGGTGTTTAAATTGAGTCTAACCCGTGTTTTAAAGGTTCCATATTGTCCAATTTTCCTGGGTTGTATTCTTTAACAAGATATATTTTTGGTTTCAAGAACCAAAAATATATCTTATATAGTATAGTCATAGTTCTACATTTTCTCCCTCAAGCTTAACTCTGCAAGAACAGGTCATTTTGTGTCTGCCTCATTAACTAATATCAATGAGCCTCTCCTCTACCCGTAGGATTTGAATGGCTGGTAATGGGGAGGTGAGTGGTGACTGTATAGGTTTCACCTTATTTCAAGGCACACTTTCTGAATACAGGCTTTGTGCATTTCTCTGTGAATTGAATGATTTGAAACATGGGACATGGGTTAGAGGAAAACTAGACCTTCTTTTAATCAAAAAAGATATTAAAATACTGCTTTCTCTTTGTATGGGAACAGTCACACAAAAGCAATAAGAGAAACAGCAATCTTTCACCTTGAAACACACACACCCAAAGTCATGTATCTTGTGACAAAAAAACTAAATCTAGAAAAATTGATCCATGCTTTTATCTCCAGCAAAATTGATTACTGCAATGGACATTTGATTACCTTCAAAACCACTGCGTGTTTTGAAAAGTAAGTACTTAAAGGTACAGTGTGTAAGATTTAGTGGCATTTAGCAGTATTTCTGAACAGACTTTGCAGAAAGAGAGAATAATATTCATAACTATGTGTTTAATTGGTATATAATTCAATCAAGTATCGTGGTTTTATCACCCTAGATTGATTTGTTTGTATCTGCATGGGGAGCAGGTCTCCCTCTGCGAACCATGTTTCTACAGTAGACAAGAATGAACAAGCCGAAGAATTGTCTCGACACATGGACATGTTTTGAATGGATTTTTGAATTGAATTGAAAATTAACACTACAATGGACTTCTGGCAGTTACTGTCAATACTATGGTGTGTTAAAAAAAAGAAGCACTAATGTACTAGAATGAAGTCTGCTAGTTGCAAACTAGAGCATCTCAGCAGGAAAATTGTCCAATAAGGAAGCTCAGAACAAAGCTGAGACAACCTACTAGTGTACCATAGTAACCCTGAGTGTCACCATCAATAACCTACTTTAACAATTTCCTGCCTGTAAAGATCCTTGGTAATCGGGCTGTGTAGGTGTCAGTTTCTACATGAACTCTTTCAGTAAGTGGGATAGTGGCACAAAGACGTAAAACAGCTCTCTGTGAGGCCTGTTGGCTGTCACTGCACGACACCAAATGTCTATATTATCTCCTTTCTTACAATCAGGATGGTGCTTATCTGCATATATATAAGTGGAAGCTTTTCGGAGGAAAAACTCAATGACTTATTCAGTTGTTTTTTTTCTGTTGCGGGATGGTGAGGTGTGAGTGGAAACACTGACCCAATCCACCTGAGCCAGTGAGCCCAGCGTCTGTTGACCTCCTCGTCTCCAGTTTCCCTCCTCTGTTCACTTGAAACCGACTGTCAGTCACCGCACAACGAGCTTGCGTGATTCCCATATGTCCTGCTGCTGAGGAGGCTGCTGGACTGTAACCTCTACCTCCATCCACATCCTCCTTCCTCCAAAACAAGAGATCGGCTTACTCTTTGTTTTTCTGGGCCATATTATTCTCTATCGGAGCTTTATGTGACCTCCGCAGGCTGGAAATTGAAATATGAGCTTGTGGAAGTGGTAGAAAAAATTAATTGTGCAATATTTACATCTTTGACTCTGGCAATCTTCCTGAGAGCTGCTTACAATAAGTGAGCAGATAGCGAGCCAGCGCTTTTGATCAAGGTCACTTTGACATCCTTTTGACACATTGGTTATTACTGAGGACTGAACCTCCGACCTATTGGCTGCAAAACTGCCTCCCTGATAACAAGCCCATTGCACTTCATTCACTGTGTATGCTTTCATTTAACTGATTATATTACCGCAAGTGACTTACAGTGAGAGAAAAAGGGGTTCGGCATCAGTTTGCTTAGTTTATATGATGGTAATTAACCAACCATTACAAACTCATCCTGTGGAGCCGATCATTACTCAAACATTGTTTTGCCTCACAGAAGAGCTGATACTAGATATAACCTGCACATGACAGGTTCAGCGTTATAGTTACAGGAAATACGATTAAAAAAACATGGGGTGAAATCGTAACATAAAAGAAGGAGATGATTAGAGGTCATGGGGCTCAAGTTTGTTTCCATTCACATCTTTAGAGCTACAACATCCTCGTTTTCCCATGACGTCCTGCAGGGCTCAGTTCTTGGACTATTATTGATTATTTATACCTCCCTCTTGGAACTGTAATTCATCAACATGGCCTGAATGTTCGCTGTTATGCTGACGATACACAACTCTACGAAGAAACCAAGCCCTCAGGCTGCTTCAATGATATTAAAGCTCGGATGACCTGCAAATTATGGGAAGAATTTCAGGGCTGTAAAAATTGTCCACTGTCTAAATGCTGACTAAAATGTGTGTATATATATAAACCACACAGAGAAATGAATAAACATTCAATTGCATAAATATATAACAGTCTATTAACTTAGAACCACATTATTATCAGTAAATAGCCAACAGCATGAACAAAAAGCATATAGACCAATGTAGGTTACATTACATCTTGTTTTTGAATAAAAATAAGTCTACCTGTTTACTTGTGTACAGTAATTTCTTACACCAAATCAAATCATAATTTGTTAACTCCAGTCCTAGTCTGTGAAGACTGGCCCTCATCTCCAAATACTGGATGAATGTGTAAATTGACCAGATGCAACAAAGTACATTATCTTGTTTACTCTTTAAAATATTTAAATACAAACTCTACTTTCCAAACCCTACTTGCATCATGTATTATGAGATGTTGGTTATTCATTCCAGGCTGAACTATCTTGACAACTAATGGATGGATTTTCAGGCATTCATGGTCCCAGAGGAAGAACCCCACTGCCTACAAAAAATTCAGAGGGATAATTGAAAATCCAAATGATGCTGAATAACATGCAACAGTTGACATAATATTTTTATATGTTTGTCTACATTCATCCACTTTCTAATCAAGTAAGCAATGGGGTTTATGAGAATGTTTTTTGCTAGATATTTGCTCCCGTCTTTTGGTAATGACATTAGCAAATAGCTGGAGGGGATTATATGAATGTATCACATTTAATTTAACACCGTTATATTAAATGCTGCATGTTGCATCTTAAATATGCCTTTGCGGACCACCTCCTGACTGTGGGTTAGCAGTAAGTAGTGAAGTGTGTCAGTAGTTTACTCCAGGCCGAGCTCAGCAGAGGGATTGAATTAGGAGTTGTGAGAGCCCGAGAAGGACTAATTGGGAGCGACAGGACCTGGTCAGTGTCTTAGGGCCCAGCTGACTAGAGCAGCACGGATCAGCCACATAAACCAATCTTAACCTTACTGTACACACAGAACAACAGGTACTGCACCACAGGTTACTGACATTCTCGTTTATGCAACAAAATGTTAATCTATGATGAAATGATAGAGATGAAAGGATGCTAAAGATGTCTTTAGGAGCTGCCTTTAAGTTTATATCTAATCATGTAGTTTACTTTTTTCTCCTACATTTGTGTTTGGAAGCAGTGTGCATCCTCCCACAGGTGGCAAGGGCACTTATAAGTTGGTGGACTTGGCAAAAGATGAGAAAAAACATGTATTATAGCAGATACTGTCTTCGACCTTGGCCTCGGCAACAATGAACGATGAACTCTCTCTGGATTCCATTTTGGAAAAAATGCTGCGTGTCTGACATATATTGCACCCACACTGTAATAAAACAACAGGAAATTCAAATAGGGGTTAGAAGAAAAGTACAATTAAAGATTTTTGCCATTATAATGGCATTGAGTTTTCAAAAAAGAGCTATTGATCCATGTTCAAAATGTTTTTGGCTGTAGGCATTTATGAAGCAGAACTTGCAATTCTGTGTTTTCGCACAGGGCATTTAGTCCATTAGATGAGTCATACTGTATCCAGGATCGTGCTGCTGAACCAGCCTAACAGAATCATAGCAGACCTTGTTAGCTCAGTCCATAAAACTTCATTTTGTTAATGAAGCTAATAATAACCACGGGACAAAACACACTGTGCAATGGTTTGCTCACATCTCTTACTGTACAATTGTTCCTGCTCCTTTCTAAACATGTTTCCTTTACCTTCATGCTAGAGCTAAGATGCTAATGCACTGTGACTGTTCATTGTGAGAAAGCGGAAGTGGAGCTGAATGTGATCATTAATTGCGGGCCACAATGGCGTCCATATGGAGAGGCCACGGCTGTGCATAAAGAACCTCAAGTGCACAATGGGCCGAACGTCTTTCACAATCAAACCCTGTCAGGCAGAGCACTCTCTACTGTAATGTACAACATGACAGATTAGGCAACAAATCACACATTAACAAAATCACATTGTGTGGAAAAAAAGAGGGAGAGGAAGAAGGGGGGGGAGGGGATACTTTGACCTGGAGTAGTGAAGGGAGGCAGTGCTGTGGAGTGTGTTAATCATCCAGGCTGAATGGCTGCCAGGTATAAGAAGGCTGCTTCTCACACACTGAAAGATGGTGGAGGACACAAGAAGCTAAAGATCCATGAGCAAGAAGGAAAGGTGAGACAAAATACACTTCCTTAACGAGATTGAAACACACGAACCCAGCCCTCTATGTGATCCAGAAGATCTCTCCTCCGGAACGGAGCATCCCTCGGAGGATCAGGAGTTTGGAGTCAGCATGGAAACAAATCATTCCCTGGCTAACGGGTAGGGGGTTCAATTAGATGCACTGCCTTGAACGGACGAGAATTCAATTATGTAAAGAACGAGTTACGGTTGAAGGATGGAAATAAACAAGGTGCTCTGATGTTTTATTCATCCCACACCCCCAAAAATACCCCCCGCATTAAATAACGGCAGCAGTCAGATTCAGCAGAGTCGGGAGGCTTTCCCCACCCCCCTCTGCTGCTTGCCTTTAAAGGGATAGTTTGCATTTTTGAAGAGAGGTTATATGGGGTAGTTATCTATGTTCAGTATTGCCTACAATATATGGGGATCTAAACAATTTGCCGAAGCAGGATTCTGTGGATAGAGCTAGCACCAAACCATATTTAATCCTAAAAAATTCAGTTTAATTGCACACATGTATTTGGGCGGGGTTGTGGTCTTGCTGCGCTCCATTGCTCAACATGGTCATAACCGTGCTTCTACAACAGAATACATTGTTTTTGAATGCTCTGAAATATTCTGCTGTACAATCTGTGTTACTTTCGTTTCCTCTCTTTACAATAATGAATCACTTTTCTCACTCGTCTGTTCTATGCATTCTTCCATTTTGTTAATTGGTGACCTGTACATACACATGGACTCTGAACAATACTCATTTGCTGCAGAGGTCATAAACCTGTTTCATTCTTGCCAATTTTCGCAGGACAGTATCTTCCCCACACACGCTAAAGGTCATATATTGGATCTTGTCTGCTACTCTGGTATTTCTCCCACCAACCCACACATCATAGATCATAGAATATCATCCTGCTGTCCTTTTCAAAGCCGGAATCTCTGCCCCCTCACTTCGACTTTGTGACTCTTGCACTATCACGTAGAGGAGCATTAGTGTACCTGCTCTAATGAACACGGTGGAGACTGAGCTCACATATAACAAACTTGTGACCTGGTTTCTATGTATAATGTGCTCTTCTCAGATACACTACATCATTCTTCTGCCTTAGTGTTTCATAGTTTATACCAGAGCTGTGAAAAATGAAGTCTGCTGGTCAGGGCAGTACCTACAAGGAAGCTCTGAAAAGGGTTAAGACTACATACTACTCTATCATCATTGTGAAAGAACAAGGTAGGTCCAGAGACTTCTTTCTCACCACCAATAAGGTACTTCAACCACCTAAACAATATCCTCTGGCTGTCTCAATTGTGATTTTATGGATTTTTTTTAGCAGCTACATCATATGTCCACTCAACTTAATGATTACCGCAACCCCATTCCTGTCCCTGTTAGCTGTCTTTTTGGCTTTCTCCGCTGATGACATCAGTTTGTAACTGAACTTGTCATAAATTCAAGGACTACCACGTACCTTTCCCCACGCCCACTCCTCTGATTAAATCAGGTCTGCCAGTCCTCTGCAATCAATCATTAATGCATCTCTTCTATCTGGCTCTGTTCCCTCCAGTTTAAAAGTGGCTTCTGTTACTCCAATCCTGAAGGCACCTAAAACTGTCCATAGGACCATAACATGTACGGATCTATCTCCAATCTCCACATTCCTTGTCAAAAGATTGAACCATAGCTAGTCAGCTCCAGATGTCCAACAACAACTCATGGGAAGAGTTTCAGTCTAGGTTCAGGGCAAAACATAGTACTGAGACTGTTCCCACTACCAGTGGCCTGTGTGTAGCTGCTGACTCTGGTTACCTCAGCATACTTATCCTTTTAGATCTGCTGCTTTTGATAATCATAATAATCTTCTGCTGAACCAGTTAGAAACACTAGTTGGTCACACTGATGCTTTTTTATAATGGTTCAAGTCCTATCTCACAGCAAAAGAAGTTTGTTTTACATTCACATCCCCCTTTCCTGTGGTGTCCCCCAGGGCTCATCTCTTGGACCATTATTCATTATGTAAGTTCTTGGACTCATGGGCAACACAGTGGTGCAGTGTTGCCTCAAAGCAAGAAAGGCTCAGGTTCAAGTCCTTGAGAAAGCCTTTCTGTGTCTTCTCCCCATGTTTCTGTGTCCAGTTTCTCAAGCTTCCTCCCTCAGTCCAAAACATGCTTAGGTTAATGAGAGATTCCAAATTGCTCATAGGTGTGTGTGTGTGTGTGTGTGTGTGTGTGTGTGTGTGTGTGTGTGTGTGTGTGTGTGTGAGTGAATGGTATATGTGCCCCACGGTAGGCTGGTGACCTCTCTGGGGTGATGCATTGGCTTGGGTCCAGCAGACCCCCCTGACTCTAGAGAGGAATAAGCAGGTATAGAAAATGACTGACTAACCTGAATGTTCACTGCTATGCTGACGATACTACATCAACATCTAGCAAACACTCCACAACCATTCCATTTGACAGATTACATGGATGCTGGGATGACCTGCATTTACCAGGATAATTATCTGCAATTACTACTTTACCAAGATAATACTAGCAATTCTCCTCCAGGTAATAAACAATTGAGAATACTGTATAGTGCCAATGGTCACCAATGGTCATCATCCATTTATTGTTTTGTTTATTTTAATCATCATGTTGAAGAAACACAAAACGCAAGAGGTTTTAATAGTTCAAAAATGTCTAATAACACACTGTAATGTTTTTTGTGTGTAATCATATATCATTCAATTATTTACAGCAATGTCATGCTGACTGTTAATTCACAGAACCTAGCTGCTTCAAGGAGAAGCTCTGTTGTTGTTCACTAAGAACCATAAGCTTATATCTTACCACAACCATAAAGTATGCTTCAAACCATTTACATGGTGTTTACACAACTTATAAATGCAAGCTGTGGGGGTGTAGCAAAGGAAAATGTTACTGATCTTGGTATACATGCATGGCTCGGAGTGTTACAGACAGCTATAAGGACAGTAATCCACCTTCTCCTTCCAACTGTGGTGTCCTTTTCCTGAGCTGGGTGCAGGCTGACCCTCGCCGCCTGTGGCGTCAGTTTAGCATGCAGAGCAGCAGCTCTCCAAACGCCCACCACCAATGAATCATGCACATTCTCACACACACATACACACTTGCACACATAACATTTAATCTCATCCGCATAGCCGACAGCTCGTTAATTTTACACTCCATAAAGGCGTGAAGAGCATTGCATCAATATCTAACACAATCACTTTGCTGAGACCAGCAGATAAAAACACACACACACATATACAGAAGTAAATACAATAGTTAATCATCACAAATGGTGTGAGTGCTGCGTGTTATAAATTGTCATGTGTGTGAGTATGTTTGGCATGTGTGCCTGCAGATCTGGTTAGGCTTGAACCTTGAATACACTTTCAGTCTTTTCCTCTTTGTGAAAGTGAT
Organism: Eupleurogrammus muticus; assembly: GCA_036785175.1. Lineage (NCBI taxonomy): Eukaryota > Metazoa > Chordata > Actinopteri > Scombriformes > Trichiuridae > Eupleurogrammus > Eupleurogrammus muticus. The sequence goes on along the minus strand of JAYKQN010000015.1, from coordinate 7,189,632 downwards.
GCGGCTGAGGTGATTCCCAGAACAACGTGAGCAAACAGACAGTAATAATCAAACACTCCCTGCTCAGACACTCAGCAGGTTGATCAGGTCCTGGTAAAAGTCCACAATCTGTAAAGATGAAGTAACGCTACTGTTATGAGGAAACAGGAAAGCATCCGAATAGTATTGTCGCTGTGGTGAAGACATTTCTCCTTTTTTTCAGAGTTCCCGTGGGAGTTTTTCATCTGTTTTATAGACACGTCAATAAATCACAATTTCCTACTCCTTTTAGTAGAATATATAACATATGTGGTGTATGTATATGGTATGTGGTGTGCCTCTTGGGTATAAACCACTGTCAAACTGAAATGGATGGTTTTAACACAGGATTTCTTTGTCTTTAAATATAAAAATGTGGGACAATTTAAAGAAAAAAATAGCATTATGTGGTAGTATAGCACAAAAAAACACCAATGATTCCCATGTATAAAGACACAATGAGTGAAGTTTCATTTTTTGCCTCCTCAAACTACAGAGTACCAGTTGTTCTGTTTGTCCATGAGGTCTGTCTAATGCATAATGTGATTGTGTTTTTTGTGATTAATATGTTTTTTTATGCACCTGGCTGCAACCAAATTTCCCCTGGTGGGATAATAAAGTTTGACTTGACTTGATTCACCTTTGCATCTACATCTTCTTCTGGAACTGAGAGCTGTTTGGGAGCTCGATGGATGGGACTGGGCTCTTGATTTAAAACCTACAGTTGACAGAATCATGAGAGAATTCACCTTCTCTTCCCTTGCTGCTCTCTGTACCTTAAAGGCATCTCGGCAGCCGTCACTGCTAATGATTCATTGGCTCCAAAGTGAGAACAATGCACGCGCATGCACACACACACACGGATGCTGGGCTGCACCACGCTGAGCGAGCCACCTCAGAAGGTCAGCGTATGGAAAGATGGAAGGTGACACCCCCTGACACAGACCTGCTCTGCATCCCCTGATCACAAAGGAGCCGGACAATGAGGAGGTTGCAGAGGGCAAAGGCTCACATACACACAAGCAATAGGCACGACTCATCTCCACACACGGCCACATCTCAGGTTGACGTAGTGCTGAAATCTCATCCACTCCTTTACATTGTCAGGCAGATGTCAGCAGCTGCGCTCATTTTCCCCCCGCCGGTCGCCACGCCAGCAGAATGCAACTCTATTGATCTGCAATAGCAGGAACTGTAGGCTATTAAAGAGAGAAAATATCTCTGGCCCCTTGTGAAAAGGCCAGCGCGCGGAGGAGAAGGAGGAGGGGAGGAAGTAACACCAATTTGATGAAAACACTTGATATGCAACGTGATTTAGCCAAGCTGCTGCATGAAAAGCCCACGAGTGAGGGAGAGCAGCCTGAGTGCAGGGAGCAGGCGCAAAGCACTTTTCCACCAGCGAGTGAATAATAGTCATACTGTGTTGTATTTCAAACGCCTCTCAGCTGGTGTCTGCTACATAGCTCTGTTCTCCAGCAGCCGACGTCTTAGCAATTTGCAAAAAAAAAAAAGAAAAAAAACACGCAGACTCAGGCGCTCATCCCTAATGTACTGTGCCACTGTGGTTACATAATCCCAAACCTCTCCCCCACCCAATGTTCCACCTCTCGCTGCCCCCTTCTTCTACCCCCTCTGGCCCCTCCACAGGGTTTCCCCTCTTTCTTATCACCCCAAATTCCTCCCTCATCTCTGCCTCTGATCTCCTTGCTCTCCCTCCATCAAATGGTTGTATGTGTCTGCTCGCCCGTTGCCGTCGGCTAGGGCGGGCGCTTTGAACCGGAGGATGAAAGAGCTGATCCCGTAATGAGAATCTTAATGCCGAGAAACAGTTTGGCTCTAACACACACACACACACACACACACATGCGCTTGCATACAGACACACACCGGCTGCCTTGAAAAGTGAATTTTACAGCTCTACCCCGCTCACAGCTCGGCTGCATGTCTAATACAAGCTATTTTGAAATTCCGCTGCAGCATGAAAAGTTGAGTTAAAGTCGTTATGCAATTTCAAAGTGCGACTTTCGCTTGTTGCGGATGGATTGCATGCATATGTTCGGAGCAAAGAACCGTCCTTTTCACTGAAGTAAACAACCCGCATGGGTATTAGCGGTGCTTGTAGAGCGGTAAATACTGACTCCACACTCTTTAGGCGTGACGAAACGCACAGATTCTGCTAATTTGGCCTTCAGCACATCCACACGTGTGGGGCAGAGGCCGCGTTGCATGAGAAGCAGTGTGTGTTTGGTGTCACTTTACACAAGTGTGTTTTACCAACAACAAAGTCTATGTTTTCTAGGTCACAAGAGCTTAAAGGTCTTATTTCCATAGGTGTGGTTACTGTACATTATATAGCAGGTTAGACTGTAGACACACAGCCATATATATATGCTGTAGCTGAAATACCACCGCAAAACTTTTACTACAATCTGGGTGCAAAATATTTAGATGAGTGTCGTTTATTTTGTAACTGGAAACCATTGGAATCCATGTTCTGTTTGCAGCCTGAGAGCTATTGAGCAATCATGTTTGTGCACAGTGCCTCACAGCGAAAAGGTTGCAGATTCAAGTCCTTGGGCTGGGACCTTTCTGTGTGCAGTGTGTATGTTTTTCGGTGTGAGTGAATGGTGTGCGTGCCCCATGGATGGATGGATGGATGGATGGATAGATGGATGGATGGATGGGTGGATGGATGGATGGATATATGGATGGATGGATGGGTGGATGGAAGTGACAAGTATGTCGGAAGATCTAAACTCTCAGGATAATCAGCATCTCAGTTACCAAGAGGATCATAATGGTCTGTTGACCATTTAGTTTTTTATTAGCTTTGATTAACTTGTACTGCTCCATTCTATGCCTCAAGCTGATAGTTGGACTCTAATAAATGCAGACGAGTGGAAAAGCACATCTTGGCTCAGATATCCACTGGCTCCACTGATGCAAAGAAATACTGGAGCCCCTCCCCAGAGGTTAGTCCCCTGTCAGACAATAGCTGATGGAAACTGAGATTAGGGAGACAGTGGCTAATAAAATACCATGAGGGTATCGCAAGAACTGTGATTGGTCAACTCAGGCTGCCTGTGGTTTCTTCTGTTTAAGATGTTCATGTATAATTTAATGATGCAAGCGTACATTAAACTGATATTTGGCCATCCTAACCTATGGTAATGGGGTGAATAAACTTTGAGGAACACTTTTCATGATAATGAAATTCTCAAAACAGACTTAAAGAAGTGTTCAAGTCATCCGTGGTGTGTTTTCCTTGCTATTTCTTGCTTGTTAGTTCATCAAATTGATAAATCAGATGTGCTGCGATAGGCAATGACAAGTAAGTTTTATGTTGCTATGGTTACATGAAGGTTGGCGGATGCATTTAGAACAGGTAATTAAATTTGAGCTGGTTTATGTGTGCATTAAACAGTTTTGAAGCCTCGTGGCCAATCAGAACAGAGTCATCAAGTGTTCCGAACAACTTGTTCATGTAACATGCATCACATATACATATTATGTATATTGATATGTATGAAATTACATACTGTATGTTTATGTGATATATGTGTCTGTTCTGTTTCTGGCACCTCTCCTCTCTTGGTTTACTCTTTGATGAATACAATTTCATCATTATCCCGATCCAAGTTGTAATAAACTTGAATTGCCATTTAAATTAAAGCATAAATATGCTTAACACTCACCATGAGCATTTACACAGAGAAGAACAGTTTGTCGACTATCTCGCTGCATAATGGTGTCCTCTGTGGTTCCTGGGAGCAGGCAAACATTCTGTTGTTGCTAAAAGGTTCTAATCCAAACCATGTGGGAGGCCACGCGAGTGTTGGCACTGGATGTGTGTCATTCTTTGAGTGTGTCAAAAAATGTGCAGCACTGGAAGAATGCAGGAGCGCAGAGCAGGGAGTAAAGAAACTTTCATTCTGTGTTGTTATCAGGCCAACAAAGGATTCTGCAGAACATCTATTGCTCAGCCAGCTTTTCCTGTGAAAGGAGCAAAGTCCTGAAGCTCATTATACGTGATTATTTAGAGAGCCAACAAATCCTGGTTAACTCAGCAACAAACCTGTACACAGGCATAGTTTTCTGTAGCCTTGTAGTCACTATGTGTGCTTTACTGTACCTTGCTGTACACAATTTAAGTCACTTACTGTTACCTCATTGTTTTAATCTCCTATTCACACAAAAGTGAATAGGAGATTAAAACACAGCATACCATAAATTACCAAATAACATCCAGGGAACTTCTTAGTTTCACTCACTTAACATATCAGGCTTAAATTTGAGACCAAGTGAGAAATTGGGACCAAATATAGAAAAATATGGTAAATTTACTCAAATTCAAACTAGTATGGCTACCATATAACTTACATTTGTCATGCATATACAATATATATGCATACAGACAGTGATGCATTTAGGATCGAGGTGCTTGCAAAGGAGAAGTTTAAAAACAAAACATGCAGCGCAAGTGGATCAATCACTAATTTATGGTATTGCAACTTAAGAAAACATGTTAATGTGGCACACATTTAATAAATGCTCTGGAAATACCACAATGTAACACATCAAAGAAAAGCTGCTGCACATCATCAATGAAAAATGCTGCAAAAATTCTGCAGAAATGCTGCAGAGAGTGTTTGACTTTTCTGTGTCTTCTGGAAACATTTCTATTGTGTTGTGGTATTTGGAGCACATTTTGTAAATGCTGCTTGAACTTTACCGCTTTCCCTCCTTAATTGACCAAATTAACATCCACTCACAAAATCTATGATAGCCTGTTTTTTATTTGTTCTTGTATACCGAGTTTGTCCCTATCAAATGAACCATGAGTAAATAGAGGTGGGGAATCAAGATGTAGCATGGGGTGATGCAGCCGGCTTTACACTGGCGGGGCCCTCAGGACTTTGGTGGCCCATCGAGAACAAGGTTTGTCCCCCCCCTCATCTAAAATTACCCCCTCAACCTTTCTAGTTAGCAGTGAGTTCATCCTAATTTGCTAGGAGCCATTTATACAGTTACAACCTTTAAAACAGAGAACAACTATTTTGTAGAAACGCACTCTAGGATAAATACAACCCTTAACAGAGTGCAACAAATAAACAAAACATCAACTCATGATTCTATGGACGTGCACATGACCTGTGTATGCTGCGTTCAAAGACCTTGGCCATGTAGGAATTCACAGATGCTCCAATAATAAACAATGGACAAACATGCACAGAGGTGGTCATTTTTTATTGTTATGGTATTTTGAAAATTAGAAGGGCAATTACTAATAACAGTATTATTGTTTTTGCTGAGTTTTAATGACTTAGTGGGTAAGCCAATATAAAAGAATGAGGAAAGTGGATTTAACTACAATACTGAATTAGTTTGCTGAGCCGAAGGCACACAAAGTTCACTTCTGTCGGTTGATTGCATATTTTCTTTTGCTTATTACAGCCACCGAGTGGCTGATCAGGCTGTGGTTAAACGGCTGCTGTGCCATCATGGACGTGTCTTTGCTTTTTGATGAGGCCTTTTGTTGTGCTGCAAGGGAAGCTGGTGTGTTCGGATGAATGAACTTGTTTGGGTTCTGTCTTTGATCCGAGGCTGTGTGCGAGTTATGCAAATAGTCACAGCTCATGGTTCCAATAATGAGTGTGTGTTCTTCTTTACATCTGTGGTGTTTGTGTGCAGGTGTGTGTGTTTGTTGAGAGCTGTAAGAATGCTAGTGCATGGTTATAATAGTGACTGTATGACCTTTTTTGTTTTTGGGCTTTGGTCTGTAAGTCCAGAGGTGGGCCCTATGGAAAGTGGATTTGTCTCACAGGGATGGACCTTTCTTAAATAATTTACCTACTGAAGTATGTCAATAGTGAGTCCTAGTTACTAGTATTGAATGTGTCAGTAGTGTTAAATACTTGAAATCATATTAGAGTAAAAACTAAATATGAGTGTTTTTCTGGCCACCCTCAAGGCCACAATCTAAGAAGACATCACATGGGTCAATAATGCAGAAAGGCTCAGAGTTGGAGTGGTGGAATGAAAGTACTATCGACCAGCAGGCAATGATCTGAGGCTGATGTTACGCCGGCCCGACAGGTTTCCCAGCAGCACTTGCTGCTCTTGAGGAGTCCTAAAAACAGCACAGTTGTGAATCTTTCCATTCCATCTTGACCTTTTTTTTTTTTTTTTTAATAAATCGTGAAGTGCATCAGAATGCCATTTGCTCTCTCCGGGCTGGTGAAATATTTAAACGGCGGGAGGAGGCTGCTTAAAGTGCAGCGCTGCTTCCTCGCCGCTTCGCTTCGCTGAGAGAAATATGACAGAGGCGGGGGGCGAGCATTGCTGCATCTATTTTGATATGAGCCATGAATGAAACATGGCTGTGGGCTGATGGATGTTGGGTCGTTGCCTCTGCAATCGAAGCTCGACACAACCTCGCCTGCTCTTTTCGAAAAGCAAAAGGTAAGAGGGCGAGCGCTGATTATGTGTTTTCAAAGCAGATTCCACATCTGTTCACAGCATATCTGCCCCTCTGATCACTTCCTCATTCCCTCGCAACAATCAAGTCACGCGGACGAACAGGAGGTAGGTATGGATTCTCCCCGGAGCACCCTCTGATTGGCCTCTATCGGAGAGAGAGACAGAGAGAGAGAGGAATTCTCCTGTGGTGAGTCATGTTGGGGTGGTTCCCTCCGTCTGCATACGTCACATACAGCAGTACAACCTAGCAACCAGCGCATAATACTCCAACTCATTGGCCCTGTTCATTTGACACATACAAGAGAATGATCTGGAAGGATCTACGCTGTTTGTTCCAAGCCGCACCCTCTTCACCTCTGTAGTTACTGTTGCTATGGCCGTCGGTCTACCCAAATACCTTTACTATTGCCTTTAAAAATAATAGGCAGGGACAGGCTGCTGCTGCTGGCACATTTTATTGGCTGGATGCTCATAATGTGCTTGCTTTGTTACCTTCGCTGTGGTGTTTTTGGTTCTCACAGGGCATGAAAAGATTTCACTCCTAGACTGTATACACATGTATTATGCATTTTATGCATATATGCATTAATATATGCATTTTCACACATATTTTTGTTCTAAGAAGATATATATGTAGTCTTCAAAACTCTTCAAAAATCTTCACACTTCAACACTGAAACCTTTAATATTGTTTAATATGATTCATATATGTGATCCACATATTTAATCCAGCTGTTGAGTTTTTTGTTCTCCAAGGGCATAAAAAAGATCTCGCTCCTATATATATGATCGTCACACTGAAAACTTTCATATTGTTTAATATAATTCATATATGTGATCCACATATTCAATCCATTTATTCATATTTTTCATATAGTTATTAATGTAAGTCCAGATGGTGATATACCCTAATAAGATACATCATGGTTCAAGCGCCTGCTGAATTTCAAAGATTTAAATGAGAAAGGACATATTTAATTGCCAGGATATTTTTTTGGTACTTCTCCAACAACCTGGTGTAATGGATGTAGGAAGTACAGACAGAAAATATATAGCCTACACAAGATTTTTACTGCACCAAAAATATAATAAAAAACTTTTAACATCCACCATCCAGAATCTTGAAATAACATTGCTCTGGCAGCCGCATGCAAACCACTTCTTTGGTGTGTTGAAATAGGATTGTAGGACTATTTTGGTCATGGGTTTCAAACAATTTCTGTAATAAAATATCTCAGAGCAAAAATATTGTCAGATGGGCGATCTTGGAAATCCATGTTTGGAAGACGTGTTTTGATTTTACCGAAATGGGCCTTGGCTGAGTGTGGGAAATAGGTTTGTTCCAGACATTTGTGATAGAGCGTTGGAACAACAGAACCACTTTCAACTGTTAAATCAGTTAAATTCCTCTCTCATATCTTAATGCTGCTCTTAACTGGCACCAAATATGTGTTTATCAGTCTCCTGATAGGAGAAAGTCTGCACAGCGAAACGTGCACAGCAAAAACATGCACTAAATGGTTTAAGGGTCTGGTCTTCCTTATATCAACTCCCCCCTGATTCTGTATCAGTATTGCAATTTGTGAGTGAAAGTTAGCCTGGTGTTGGAGTGGCCAAAACAAATGCAGCCTTATCTCTATGGTGCAGAGGCAAGAGCAGTTCCACACAAGCATCCACACAAAGAGGCAGAGATTAGAGAGCGGGCTGTGCCTGGGCTTCCTATTATTAGAGCAGAGGTTTATGGTCGGAGAGAGCTGCAGGGAATCACTGAGATTAAATTACACAGACGAGGAGGGACATCAAATACAGGAGAAACTTCCCAGGCTCCGGAGAGAATGATGGGGTACGGATGAGTTGGGAATAGAGAGATATCGAAGCGGAAGCGCGCGCGAGGGAGAGGAAAAAAAGACGTGTTCCGCCGAACTCGTCTCCATCACATTTTTCATGCTCGGTTGTCAACAAACAAACCACCGGGAAAGGTTTCACTGGATTTAATGTGGCCATAGAAATGGTGCTGAAGTGCATCGACAATAGCAGGTCATATAGAATCTTTGAAATCGCTAAGTTGAAGGATCACACAAGAGATGGTGAGGTGTGGTTATGTACGGCGAAGTACATGAAAGTAAAAATATAATTAAAAAAAAAGAAAACTGATTTGTTTTTCTACTTTAATGGTCTTAACAACAGCCACTTCATGTGCTGACTCAGACCTCCAAACACTAATCAAACGGCATTTTCACCCCCACTTGCCTTTTTATCTGGAGGACTTTGTTTGTGCTGAAGGGAACCATTGTTGCTCTTTCATTTAAGTGAATACATTTTCCAGTTCTAGGATCAGCAGTACTATTATTGTTGCACTTTTTTGAGGGTCTCTGAAATAAATCTATTGTGGCACAAATCAAAAGCGTATGAGTTAAAAGTCCTATATTTTCCACCTTTATTGTGTTTTGGCTGATCTGAATGGCTGTTAATGGGTGGGAGGTGGCTACATAGGTGTGACATCACAACTTCACAGAAATACCATTCACAGATTTTTAATGCACAGTTCCTGAATACAATCTGTATTCATTTCTCCGTGGATTGAGTGTTTATATAACACCTACACCATCGTATAATCAAAAACATATTAAAGTCTCACTTCCCGTGATATTGCACCTTTAAGTAAAGCCGCCTTAAAGGTCTCCTTCTCCAGTGTGTGCAATAACAAGTTTTGTTCTGAAGCCGCAATTGCATTTGTGATTGCAATATTGAGCGAAATAATTGTGATCATTGTTGCACTTTATTTCAGTATCCATCTATATTTGAAGTTCCATGACTGGAGCATTTACTTCAATTCCTGTTTGAGTTGTTTCCATGCTCCATCGATATCTCTTATAATTATATAAAAGTTGCGCTTGTTTGTTTCTTATTGCGGTTTGAAAAATCACAATGCATTACATTTAAGTTGTTTTTCTGGCAACATGATGAATTCATTCACTCTCCTCCCGTCCCAGAGGGAAATATTTCTCTCTTTAAGCTGCCAAATGCTCCATTATCCTGGTTCACCAGATACTGTCAGAAGGTATGTGTCATGCGCTGGACAGGAAACCTACAGAGGATTTAAAAGAAATTATCTTTACTATGGAAAGTAAACTCCAGGAACTTTTCAGTGCTGCTCAAAGATGAATGAAAAATACCAGCTGAAGGAGACTGGACCGTGTGCAGCTGTGACGTCAGGCTCTCCAGCGAATGGTAAACAGTCATACAAAGAGAGGAAACTGTGTTTCCACCATCAGTCAAGATTTCCTTTGTTACAGCAGACAACCTTAGTGCTCAGTTCCCAGCCGTCGGGTTTCAGGGCTTCTCCTCCACCACAGCGAAGCACCCAGAGAAGTAGTATATGGGTTTTATTTTGGTAAATCTTTGGATTGTGTGACTGAATTTTACATTTTCGGCTGTGCAGCTTCACAGTCATGGTGAAGATTCCATGTGCTTATTATGTTTAATTGAAATAATAGGAATAAAATCACTTTTATGACTTTTTCAGAAATAAATATTGGCCACAAACTTCCACATATTTTGACCACACAAGGTCAAAAAATAGTGAGAAATACCCATCATAAGTTTCCAGAGGGTAGAAGAACCTTAAATTCCAAAGACATTTAGTTAACATATTAAACAAAAAAAGGAAATCCTCACAACTGATGTACTGGAAATAGATATATATTTCAATTTTGCTTTAATGATTTATTTTCAGGATCGGTATTCAATATCAGTAGTGATAAATGACCCAAATTGTCCTGGGTTTTATTGGAAGTTGTGATATTACTTACAAGGAATATTGTGTGTTTAGGAACCATAATCTCAATAAAGTGTCATTAATATTAACAAGGCCTTTTCTCTCATTTGAATCGCTTTGAATCGGGGGAAGTGGGCGGTGATTATATAGTTGTGACAGTTTCTGAACACACGCTGTGTAGCATTTCTCTGTGGACGGAACGTTTTTGAAATGTGGGACAATATTTATAGAGCTAGACCTTCTTATAATGAAAAACATATTAAAATGTAGCTCTCTACAATACAGATCTGTAAATACCCCCTGACAGGCTCGTGAAATCGTTTTTACCTTCTCAGATTAATGGAAACAGCCGAGACCAAACCGTGATAGATAGATCACAGCTTGCAGATCTCGCCCCCCCCATCACCTCCTCTATATTCACCTACCTGCAAACCCCTGCCACCGCCATTTCCGGACTGATTGTCCAATACATAAGGGAGCCTGAAGTTTTTTTTTTTCATCCCCACATCATAACAAATGAGGCTATACTTGTAAGAGAAACATTTCCAATGCATTTATTTGCCTCCGGTGAATTGCCCGGGCCTAATTGATCATCCTGAGCGCTCCTTTTCTGATTCCAGCGAGCCATTATCAGCGTGAAAAGATGAAGGAAACGCGTTGTCATGGCTACACGCTTTGCCATTAATGTAGCGGGCAAATACATCAACATCCGTCTGTGTGTATTTTCATATTTTCATGCTTTCTTTCCCCCGCCGACATTTTTTTTTTTTCCCAGCAGCCCCTCTCCGCGCCTGTGACCCGGGGAGCCGCATAACTCTACAGCGGGACGCGCCCCGGCACCTTCAAAAAAGGAGATTCATTCCACCCGAGGCGTTACGTCAGGCCGCCATGCAGGTGCAGCAGGAAAGAATTATTCCATGATGGTTGGCTGGGAGGAGGGGGGAGGGAGGGGGAGGCGAGGATTCTCCTGTGATGACGCAGACACCCTGCATGGGCTATTTTTAAACCTATTGAAGCATGCGACACCCCTTCAGTACTGTAACCTTCAACCAAAACAAACACACGGAGAGAGGGTGCTCCCCCCTCCCCCTCTACCTCCTCATCCTCCTCCTCCTCCGCCCCCGCACTTATGGAGCGAGATATGGATTGTGACTCGATATGGCCGAGGTGCCGGCACTTTTTTAAGGTTGAACGATCGTCTGGCCCCCGGAATAAGAATAGGGTCGGATGGATGATCCCCGCTAAAATGACTTGGCAGCACTTGAAAGCGGCGGCTGACTGAGGTTCTGTCCCGGCCAAACCCGGCGCAGCCTGTATTCATTAAAGTCTCAGCTCCGGGTTTATCAGCGAATAACACAGACTGGATAGAGCTTCTTCTTCTGCTTCTTCTGTTTTTTTTTAACATCCTCTTTATCTTCTCCTCCCTCTGGTCTTTGTTTACTTTACTTTTTTCAATCGAGTGAATCGTCGAGCTCCCTTGAGTTGCAGATGTGCTACCCAACCCCCCCCCCCACCCAGCCACCGCGCTCGCGTGGCGCTATCTCCCCTCCCCTCGCAAGCCTCTGAAATGTCACCGCCATAGCGTACATGCCAAACCCAATAACCAGGAACAGGTGCTGACCTCACTTCCTATCGGTCACGGAGGCAACCGCTCCGATCTGATCCGGCCTTTATATAGAAGACCCGGGGAGCGCCGATCAAGGTCAGAAACCTGCCGGCGCCTTCCAGGTGGAACGAAACGTGTCACCCCCCCCCCCCCCCCCCCCCCCCCCCCCCCGAGACAAATTATTTACGATCCGGACACCAGATCTGTGGTTCACCTCTGACCCGCCGATCTGACAAAAAAAAAGAAAAAAACCTCATCTGGTATCAACTACGATTCCGAAACACGTCCCCTCCCCCGGCTCCTTCTCCGTTCTGGAGTTCTGCTGAAATACTTGGATCCGTGTGTCCTTTAGCTGGAAGCCCTGTGATACTCACCACTGCGTTACATCACAGTTCAAATGTATCATCTGCACATTAGGATGAGTCACTCTGGCTTCTAAACAACGTGTTAACAGCCGAACTGCTTGAATGTTAAAAACAAGGCCTAAAATCTGTGTTTGTTTAAACATAAAAACAACAAAAAAATATACATAATTTACCTCAATTCTTCCAAATCCAGTTTTAACTCTTTCAGTAAATGTTTAGTAGTGAAACAAGTGGTTTTATCACTCGTCTACATCCACATGTGTTTTCAATTGTTCTCTTAGGCAACATCTGCTTGACTTTGCTGATATTTTTGCTGACATCTTTATCTTTTAGAATTAGACAAGGAGATTACTACCACACCTAATGTTCGTTATCCTATGCTATGCATTGTCTCTTTTTTCTGTTCTGGGCGAGGCTTATTTTGAACCTTTAAATTTCATCCTTTACAGTGCAGGTTGCCTATCCCATTTGCTAAATAGTAGTTCTTAATCTTTCACTTCACCCTGTCTTTAAACAATTCCGAGGAACTCCCTTCAGAACAAACACGGGCCCCGGGAACGTCGAAGCTCTCGCACTAACACTGCCCGGGAGAGATAGAATTTGATAAGGACCTTTGTGAAATATGCGAAGCTCCTGTTAGGAATGTGTCTCTCTCTCCGGAGGAGGAGGCGGAGACAGAAAGAGCACAAACTGGAACGGACAAGATGGAGTCACAGCAAGGCAACACCCCCCACTCTGGGAGTCTCCCAGCTGGTGTGACACCAGACCATCTGTGGGCCTGTTTATCCCAGAGAGCCGAGGTGGTCAAGCAGAACTGTGTGAACCTCTATGTGTGTGTGTGTGTGTGTGTGTGCATTGAATATTGTTTTCCACTCCAAGGCCCCGAAAGACTTGAATACCTATTGAAAAGCGCACAATTTGAGGCTGAAAATAGTCCCCCCTCGTACGGGCCAACCCAATTAATTACAGCAGTGGACACAAATGGACTTTGCCTGGAGTAGTAGTTTAAAGTGCCGGAAATAGCGGCTCCCGGCACGCAGCTCGGGCCGCCATAATGTAGACATTACTCTCACTTTGATGCACGCCAACGACACCTGCGAAGCCCTGAGATGCTGCCAGTGGACCGGCGTGGGAGGGGGCGACCAGCGAGTGAAGCCGGTTATGAGAGAAGCGAAGATTAGTGGCTTTTAGCGTCACTCTCCAACATACATACTGGGGATCTTATAGACGTGTCTGAGTCTTACTTACAAGGGCGTAATCGCGACTCGCAGAAAATTTGCTTAACCCCACCCCTCTACTAATCCTCCGCGAGCGATTCGCCCCCCCCCCCCCGAGCATCCGGAGGAATTACATTAGCGACGCCGAGGATTCCGAGCAATTTATTCGCCACGCCAATCTAGAAACCGAGATTAGGATTTCATTACCGCAAACATCGTTCAGATATAGATGTATGCTTGCGAGGCCATATCAGCTTTAGATTTCCTACCGAGTGTGTGTAGCCACTAAATGCTCACATGATCGGTGGAAATTAAAGATAAAATCCAGTGGTTTCAACCTCGCAGCCTTGTGACGTCTCCCATCTCACATTATTTGTTTTTTCCCTTTAAACTTCTCATGTGGTTTCATTCCAATAAATGATCAAATGATGCAATATTTTACCAAAAATTAAAGATAGATCATGTTTATCTGATGACCCTTTAGAAGGGGCCTGACCCCTAATTTGGGAACCACTGGTCTAAACTAGCTAAGTGTATATAAAGTAGTTAAACCAGCACCTCCTCCAGCTGCTACATCAGTAACATCAGTGTTTCTACATCACGCAATGAAATCATGGAGCCACAAATTGAATCCGCCCTGTGATGTTATTCTCACTCATATGCACAGAGTGAATAGTAGTTGTAGTAGTAGTTTTTTTATGCAGAGTGTTTTTACAGTGTTCTATTAGCACTTTTACCTAAATAAATAATCTGAGTACTTCTTCCACCTCTGGTTGAAAGATTGTACCAGTTTTACTGTTTGCGACTCGTCAGAAAATGAAAGCAGAGCAGAGTTGAGGCTCCTTGTCATGTCTCAGGCATGTGTTCACATGTGCAGCAGTGTTCTGGTTGCAATCAGGTTTTGTGGAGTGAGCCGGTTGTGTGCTGGGCATGTCAACACACATCCTGGATTCACAAACCTTTTGGGGATGTTACCCGGAGTTGGAGAACGCCGCTGTAAAAGATCCCAGAACATTCTCCGCTCCCGGAGGAATGTGCGTGAGATAACCGGGAATCGAAGGCAGGTCGAGAGACAGCTGGACACAGATGATCAGGAACCTGGATGCTGTTAGGATCATGTAAACAGGGATAAGCAGGTTCATCAAGTTCAGATCCCAAATATGATCAGAACCAGGACACTTGCGTGCATGTATAGCACAAACACACACGAGTTCACTAGTAGTTCCATCAAAGATATGTTTCCCCTATGAACTCCTTAGAAGGCTCTATTCAAATAACTATCTGAGGCCCAAAGAGGTGAAATGATTCAATCTTTCACAAAAAGTAAAGATTAGGGGAAAAAATAGATTTGAACCATGTTGATCATCTCTCAAATTCATCTATGATCCACTGGAAACCAGGTTGGAAACCACTGGACTAATTGATTTACTTGTAAGTAATTAAAAGTAATTAAAACTAGCTCCACCTCAACCAGCTATATATGATATGCTATATATGCACTAACAGTATAAATAACTATAATAATAATAATAAGTGTGGTAGAGTACAATTAGTAATTTTGCTTTTACTTTTAAAAACATGGTCCTGATAATACTTATACTGTCTTTTCCTTAATTGTGATCTAAAACAGTGCCAATATAGCAATATAAAAATACTCCATTACAGGTGGAAGTCCTCTATAGCAAAAGACTACTGACGTAAAAGTATTATGAGTTGATGTAATAAAGTATTAGTTTGGTCCTGTGACTGATATATTATTATACATGACAACATTACATAATTAATATGGATCATTGTTTAGCAGCATGTTTGTGTTGTAGCTGATGGAGCTGGTTTCAACTACTTTATATATGTTTAGTCCATTGGTTCCCAACCACTGGTCAGGCCCCTCCAAAGGTCATCAGATAGATGTGAGGGGTCATGAGATGATTAATGGCAGAGAAAGAAGAAAAAACAAAGTTCTGATACATACATATCTGTTCTCTAATCGTTAAGACGTCAAAGACTAAAAGTTTGGTTTGATCTTTACCTCTGTCTTGTATCCTAAAAGCTTGTTACATCATCCTTTGTGTCAGACCTGCATCTGATAAATAACTACAGTGGCCAAATATGAATGTATTAGAGGAGAAAGTAGAAGAAAGTACAACTCCCTCTGAGATGCAGTGGAGTGATGCATAAAGTAGAATCACATGGAAATACTCAAATACTTAAGTAAATATACTCCACTGAGCTTAAATGAGGCCTTTTTATGACGTGGAATGTTTTCATTGTGACATAGTTAATATGTAAGCTAAGTATCTAAGTTATTGTTCCACCACTGCAGAAACTTAATGACACTGCTGTTGAAAATATAGGATGTTTTTACATGCAGGGCAACTTGCATAAACTAAATAACTGCAACGTCAGTGCAATAAAGGGCAGTTACTCAGTATTTGCCACCGTAATATAGACATTTCTGAGACTGAAAGTGACTGTAGGTGTGTTTACTGTAGGTAGCCGAGTTTACTCGGCCATAAATACACCTCCATGTACATAAGTCTCTGAAGAGGAAGGGCGGGGGCGTCTTTTTAAGCATGTAAACACACAAGCTATTTTCCTCCTGAGACATTTGAGTCACCGAGAACAGCAAACGTGATTATCTCTTCCCCGAGTTAAGCCGTTGTAACTCTAAACCCGGGTGAACGTTCGGCCCGTTCTTTTCTTTACTCGGCTGTTTGCTTCACAATGCACGGAAGGCCTGGCTACCATGCTCCCAACGCCGACTACGAGTGTAACGGAGCATAAATAGCCGTCCACCTGTCCTCACGGCTACCGAGTGACGTGGACACTCCCCAAGAGAACAAGCTCAGTCTAAAAACCCCGATCGGGTCCAAAGTCTGCAGCACGGGAGCTTTATGTTGCGACATAGTGCAAAGTCAAGTCTCCGTTTAGAAGGTCAAGCCCCTCGTAGCACGTGCCTCTCGCCACCGCCGTCGGCTCAGCTGCAGATTGCCCAACAGCAAACTGCTGTGGCTTCGCTTTTTTTTTTTTTTTTTTTTTTTTTTTTAAAATAAGATTTCACTGATGTGGTGAACCCGAGCAATAAAAAGAAGCGTGCCGTCCACAGATCATGTTCAACTGTAGTTTATTTTATTAAAAAGACCAGGGTGCAAATATGAAATTAAAAAAAATAAAGACAAGCATATAATTTTTAAGCATTTAATACAAACTTAACAATATAAACTATTTCAGTCCCTCTTGACATGTAAGACACTGACTCAAAATACTTTGTTATACCGTATTTTTTATCAAGTATTGCACAATGTAGGTACAAAATTAATATTCATACGATTACATTTTTGTCCATAGTATAGCAAAATCTTTTTTTAACCTCTTAACAGAAAATACAATTCATCTTTCAGAAAAAAAGCAAATATTCCTACACTTGAATCCCACCACTAAAGGAATACTCTGTACACAATCTTTAGAATATTTGATGTATTTTTTTTTTTTTAAAGATGGATTTCTTTAACAATTATCTTTTAAAAAAGAAAAATAAGGAAAAGCTGCTGCAGCCATCACAGATCACTGGAGTAGTAAAAAGATATAAATGCAACACCATGTCATAGAAACAATATATACTCTGATATCTTACAAACTCTGTACTAAATTAAATTATACAATTAGAAAAAGACCAAGTAACCCCACTTAGTAGTGCCAATTCATAAAAATCAGCCTTGTCTTACCACCTGTAAAATACTGTAAGAGGCCAAAACTTGAAGCTTGTATTTTTTTGTCGTCATTTTCAGATTTTTTTTTTTGGAGTATTTTTTTTTTCAACATAGTAAAAAATGTTGTGCTTGGTTGGCAAAAAGGAAAAACAAAAACAATGATGCATGTTGAATTGAAGTAACCAAGCTTGGATGTGTTTGTACAACAAGCTTTTAGTAGAAACAAACTCAAGGGGGCACAGTAAAAACACCCTTGGGCACATGCGCTTGACTGACTAGACACTATATCCTTGTTTGAAAGTCCAGTTTCTAAGTGTGCGTTTTGTTTTTCCTTCTCTTTGAGCCACCATCATTCATAAATAACATCTTGATGATGAGTTTAGTTAGCCATGACTGGCTGGAATTGCTGGTTAGAATACTGCATGTTGCTCAGACTGAAGTTGAGGCCATCCATAAGGGACTTGTCGTTGAGGCCTCCGTAGGCCGCAATCATGTCAAAGGCATTGTTGTACTGCAGGGGGCCGAGTCCCAGGGAGCCCTCCCCGGGGAACACGGCTCCAGGGCTGGTCTGGCCCTGGAGGTTGGGGAAAACAAACTCCTTGGCATTCGGGGAGAGTGCCGAGGCCTTCTGCTGCTGCTGTTGCTGCTGCTGCCCCAGGCCCAGCCCGTACAGAGAGTGCATGGAGGTGGAGATGGCTTTCTGCTTCAGTAGGGTGTTGACATTCAGGCCCAGGTTGTTGGTGGGGGAGGTGCGGGCCACCTTGCTGCTACTGCCGCCGTTGCTGTTGTTGCCGCGGCCGCTGCTCTTCATCTTGGTGGAGCCGAATTTGGTGGCAGCAAAGGTGGCGGTGGTGAAGGTTAAGGGCTGGGTGGAGCGCGGCATGAAGGAGGGGCTCACGGCGGCGGACTGCCCGAAGGGGGGAGAGGGGGAGCTGGACTCTGAGGAGGCCCCGACGGGGTCGCTGATTGGCATGAAGACCTGGGCCTCGGGGTTAAAGCTGTTCTTGATCTCCTTGTCCAGCTCGGACCCGTTCTCATTGTTATCATCCACATATAGCACCTTGACCGGTCCCTTCTCCCCGATCTGGTAGGACACCTCGAACGGGTCGATCCACACGCTAAGGTCCTGAGGGAGATTATTCCGGACGTCTTCGATGTCTAGCCCGCTCTCTTTGGCTGCCTGCTCCACCACAGGGTCCACCTTCTCCCCTACATGGATGCACCTAAACCCTGAACCTTTGTATGGCTTATCCGGGTACCAGTGGCCTTCATATTTCTTCTTCAGCTGCCTCTCGAGCTCCTCGCCGAAGATATTTACACGTCGCCGAGGAAGTTTGTTGTACAAATAGGAAATAATAAAGTTGAGTGCTACTTGAATTTCAAGCTGCATAGCTGCTTCAGTGGCAAGGGCGATTCTTCTTCCGTCACAGGGTTGCTTTGTCTGAGCGTTGCAAAAACCTCCAAGGCAGCAGTGATGATCGGTGGGATGAAAAAACTCTGATTTGGTGCTTGTTGCTCAAATGTATATCCTTCCTGAAGCAGGGGTAGGTTCTGGATCCTGAAACAGCAAGAAAAGAGGAAAACCTTAAAAATCAGAAGCTGTTTGTAGCAGTCTCTAGAGGAAAAAGGCATTTCAAAAGTGCCATATCATAGAAGGGGAGATTTTAATATCTTTTTTTAATAAATATATATATATATAATTTATTAAAAAAAACATTCAATCCCCAGAGAAATGCACACAGCCCATATTCAGAAATGGTGCTTTAAAAACGAGCAGTCAGGACTTCCTTGGAGTTGTGATGTCAGCTGTATAGCTAACCCTCCTCCCCTCGCTTCAGCCAATCAGAGCAGAGGCTCATGAATATCAAAGAGGCAGACACAAAACAACCTGTTCTTTCTAGATCTCCAGAGGGGAGATTTAAAAAAAACATATACTGAGAATCCTTTTTTTTTAAAGACACAAATACAGCTTCAATTGCTAAACGCAGGTAAGTGTACAATAGGGGGACTTTTGTCAGGAAAAAAAATCGCCAAAGACAGCATTTTCAAATCAAGACCCTATCGTGTTTAACGACCCCACATCTGTGTCAGTAATCAGTATTTACTCGCTCCTCTCAGCTGTACAATATCAACAGCTATAAATAAACACTAGGCCGACTGACTCAGACGGTGTCAGCAGTGTGTGTGTGTTCGTTTGTTCGTTCCCCAGAGGTCTACAGTGACAGATAAACGCAACCATGGTTGACCTCTGCGGTGGAGGGCGGTGGATCTGATGGCAGGTGTCAATAGTCTGAACGGGGGGGTTTGATTGCCTCATTATGGCAGAAGGACATGTTCAGACAAAAAAAAAGCTGCTTGGAGAGCCTGAGGTGGAAGAATAGGTCTTAACATAACCAGGCTATAAAGTAGAGCCTTCCCCCTGCAGCGACTACAGCACGTACAACCTTCTGCTGCTGTTACATAATCACCATTCAAATTCTAACCACGACCATAAAGCCATTTCTACAGGACGCTCGCTTCGACTACACGACGACACGACGACAATAAACACTTATCTGCCCAAACACGATGATGATGACGATGATGAAGGGTGTGAACGGCAATGTGGCAGCTCCGGCTATCTAAATGCCAGATAGCAGTTTTTAATGGTGGAGCTGCCCGACCAGCTGGTTATCAGCGTTGGTGACACCGTGTGCAGCAAAGCCAACAAAGATAACGCAAACACAGGAGAACAATCCGGTGGCGTTACGCCTCAACAAAAGAGGTAAAATTCACTTTAATCCGGCCCGAAGATCAATAGCTAAGCTACGTAGCATTTTTATATTAGCTTAGGTGGCTACATCTCCGCATATAGACAACTATTTTTATGACGAGAGTTTGAGAACGATTTTAGTTTGCATTCAATGTCGACGAAAAGTCAGTGTTTTACTTACATGGAAATTCACAGCAGGTCCTTCTTCTTACACTAACGTTACGTTAGCTAGTTCCGCTCCAGCAAACGCTAGTGTCGCTTTCTAAAACGATTTATACAAAAAAAGGTGTTGCCGACGTCGTGTTTCTAATATGCTCCAGGTGGTTTTGCTTCTGTGGGGTTTTATTAGTTTAATTCCGATTTTTTTTTCCGTTCAGGCTACCAAGCGGACTCCCCACAGCCTGGGAGTTTTTTACAACTCTGCCCTTTAAAACTTGGGCTGGTTTGTTTTTATAGTAGTCCTCCGCCACGGACATGGAGGAGGTGGTGATGCGGCTCGCAGAGGTCAACACCCAGTAACGTGTTTCTATTGGCTAAGCGCCGACTCGTCATCAACAACTACCCCCAACTACGGCTGCGATTGGACGATTTTGTGCTCCATCAACCGACAGGGTTCTATTTACGGTAGTGGTTTGTCTTTCATGTGCTTTGGACTATTTTGTTGGATCCCGTTTAAGCCAAAATACAATTAAAAAAGAAATGTTTGTGGGTAAAATGATTTCAGTGACATAACAAGGTTTTTTTTAATTAATAAAATCGTTTCTGGTGAGAAGTAATGGCGAACAAGACATGTCTGTACATGTCCATTTTATGTGATGCCAAGCCCTCTTAAAGGTTCTTCTGAGCTCACACATGTAATTTACCACTAAACAAGAAAGTATAGTGATTATTATTATTTTTCACATTATCAATAACACTGTCACTATTGATTTTCTATCATACAAGAGTACATAGTTATAATTCAATGTTGTACACTACAAGTTCTTACATTAACCAACATAACACGGTTCCACATGCATCCACTTATCATAAGTTTCTGTTGTAGTTACTATGCTGAACAGTCTACACGAAGGCCATTGCCCGTCAGAGTCAACATGGAAATTACATTTTCCCTGCCCTCCCCACTACAGGGTTAAACAGAGCTAGATAGTCCCTGCGGCGGAGGGACACACCTGTCACCGCTTGTGTTCCTCTGCTGCTCACCAATGACATTTTGATGTTCCTGGAGCCAGCTGCTTGAGCTGAAACCTAACAGCCTCCCTTTACTGGGACTGGTGTACGGCAGCGATTTCCACCAATTTCCAACAAAACAGATGGAATCTCATAATTGCCATCTGTGTAAATATTGACATTCTTCTGCCAATGTGTACCCGTGATAAAAAAAAAGGAAAAAAAAAAACTCTTCATTATAAGGTCTGTGGACTGTGAAATGAAATTGTTACACAATGGATCTCAGTGCTCTCCAGTGCCTGCGTGCCGGCTACTTGTTCTCAGCAGCTGTGCGGTGCAGGGCTTAAGCTCTCCCATGTCAGGCCTAAGGTGTTTGACGCCACACACAAGCTGTTCTTACCTAACATGGGCTCCCCGCACTCTGTGCCTGCACAATAAATATAATGCCACATGAATTATACAGCTGGGAGGGAGGTGGCAGGACAGCAGAGGAGGAGGAGGGCAGAGGGAGGAGGGAGGAAGGCCGGCTGTTCTCTTGGAGAGAAGAGTGATCGACAAGCAGAGAAACAAAAGTGTTTCCTTATACACACCCACTGACATTTAAAAAAAAGAAAATACAGTGCGTTGCACTTGGTAATGTTAAATATTAGCCCCGATTTATAAGAGAGCTGCTCGCTACTTGCGGGCTCCCGAGAAGGAGCAGCATGGGAAGTCTATACAATTTTAGGCATGTATACGATTTGTCTGAATCAATAATAATTCATTTAGAGAGTCTGCTGTCCAAGTCATGTTCCCTTGCTAAATCATGGTACCAGAAATAAACTACTGGACATATTCCTCTCTTCTTTCCGCACTCAGCTGAAATGAACATATATGCCAAAGTATATAATTCACTATGGCAAACAGAGTGGCCTTGGACAGCCTGCTGTGTTGAGAAAATGAGCTTTTAGAGGATGTGTGGGTGATACAAAGAGAAGAAGGGGGAGGGTTTCATCTGTCTTTTAAAGTAGTTCTTGTCTGCGAGTGTGCTTTTGTATTCAGTAGATTACTCACTTTCTTATTCAAGCCCACAGATCTCCACAAAGAATAGGACATGTGTACATTAATTGTGGTTTATCACAATTCCATGGATGATGTTTAGCTCCACAGCCATAAACAACATGTTATAAAATGCTGGAGAGCTGCAGGATGCTGCAGGCACAATTGGAGAGTTCTTCCAGCCTCCAGATTGAGTCTCAGCAGGGGTGAGAGATGACTCCCTCCACCACAGAGGATCTGGTGTGATGGATGACCTGAGCATTAACTAAACACACCGTGGGGGCCTTGGAGAAACACCAAGGCCACCAGAGATGGGCAATTTTTTTTTCACAGCACAGGAAATGTGTGACTACAACATGTTTCAGTTTACAGGAGCGTGACCAGGTTGCATCAAAACAAAAGTTTTCCCAGCACTGTAAGAAATATCAAGAGCAGTGCTCTACACTGTAAAAGAAATCCATTCTTTCCAATTACTAGATTTTTCATGTATTTCAAACAAAAATTACAAACATGTCATGTGAATTCATGTGTAATCCATATTACACGTAATATGATATTAACAACAATTATAAATCTGATTAGCTGTTTTACAACAGCATTTTGAACTATTAAATGTATGCAAATCAAATGTTTTTTAAGTTGTAGAGCATTTTATATAGATTAATATAGACGATTCTATGTAAAATCACATTTGCTCAATTTTAAATGTAATATAGCAGTGTCAGTACATTTCATAGAACATTTAATTGTTCTATAGTTACACGGGAATACCCTCATTCGTCATTTAAAAGCCAAATAAAACATGTGATTTCATGTGAAATTGAAGTTGTAAACTGTATTGTAATCATGGAAAATGGCCGTATCTTTATGAGATAGTTTTATTTAATTTTATTGGTGGCCAGTTGTTGGAATATCACACCTTTTTACAGTGCACAGTTTATACCCAGTAAGTGAGTGTTAGTTTTGGCCGTGGATAGGTGGAATAATAGTCCCACACCATGCTTAACAATGACCTATTTGTTATTCTCCACCAGGGTATGGATCTGGTGTGGGGCAAAAGTTTCCTCCTGTTGTTGTGAGTCTTGTGTGGCTGGAACCCGGAGGTAAACACAGCTAATGAAGTGAGATGTTTTAGCATGACTCATGCAGATTTTTCAGTGAAGTCAGTCCACATAGACATTTTTCACCCCCCCTCCCCTCCCCTCTCTTCACAGAGCTGTGAAATCCTTCTCTCTCTCTCTCTTCTCCGGCTTTGTAGCTGCACCATAAATTACCACCAGCCCTCCCAGATGTGGTCAGTGGATTTTTAATCTAACATGTGTACCGTCGCATGTGCAATAACTGGGGGCGAAATGAAATCTGATGGCGAGATCATATGTGCTGCTCATCGCTCGCTTTTCCACCGAGAGAAAAAAGAATGGGAGGGGGGGAGAAATTCTCCAAAGATTGCAGTGTTTTCATTGGAAAGAAATTGTGTTTTGGCATCGTGAGCCGATAGCAGGAGAGAAAAGCAGCATCGCTCATGTGAACACGTTGGATAATGAAAGCTGTCACACGCTGCATTCATTTTCTTTTGGTTTTTTGACCAACACCGAGAGGGCTCGGATGGATTTATTAGAGCCAGTTCTTTCCAGTAGACTTCAAAGCTCCGACAAAGATGACTTCACTTCTTTGATGGCTCACCATGAGGCTGTCCTGATATCTGGAGCTCAAAAAGTTTCACCCCCGGGATGAAACAGAGGCTTTATTATGGCCCATTTCAATCTCGGGTTATAGCTAACTCATGCAGCACTTTCTTGAGCGTATGCGTCTCAATATTTTTTTGATTAGCAACAGGCCAACACAAATAGGGCCGCTATTGTAAACGACAGGCTCCTCCTGCAGTTCTTCATTAAACTCTGGCTCTGTGAAAACCACCCTGCTTATCTCTGTTTCAACATTTTGTGACCTCCTGCCAAGTGCATCAGCATACATCAAGATATAAATCTTGATAATGATAATAACCAAATGTGCTGGACCTTTTGCTTTAGGACCCATTCCACAAAATTGGTACCTTTTCTTTGACATTAAACTGTATGTATTAAAATGCAAGAGAAGTAAAATACATCATCAGTGGTGCAAGAAGAATTGAGTAAAAGTCCTGCATTAAAAGTATGAGTATTAACAGCAAAATGTACGAAGTATTAAAGTAAAAGTACTCATTTTGACCTTCTGAGATATTATTATACATGACATATCAGATTATTACCACTTTTACCTCAATTATTTCATTTATTTTTCCCAAAAAGATAGTTTTGGTAAACCACATGATGGCTCATTTATTAGCAATGATGTCATGTAGCTACATTTTATGTATTTGCTAATGCTGTTCTAAAAAAATCTGTCCTGTTACTTTCAGTCCTGTAATATTATTTTTAGTATTGTTATTACTGAATGTTCAAAGAATGAGAAGTTTAATAATTATAGGATAGGAGGAGCTATATGTTGTCTAGGCATCACAGGTCAATCTGAGCACACCATCTAGAACAAACTACCGTGGATGTATAATAAGACCTGGAGGTGACCTGATAAGGTGGTTAGGGCGTGTGCTAAATGGGCAAACATGTCCTGAGTCCTCAGACTGTTTGTGCAGGTCATTCACCTACTCTCTTTTCCCCCTTTCTTGTCCCTCTACTTTCGACTTTAATATTTCCTCATTCTATTTCCTCAGTGGCCACTGATGGTATTGCAACAAAAAAAAATCTCATGCGATCCTAAAATTATTTCTTCCATTGACCACAACAGTAAAAGAGGAGCCTGTAAAACTGTTTACATGACACCCACAGCAATAACCCTGTTAATTACTAATCTTTGTATTCTACATTTAAGTCATGGACACTCTTTCTGTCAAAAACCTTTAAAAAAGCTCTGGAGAAGTCTCTTTTTGCAATGTGATGTCACAGTTGTGTGCATCAGCTTCCAAAGTGCAGTTGTGCTGTGTCTCAGGAGCGAGAATGCTGCCTGTAGATTTAATGGTGCTTTGAAAAGAGCTTAATGTAGTCGGTGAAGTTAATTAGACAACTCAAAGGTGAAATTTTTCATGATTTCCACATTCTCAGAATAGGCCTTGAGCATAATGGTGGGAGACTGTCCTGATCTGTCTCCATGGGTCACATAACACAGAAGTAAAGCTAGAAGTCAGGAACATTTTCAGCGTATGTGCTAGGCAACCAACTCTAATTGAAATGAACAGAGGCCATTTTTCAGTCCGGTATGCAGTTCCTAAATGTACACTGTACGTGAAGCAAACTTCAAAATGAAGCGTTAAGAGCATAATCCAGCAGAAAAACAAGCGATTTAAAAAAAAAATTACAGATTTACAGATTTCTCACTTTACCAAAGCCGTGTAGGCTCTATCAGCACTAGACTTAGGTCCCTATGATTAAAATTATGTCTCTACATACAGTGCAGGAATTAGGATGTTGCTGAAGTGTTTGTGAGAGGGGATTTTTATATCATGGCTCCAGTGTTTTAATAATGGCACCACCACCTGCTGATTTGCCTATGATAAAAAGCAGGATAAGAAAAAGGAGCAGCTCATGATTATGGACCAGATGGAACACAGCTGAACCGAACTGAGACAGTTGAAACTGAAAGCTACTGACTGGTTTCCTAAAAGTAACGGGTTCTTCACTAAAAGAAGAGAAAACGGCATGACCTTGTTAACTTTTTTTTTTTAAGAAGTTTGTTTTTGTTGCATTGGCGTCAGCCCACAGTAGCCTGTGTTAGCCTGAGGAAGAAAGTACCACTAACTGTGCTGAAAATGCCTGGAACCAGTGTGAAGAGAAGTGCTTTGATACGGAGCTTTATGCTGTAACTAAAGTGCTGCTATAGGATAGCGCTGTGATAGGTAGGTCTGTGGGATTCTAACTTTAAACAAGAATGATGATGTTTTCAATATCTGTCGAAAGAAATCCACAAAAGAGGATGCACACCATCGTTTAAATGTATCTGAAAGCTGACGATGATCCGACAAGCAAGTCTGAGAGATAGGCAAGCCACAGACACACACAGGCGTTCCTCGCTTTATAGATGGATAATTTAGGCTGTGTGTGGTCTGCTGGTGGTGACTGATGCTGTCACATCATAATCCACCTATAGGTTCCCTCTGCCGTTTCTTCCTGTTGATAAATCTGTAAAGAAGTTCTCGGTTCGTGCGTCCACATCATTTACCAGGTGAATAAATGTGATCCTGCGTGGAACAGAAGTTTTACTGCCCTGTTATTGAAATGCAGTTTTAGCCGCGGAAGAGGAGGTGGGGCTCAATTAGTATTCATAGCAGATCCGTCTTGATAGCAATCTGAGATTACACTGCTCACTGGAATTTATAGCTTCATGCACACATGCACAAGCACCTACTTTATTCTTCCCTTAAATTTAAAAGGAATGATGGTCTTTAAACACCCGGCAGAGAAGTCCACAGGAAGTGATTTATCCGCGCCACGTATGGGCTGTTTATGTTGGAGAAATCATTTCAAAAGTTTAGGAAATGATTCTTTCGCTGCGGCACATGGCGGTCCTCTAAGGATCTGGCGCGGGGCGCTGCTTCCTCCTGAGGTTGTTTACAAATGCAGTGGCAGGCAGAGAGGCGCTTTTTCACACCGGAGCCAGGAATGTCATTAATATAAGCAGCGGTAATGCTCGCCACACTCATACCTGCATGCATGGACAAACACAAACATTTCTCTGTAAGCCCGAGCTTACTCGCCATACATCTGCAGCGGGGGGGGGGGGAGATGAAGTGGTGATTATGTGGAATAATGAGCGTATTCATGGCACGCAGCACCCAGAGGTTTCATATTTTGAGCCGGGTTACAGTGTTTTGACCCCTGGAAAGATTCATATAAAGCCATCTGGAGGAGACGGAAGGTTACACAATGGGGGATCAGCTGTGCTCCTCCTATTTAAATACCGTGCTGCTCGACTATATTGTTTCGTGTCGGAGGATTATGTTTAGCATGCCGGGTGCTGTGTCATGAATCAGCCGTCAGAGGAGAACAGTCGCATTAGGCGTAATAACACGGGGCATCGAGGCACGCAGACAAGATCACTCGCCTGTTGTTGCTGCCGTTCGACGGCGAAGCTGTGCCCTTGCGGTCAGATCGACGTTTTTTTTTTTTTTTTAAGAGAGAAATTCAATTACGCTCTGAAATGAACAGCCAGTGCTTGTGGATAGAATGGGTTTTAGAGTGAGAGCCATCCATTGCAGTGGGAATGTGTCACATTTCCATGAATACTGAATGGAGTCTGCTACAGTAGGCAGGCTGTCCCTGTCATCGTGATTTGTATTTTTATCCCCCCCCCCCCCCACTCCTCTTCCATTTGGACTGTATCCCTCTCCCCCGCACCCGCTGCACGCTCCTTAAAACACATTTCTGTCCTCTCCCCTCGTCTGTGTGGGTGAGAGCCGTCCCTGGGCAGGCACTGCGACGGATGATGTCAGATCCGTGCATCACAAGAGATATCAACGGCGACATTAGCATTGAGTTGTCCTCAAAACATGTCTCTTTTTTTTCTCTCTTTTTTTTTTTTTTTCTTCTTCACACGAACCCCCATCAAAGCGTACGCACGGCCAGAATTTGCACAGACCCTCTATTGAGAAGCCTTCAATCCTGTTTGCCAGAAATGATGTCAACGTAGCCATGGCAACTATTCTTACACATTAACCCCTGCTCCTCCGCAGTTAGAGTAGCACTCAAGTGCTGTTTTTCTGAACAAATGTCAGGTCTCGTCTTTTTAAATGGCAGCGTGTCCATGTGCGTGTTGTTGATTTTTTGTTTTTTTTGTTTTTTTTGTTTTTTTTACACTTGGTAGTTGAAAATGCAGAAGAAGCTGAGTGGAGACGCAAGGGGAGAAAGCAGCTCTGCTGAGGTTAATCCTTCTGCTTTCATAAACAGCTGACCAGGATGAAGAAACAGGATGAGGAGGAATAATGAGCTCAGGATCACTCATGTGTGGAGAGGGTAATGATGCTCACTAATTCACCCCCACATATGTATTATAAACGCGCTAATGAGAGCTCATAAGGAACTGGGCTTTATGTATGTCGAGCGTTTAGCGAGGCGGCGGAGGATGGATGGACGTTCAGAGCGTGTCGTCTGCGGGCCGCAGACAGACGCTGTTCTCTGGTCCAGGGAGCTGACACAGTGCTGCCGGGGTAACAGGAGAAGGTGGAGCCATATTTCGCTGATGGATGTCCTTTGATAGAAAACAGGGAAAGGTGATAGGCCGGCAAAAAAAAAAAAAAAAGCGGCGTGAGAACACAGAAAAAAAAGAGCGGCGGTGCAGAAAAACAAGTGTGTTTTTTTTTTTCCCTTTTCTCTTTTTTTTTTTTTTTCCGAGGCCCCCGCTGTATGCAACCGCATCAGCAGCTCAATGCTGTAATCTCCGGGGAGGGGAGAAGGAGAGTAATTGTGACATTGCTCTTTGGCTGGGAATTGCAACTGAGTGCAATTCAGCGCAGTAATCAGAAAGCATCGGGGTGAATAGTCAACGCGGTCAATTCAGTCGATTCAGTCGATTTAGATGATAAATGGAAACTGTTTAGTTTGTGCGCTTCACCGGCTCCTTGGGTTATAGAGACTTTGCGTATAAAAAACTTCTGTTTAATAACGCGGCGCACGCCGGTTGATGTGTTTATTCTGAGGTCAGAGTTCATTAGATAAATAGCACAACTGAAAATGTGTTGTTTTGGTGTTTTTGCTGTTAGGATGTGACACTGTTAAAGATTAGTTTTGGGAATTATTTGCCTACTCTACTCTACAGATAAAATAGTCCCTATGAAAACCATTCTGTCATGTTTCAGTGCTACAGTGCATAGAAACATGACAGATTCACTGTGGCTCCGCCGAGGTTTGGCAGAAGTTTCACAGCCCGAGCACGAACAAGTGAAAATAACTGCACGGTTTATAGGAACGGTTTCACATTTTAGAGGAAATGCATGTTCCTTTGCCCAGAGGAATATTAGAGGAGATTTGTGTGTTAAGTATAAGGAGCTGTGGCCTGCAGGTGATTAGCCTAGCTTAGCTTAAAGACTGGAAGCAGAGGGAAACCGCTAGCAGACAAACAAAGTGGTTCACTGGGTTTTTGGTATGACCTGTTTAGTCTTAATTTCTGAATTTTTTGTTATTTTGTTTTATTTATTATTATTATTATTTTTTTTTTTTTAACTTTTTTATAATCTGTTTTATTCTTTTATTACATTTGTTCTACCTTATTTATTATTTACCTTTATTATTAAATATTAAATCATTATTAATTATACAACATTATTTCCCTTCAACTGTTTTTTTTGTCCCCCTTATTTTTATTTTCCTTCTTTTTAGATATTTTTCATTCACTTTATTGTTCACATGTCCAGGTCTAATATCTTTGCGAAGATGTGCTGAGAAATCAGTATGTAATATGTAACCCCTTACGAAAATTAACCATGGTTTTACCATGGGAAATACCGTGGTTTTACCATGGTTTTTTGGGTCATGGTTTACCATGGTTTTTTTGTGGTAACCATGGTTATACTATGGTTTTTATGTAGTAACCATGGTTCTACCATGGTTTTTGGAAGTACCATGAACCAACCATAGTAATACTATGGTATCCAAAAACCATGGTAGAACCATGGTTACTACATAAAAACCATAGTATAACCATGGTTACCACAAAAAAACCATGGTTAACCATGGTTACCCAAAAAACCATGGTAAAACCACGGTATTTCCCATGGTAAAGCCATGGTTAATTTTCGTAAGGGACTGCAGAGAAAGAGATGTTTGTTTGTGACTGTGGGGACACGTCTGACTGGCTCGTCTCCCTGATCCCAGCAAATAAATACATTTTTCCAAAATGTTGCACTGTTTGAGTGAGAAACTATGTTTTCTTTTAAATTTTGTTGAACTGCTTCTAATCGATTCGTTCACAACGAATCCGCTCAGCAGGCAAACTGCTGAGGAATAAATACTTCATTGCACGGATTCTGCTTATCTCTCCACGTTTTGTGCACTTTTTTTTAACAAATGTGTGGATTCTACTTTTTCTGCTCCAGATAAAAAAGCACTCAGAGCCAGTAACTCGTTCACAGTTCACAGATAAGCCCCCCCGGCATAATCTGAAGTTTGACCTTAGCTGGATCAGCTCCCCTCCTCGTATCTCTCGCCATCCAAAACCAACGTCATGTGTCCCTTTGTTACGCCACCTCCTATGAGTACAATACAAAAGGCCACACAAGGCCACTCCAGTGCTCGCCACAATGCAGCTGAGCTGTGTCAATCCCACAAAGCTGCTGGTGTTGGGAAATGTCCACTGCCTAGTGGGACACACTGACTCCACGCCGGCAGCTTAGCCTCCACTGTGCGATAGAGGAAACTCCTACATCCTGGTTATTGATGTAACACGATTGGTAGATTAGACGCGGCACGGCGTTGAACTCTTTTCATTCGGCCCTTTCATTCATTGTGAATTCAGCCACCTTTGAAAGATCGAGTGTATTCCCTGTAAATCCGGCTTAGCTGATTGTCAACAGGCTGGCCGGTACGGCTGGTGTTCGTTGTTGGTCATTTTTATTTATACAATCAAACATCACAAGCTATAATGCACACAGATACAGGTATGTCCACACTGCAAAGCCCGTGTTACTGTAATAAGCGTTAAGCGTGGGCCCTCGGCTTACAGGGGGTGTAAATAAATAAGCCCTGGCACATATAGTACTTTCTCTGCGACCCTTCTCCCTCTGAGCCCAGTCTTTCCGACTGTGTTTACCGTCCGCCATGACCTGCACGCTGTGGGCGGAGACAACGCCCCCCCCCCACACACACACACACACACACTCCTGCACCGGGACCAGGCCCGTAAAAGAGCCACAGACGGATTATGAGAGGAATGTCGCGGGGAAGCGGCGAGTGATTCCACGTCGGTGCGAAAATCCATTAATCACATATTCGATCGCGGCAGGAGGTCAAAGATTTGAACCCCGGACGCGCCTCTCTCTCTCCCCGTGCTGCCCCCCTCACCACCCCCCCCACCCTGCCACCCGGCATTGCTTTCCCCATTCTTTCCTGTTTCTACACTTTGTTGTGTAAGCATTTTCTTCTTTACGGCTCTGTAATATTTGTCCTCTTTCCCCTCTGACAGTTTGCTCTTCTTATCTGCACTGTTTCCATAAAACCTCCTACCCCAACCCCCCCTCCTACCCCACCCCTCCCCCCCACCCGCACTCACTCACAGTGTGACTGGCTGAAGCCTGGAGGAACGCCAGTACAAACAGCTTGGGCAAACCTGCTTTCAGAACAGGGTCCACAAGAGCATTTCTCCCCCCTGCTAGCTCACATGAGTGTGTGTGTGTGTGTGTGTGTGTGTGTGTATGTGTGTGCTTGTCTTTTAGACTTTTGAATTGAATAAGAAAAAAACACCCTGAAAAAAAAACCTTTAACAGGGAATGAAAAAACTGGGAAAAAAACTCAGAAAGAGCCTGAGAGGCAAGTTCCCTCTTCCAGGATGGACAGAAATACAAAAGATTTTGTGTATGTGTGTGTGTGTGCGCATGTGTGTGTGTGTGCCGGACTCACATGACCAAGTCCAGGACACTCTGCCATGAGTCCATGAGGTCAACATGTACATACATCAATTTCATTGGAAGAGGTCAGGATCATCTGACTCACCAGCACAAATGCCCACATTTCCCCCTGTTATTGCCTCATTAGGTTGGTTTCATGTTCATGTGTACGTATGTTTTTCAGCAGCACACACACACGCCACACACACACACGCTGTATTAATCTAGTGTATTATTGATAATTGCTCTGAGGCATGCTCATTATCTACCAAGGGAGAGTGGTGATAAGCCAGCAGCGCCTGCAGCACACAAAAAAATCAATTTGTCCACAGGAAGAAAAACAAATTCCATGTTTATATGCAAAATAATATGAAATAACGAATAAATGAATCACTCCTGAAATGTTCTCCTGTCGGTCCTTTCACTCCTCAAAGGAAAAATTATTAATAATGAGCACAGTTAAAATGAAATAAGAAGTTGTACTGATTAAAAAAAGAAAGAAAACATATAATAACTAATCACACCATCTATCTACTGAATGTTTTATGTCTCATTCCAATATTTTTTAATCTGTTCTCCTGAGAAACTCAACTCGGCCCGAGAACGACGTATAGTTACGTTTGAGTGACAGACGCCATCTAGAAGCCAAAGTAGCAATTTGTCATTCGGGGAAGGCCGAGTGGTTGGAGCCATTAACCCAACATAGACCCTCGTCACGGGAGGCCGCGTTTAATTCCTGTTTCTAAACGCGTCCTCTAACTTTAACCCCCGTGATTAGCGTGGCAGCCATGATGATGAGGAGTTTTTGATGTCAAAAGCCATGATGATGAGGAGAGGATTAGGAGGAGAGGGATGGAGGGGGCTGGATGGAGTCGTGATGGTTTGGGGTCACGTTCCTTTAGGATTTCAGCTTCATAACCTCCCTGTGGTTCCTGTAAGTGAAAGAGAAGACTAGATAGAAGTACAACCCGTAATATGGTGGGAGGGAACAAGTGCATCTGGCGAAAACCTACCTGAACACATGGAGAACATGTAAGCACAGACCAGAATAATCGATCTGCTGATTCCTGCATGTTGTGTCATTCCAGAGCATCATGGTCAAACCACGTATTTGTTCATTTTTCATCTGACGTTTTGATGATTTCCTGTTTAAGGACATTCATTTGCAATCTTATCAGAGTTATAAATTGAAATCACACTTCAACATCACTCTCTTAGCAAGAAGTTACATGAGGAAATTGATAGAATTCTCTCAATATGATGTTAACTGAACATAAAGTCCGGGGGCAGCTTGACTCCGAAGTAAAACGACTTACTAGAAATTTGACTAATTAATATTAGCTGTAATTCAATCAGTAAATGAACACATTTTAAAAAGTTACTTTTAAGGTCAAATTGTGTTTTTTTTCCATGTTTAAGAAACCTTTTAGAGTAGTTTTAGGTCAGTGGAAGAGTTTTGATACCAGAATATATATCCAGTTTACAGTATAATGTGGTTGTTTCCACCTTTTTTATACATTTTGTAGTGTAGTTGTAAAAGCTCAGATGTAAGTACTCCCATCTTCCTCCCGCAATAATTGCACCTCCGTCACCCTGTTCTTTTTCCTATTGTCGGAATAATGACAGAAATACATGAATGCGGCTTAGGGGGAGTAATCTGGAGCTCTTCTCTGAATCCAGACCTACATCTGTGCTCCCGGGCAACACAGATTGCTGTTGCTAATGCAAAAAAGAAAAAAAAAAAAACAACTGACGCACGAGTGTCACTCAAGCTTTTCTTTAAAAAAAACACCTTCAACCGTGAATCAAAGACAGCCCTTTGAGTTTCCTCTCAGAGAATCCAAACAAAACAGAGATGGCACATCTTATCTCGCCGAGCCAACACTCGCCCCATTCGCGGCGTCCATTTACGGGGAAAACGGACAGTGGGCGGCT
Organism: Eupleurogrammus muticus; assembly: GCA_036785175.1. NCBI lineage: Eukaryota > Metazoa > Chordata > Actinopteri > Scombriformes > Trichiuridae > Eupleurogrammus > Eupleurogrammus muticus. The sequence continues at coordinate 7,155,977 of JAYKQN010000015.1, read as the reverse complement.
TATGCAAGCGGAGCTGCGCTTTCAACAGCAGCTGTTATTGAACGCTAATTCACAATCCCATCTTGTGTTTGTGTATCCATGTATTCATTAATTGGCACGGGGCAGGCCCCGAGCACAGGATCATAATTGTGCGTGGCCACTGGTGCCGTGAATGATTTCAGGAGGAGTTTGTCCTCTTCAAGCAGGGAGAAGGAGCCACAATGCGCCATTGTCCCACCCTGCGTGCTGATATGAGCTTTTTTTTTTCCTGTCATCCGCTTCCACCTTAGCGTTAACAAAATACGGCGGGGTCGCGGGGAGGAATCGATAATGTGTTTTTTGTCGCGAGTCAGGGCCGGGGCGATGAGAGAGGTTTGTATTTCCAGACCAGGGGCTGAAACTCCAGCCCGGGCCTTTAGTCTCTGTGGGAATGAGGTGGAGGCAGGGCTGAATACTCCCCATTCATGGATGCCCTCGCTCTCCGTCCTCCTCTCGCTGACTCCCCGTAACATATTAACTGTCTGTTGCCCCGGGCGACGCTCCCAGCCGGTCGGGGGGAGAAAAGTTCAGAGCGTGGAACCACTCGGCTAAAAAGCCAGGCCTCTGTGGGACGAGTCACACTTGGAAGCGAAAGTCGGAGCGGTCTGATCAAGACTTGGCACGGACGCGAGAGCCCGAAAAGGTGAAGTGATAGATGAGACAGTGCAGTGCAAAGTACACATTATTACTCATTTTTAGTGTTTCCACGTCGGTGGTTCTCAAAGTCAAGTTTGTGGGGAATAATTCATTTTTTACTGTAATTCCCATCTGTTTGTGAAAGATATGACGGAGACAAAAACGCAGCATTAGGTGTTTTTGATGTCGAAAGGTTTGTACTTAATGTGAGATCAAATTGTTTTAGCTTTTTGAAAGACAAAACAAAATGAGAAAAATTCATTTGTAGTCAAGGCAAGCAAGGCAAGTATGATGGAAATTTGCAATATGTTTGATGAATAATAATAATGATACTTTCTTTCAGCATTAGATGTTGCAGTATTGTTTTTTTTTTTTTGCACTTGCGTTGCTGTTATAATCTGTTTTCTAATGTCATCACAGGTCTTGTTTTCTCAGCTTCACTGAGCCTCACATAGATGATCCTCAATAACCAATATCACGAAGCTGCTTATTAACTAGCTCCGTTAAAGGTTGCACATTCACATCCTCTTACTGTGTTTTATTTAAAGTCGTGATATATCGAACAAGATATATTTGTGGATTTAAGTCACTGAAATATCCTCCTTAAAGCTACTCTATGGAAGTCTAGAAAAAGTATGTCCTTTTGTGTCCTTCTGATTAACAATAATAAGCTGCTCTTCTGATTGGCTGATTTGAATGACACTTAACATTGCGGGTGGGGGGGGGGTGATTATATAGTTGTGACATGACAATGTCACATAAGTCCTTACCTACCTATACTCCAAAAATCCATTAAAATCTTTCTTTCTATAATCGGGGACCTTTAGCTCTGGGTTTTCCCACTGAGCACATTCGTATGGGCGGAAGCGTGGTTGTTAATTCTGAGCAGCATGAATGAAACATGAAACGAGATGATACTGTGATACCGACGGGAATCAGCGTCTTCGACGACAGCATAGAGTGAAATTTATTCGATGATCACGAAACACTAGAAATATAAGAGACTGTTGGCTATTAGGCCGTGGATAGGACTCCCAACTGTTTGAAAGGCCATACACAGATCTGTAGTCAAACAGGCTACAAGCAAGGAAATTAAAACTGTGTTAATGGGATAAGTTAATTTAAAATGTATTGCATGTATGATAAATATGTTTGTTATTCATCTATGCTCTGTTAAAACCTCCCAGGGAATAATGACACACACACACTACCCAGCATCTTTTTATGGTATTCACTTGCTACTTCTGCTGTTTACCTTGTTATCTTCACTAGATTTGTGAAAAAAAAACGCGTAAAATATTTAATGTAAAGTATGAACGGGAAGCTGTGAACTTCCATCAGGGGACCACTGCTGCCTGATCGGTCTACCTGACCAAGATTTTATAATTTATGATCATGGGAGCTAATTAACAGTGTGCAGATTCTTTTTTTTTCCCTAATAAAACACAACAGCGAGTCCAATTATCGTCACAGGGTCGCCTCAAGAGTGTATAATCATCAATGCCGTCGGGCATCCCTTCAGGAGTGAAATAAACTGTGCCCAATTAAAGTACAGATGTCTTTTTCAGAATGGAAGTCAATGGGGGAAATCCTCTTTATGCCGGAGGGGATTCACTGGTTGTAGTACAACAGTTGGCCACTGGGACTAATGCGACTATGATGCATCCAAGTCCCATCACACTCAATCGAATCACCAAGTAATGATGTATTTAAAGCAGTTTTTTTAGAAAATTGTGGAGAATTCAAGGAAATTCTGTAATGTCTTTTACAGCAACATGCATAGCAAATAACAAACTTGAGGACAATAAAATATATATTATATTATTATATTCTGAACTTTGGTGTTTGAGATTATTTTCTGACACTGTGCCTTCATTGGACAGTAGCAGTGACGGTTTAGAGTTGACGTGAAAAAGAGATGCAGCATGCAACAAGACTTGCTGCTGGAATTGAACTGCAGAAATCACATTCATGCATTTTAACCAGTAGGTTGTGCACCGATTGTTCATATACTGATGGTAGCAGCATAATAAGAGAGAAAACCAGGATTTATTCCTAGATTCTTAAAATTTAGTGTGTACGCTTTAGAAATGGAATATAATATTTGCAAGAATCAGAAGAATAATTGTTGGGTTTTTATTACCTTAAATTGAGACATTTTTATCTTCATGGGAAGCAGGTCTCCTGCCATGTTTCTACAGTGTCCCTGAACAGACAAACCAAACACTGGCTCCAGAGTTTGTGTTTTTGCTTCTCACAGCCACCGCATTCGACTTGTTGACGACTCGGTCGCGATCCGCGACCTTTCGCCATGCACGCTGTACCATTAAAGGGGGACATGCCCCGTAAACGTCCTGACCAAGCAAACAAGCAGCAACCGCTAAGTGGGAGTAGGAGAGTATTACCGAAAAAACAAAAAAACGTGCCATTAATTCGATTGACAGGCCTAAAAAAAATATGACGCACTGTCTGCATATCTGAGTGTCTGCAGGACACACACACACACACATAATCACTGTGTGAGTGTTTGTGTGTGTGTGTGTGTGTGCAGGCTTTTGTATGTATGAGACAGTGACTACCTATTGAGTCCCTCTTTAGTTTCCACCCTGTGCTCGGTTTCACTCTATTTCAGAGTCGGCTAATTAATCATGCATTATTGAAAGACAGAACCGAGGAGAGTAATAGCCTCCACTGCAGTCCCAGCACAATACAGAACCAGGTCTTAATGACTGCTCTGTGTCTGTGTGTATGCGTGTGTGTACGCGTACGTGTGTGTGTGTGTGTAAGAGGGGGGCTCAAGGTCAGGCAGACGGTAACTAGTAACTTTGAGTGCTTTGCCTTCACTGCGCTCCTCAGTTTAAAGAGCATCTGATCCATCCTCCGGCACATTTATTCCGTCCTAATCCGTCGACATCGTTGCGGTGCTTGTCGGCGTCGCCACGCCAAGTTTTAACGGCGTCTCCCTGCTCGCGAATGTCCGCTGCGAGGAGCAGAGCTGTCTAATCCCCCCTTCATCTCCTTCCAGAGGGATGCTGGTTAGCCGGTTAGCCTGTCTGTGGCCGGCAGCCTGGCGGCTCCACAGGGGGGAGGGGGGGGGGGGGGGGGGCGGGTCACCTGGACTTCCCGCTTTCACGTGCCGCCTTCATCTCTCCTCCCTCTAGGCTCCCCCCCCCCCCCTGTAGGTAACGTGTGACAGCACACACACGTGCAGACAGAGCTACACCGCTGCACGCAGACATGCCCCCCCCCAGTCTTTGCACACCAAACATGCTCACATGGGTTCTTGCCAGGATAAAGACCTTGCTTCAAGGGTTTAATCAGATGCAGAGGGACTCTCCTCCGCGAGGCAGCTGCTCGAAGAATAACAGAAGTGCGCGGCAGCCCACATCTGTAATCAGACAACATTCCGATTACTGTATGAAGGCAAAAAAAAAAAAAAAAAAGATCAGAATTTACTGAGGTGATGCTGAGGAGCCATCTGCCCATCGATTAGCAGGACGCCACAGAGATCACTCTTCTTCTCAGATGGCGGACATGACATGAATATTAGAAACACTATTGATTCCGGTGGAGGTCTCTTTCTGTTTCTGTTTTTTCCTTCTGTGACAGATTAGTATGACTAAGGAAGGAGCGCACCGGTGGCATTTTCCAACGGCTTTGGCCGGAGGCGTTGCTGACCCCGCCCCCGTAGAAAAAAAACCCCCAAGGAAGCCTAACTCAGACGCTGATTTCGTTTGAGTTGCACATCGAATATCATTGCTTTCCCCCGTCACGACATGATCTCAGAACCCTTCAGCTAGTATCTGATGATGGATTAGCCTCTGGGTGCAAACTCCAATATTTCTGGTGGAGCTTGTATAAGCTAATAAAAGCTAAATCATCCTTTTTGCTTTTCTCCACATGGACTTGTCACTTGCATGTAGCCACAGGCTGCTCAAATGTGATTGGTCAATACTATACTGAATACAAACAGTCACAAAATAATTGTCACCTACATATGAATAGGCAGAATCTGTTTACAGAAATTAGTTGCAACATCACGCAGGATTCTTCAAATGATGCGTGTTGAAAACTTCATGTCCAATTTTTTTTTCTGACATCAGAATGTTGGAGTTTAAATCAAACAATCTCTGCAACTTCTGAAAGTAACACGCCTCCTTCACTCAACAGCCTGTCCTAAAAATGTTTTTTAAGTGCTTGTGGGATTGAAAAAAGAAATCACACAAGCACTTGTGTTTCTTTTCATGTCTTCCACATGAAATGCCGCTGAGGCTGTCAGAATGTGTGCTTATTATCCTCCTTTGGATTCATCAAGTCTCGCCCTGTTTGCCTTTAGACACTTCAAACAATGCAGTTTGTCTCATACCGGCTTCAACATGCACTTAAATAACACAACTCAAGGCACAATCCCAATAAAAATAACATATTTTTGTTTAAAGCTGCTATGATCAATATTTATACATGTACTACATTGTACAAATAAGATAATTATATGTGATGTACAAACCCACAGACTATTGACATCTAAGTCTGCAGTTCCCAGTTCTCTGGGGAAAACATGCATCCTATAACTTATGTGATGCAACTTTACTGTTTTGGTCCACACTAATCAACCTGGTGTCCATCTTTTTTCAGTAAAAATCTTGGTGAATGTGAAGATAGTGAAGCATTTATGCATAGTGTTGTCATATGGCAACAATTAAGTTATCTTCATTTTTCATAAAGCTGTGATATACAATCTACATTTTTACTGTACATTTGAAGGACATACAATTTATAAGGTCACATGACCAGTCCCTTTTGAGCATTGACAACGGAGTCCCATTGACTAACATAGCATTAAACGAAACTGACTATATATATATATATATAATATGTATTATTTAGGCTATTTTAAGTAATAAAAACATTCAAAACACGTTTTACCTTATCAAAGTAATATTTCATGCAATAGAAGGTTAGGAATTTATTTAGGCTATTGAGTGCTAACATATCAACTTTATGATAACGTGAGCAGGGCTGCTGAGTTTAGCTTGGAGTGAAACTTCGTAAACATAATAAAATGAACATTATTTATGCTCATTTTACCCACTTTAGCTCTCTCTAGCCTTATGAACCAACACCTATTTCTATAAGACTTTTTTTAAGTTAGTTTATTACTTGTATATTAACTCTTATTATATATTTTATTAAATTAAGTTATATTATATTAACTTGTTGTCAAAACATGGGACTATGAAAGAGTTTTTCTCCTCAATGTGTACAATAGGGAGTGGCAAATCCAGATTCATAATCGATTGGGGGGTCTGGGTATCCTGTGTTTCTTCACCATCTTTAGAACACTATATAATTGGGTTAATCAGGCCCGGAAACGATATTAAAATTACATAATATATAAAAAACATTATGTAGACTATAATGGTAGTAGGTTGCAGGCTCCTAGGCCATCGAGCTGTAACGAGGCCAACGGCACCATAGACTACAAAGTACAATTTCGATGAATGAAATGACCTCACAACTAACCCAAAAACCTGGTTCAACGTTGACCTACCTACTGCATTTCATGTAGTGCAGTTTACAACTGGAGTCACATTACTGGTGCTGTTACCTTCTGAATGTAGCCTACAAATGAAGTGGACAAGTGAAGTTCTCCAATCCGATAATGTTGATCTGTTCACTTGTGTTGTGATCATCTCAGAAATGACTTTATTGAGTACAATGTCGCCACAATTGATGTGATACAAAGAGACCTGAGTTTTAATAAACATTAATTACATTATTATAACTTCTCTAGACTGTTATAAAGTAATAATTTAGAAGAATAGTTAATGTGCTAATTAATTGTCAGTTATCTGTCTTGTTGCATTGAATGTCACCAACCTCAGTGCTTGTGTTTGTGTCCATCTTTACATTAAAACCGCTCGAAATCTGAGGTCAGGATAGTATTTAGAGAAATGTTGTGAAAGCCTCACCTGACCTCACAGCATGCTGAAGGCACGCCAGCCCGCTCAGCCCCAGATAGCTTGTGGTCAGTGCCAAAAGGGAACAAAGTCAAAGCCCACAGAGTGAGGAAAGCAGCTCAGCTCGCCTATAGGTCAGGCTCCAGTTACATGAGAGCTGTGTTCATTTCACAGCGTTTGTGCTGCTCTTTATTACAGGAAGTGGTCAAACAGATCCCTGACAAGAGTAGGTGACCCCGAAAACCTGATAGCTATTTTTTTTTTTTTTTGCAGTGGCAGATTGTCACTTCTACACTGTAGTTAAAAAACTCCAACTCGTCAAACCAGCCAGTGGAACCCTCCCTCCCTTGACTTTGCAGCAAAATGGAGGTGTCTTTCTGTCTTTTAATAGCACAGATTGAAGTGGGGGAATCCTGATGATCAGCAGAAGACTATTCCTGCCAGTGATGGCTTGGGTTACAGCACACGACACCACTGACTGACTGCTGACGTGCAAACATGAGGCAGCACCACCTCAAAACAGCCTGAGCGTCTTACAAGACTGTAAAAGATATTTTACGAGGTCTTGTGCAATAAAGCCGTTCAAGTTGGGAGCTTGACTGGTAATCGGTGGCGTACAGCTGTGGGCAACGCTTCGGACATTAATGAGAATATGATTGATCACACGGGGTAGGCGGGGGGGGGGAATTGAAATTGATTAATCATTTGAGAGTTGGAACTTAATCTCTCCGGTCTGCAGGAGTTATAGAGGTTACAGTACGGGCAGACAGGAGTGAGATTTGGCATTATCATGCGTGCCGTGGGCAGTCCGACGGGCCAACAAGGCGGCTGTGATCAATACCAGAGAAGACAGACCTGGGCGGCCCCCGGCAGCTGATTTTCATTCCTCGAGGCATTCAGAAGTATCGCTGAGATTTATGTTGACATTCATAAATAATACCCTTTTTACCCTTTTTCTTCCCTTTTCCCATCCATCCATCCATCCATCCATGCTCTATACCTATTTATTCCTCATTAGGGTCACAGGGGTCTGCTGGAGTCAATCCCAGCATACTTCAAACAAGAGGCAGGGATACACCTCAGACAGGTCACCAGTCTTCCATGGGGCACAAACACGATTCACTCACACACTCATACCTAGGGGAAAATAAAGTCTCCTATTAACATCAACAAAAGGAGGACCCACCCAGACCTACACAGAAAGGTCCCAGCTCAAAGATTTGAGCCGCCTTCACCGTAGCTGCCAGCCAATCTCCTGATTTATACCTATTATGGCAAGAAGTAACCTCTGCAACGCCTAATAACCACAGCGGTGTATTAAGTTCATGGGTAGGAGTTGACATAATACTCAATCAGTAGTCGGAAGCAGGACAAGTTTGATAAAAGACTGTGTTAAAACTCATATTTCGCAAGGAAATCTCTGCGGCCTATTTCACTTTTCCTGGGTAAAATGACCCCGTTTCACAGACAGCAGTTAAACATACCTTTAAAACCAATAACAGACCTAATGTGAACCAATTCAACCTATTTAATCTCCCATATATATGTCAGTCTGAAAGGCAGATGAGTTGATCTGAAATATAGCATGGAAGGATTGTACATAATAGCGCCATCGAAGGGGGGCATCCTTTGTGTGAAAAGACATAAAAATAAAAATTAAAAAAAATGATGGTGGTTGGTGGGCCCATTGTAGTCAATAATAATGCAAATGAGCACAAAGAGCCCTGAATGTACCCACAGGGAAGGCTTGATTTGATGGATAACATGCTTAGTAGACAGCGCGGGGGCAGCTTCCATACAAGTTAAGAGTTGCGTAATCTCGATGTTGCATGCCAAAACATAAAGATTTGAGCGATAAACACACAGACGGATATGTGTGCATACGCCCACCACAGCTGGCTCATCTGGCTCGGGCTGCACACTCTAACAGGAAGTGGATTAGAGGGCTGCCTGGCCCCCGATGAGGACAAACCCGCGGAGAATATCTATAATCTGCACATCCACAGATCTAATGGAGATCATGGCAACGGCCTCCGGTCACACAAGAGATGTGAACGAGGCGGCCAGCTGTCGTAGCGCCGCGGCCAGACAGTGCGGAGGGAGCCAGAGAGTCGACTGTATTCGGGGTATTGACTCTTTTCTCCCATCGGACCTTCACAGCAATTAACTCTGGCTTCATGACATTAAGTGATAGCTCAGTATGGCCATATGTTACCTGTGTGCGGGCTGGCGATGTGAAACATCCTCCCGGATTGTTTGAGCATCCATTTGCGTTTTAGAGTTGCCGCGTTGCCTCGGCCCCGGTCTCCTGGCACACGATTACACCGTGGCTAAAATAAACGATCTGAGAGCCTCGAGGCTTATAGCCCTTCTGTCGCTCACATACTAGGTGGGAAGAGGAAGCTTGACTTTTAAAAGATAATTCCTTTCTAATTTGGCAGCGGCGAAAAAGCCTTTTACCCAAATGAAAATTATTTTGAGCAAGAATACATAGCGAGAGAAAGTGTGGAATAGGCAGAGAGAGTTTAATGTAATTTTAATTTACATTGTCAGCTCTTACAGCCCTTTAAATAATCATTAGGTGTGTTCCAACTTGGTTCTTATTTTGATTTGTTGGTTCGGTGTATCATTTCGGGTATGAAGGCGTTGTGCTCACCGAGGTAATAAGTTAGAAGCGGGAACACAACAGCGCCATTAAAAGTCTGACAAGGCAGGAATATGAGCAGTCAAGGCACAAAAAAAAGGGGCGAACGTTTAGCCAGATTATCCATTTTATTTGGAGATAACTCAACAGGAATCCGCTGAAAAATGTCATTAATAACTCCACGTTTAAGGGAGCAGTTTGACATACCGGAGAATACGATTATTCCCTTCCTTGCTGAATAGGTGAGAAGATTGATTTCACTCTATATGTCTGTCAATATGAAGCTTAGCATAAAGACAGGGAACAGGGAAACATGTATAGGTATATACAGTACCATACAAAATATATACAATATATGATTATATTGCTAATATGTAAAATTACAGGTCTTATGTAAAATAACATGAAACTGTTAATTACTGTTAATTACCATAAAATGTGCTAGTAGTATATTAAATAGTTTTTTATATAGTATTATATATATAGTACTATATAGTTTATATAGAATATTTTACATAAGTTTATGTAATTAAATTAAATTCATAGCAGTACATCTCTGTAATTTTAAGATAAGATAATTGCTTTATAAGTGGAAGTATCACTTTTATTAAAAAGCCCCAGAATAAATAAGATTTAACGTAAAATCAAAGCCAAGAATACATAGTGAGAAAAAACGTGTGGAAGGCTACAGAGAGTAACTGTATTTTAAGATTTAAGATTTTGTTTTTGTAATTCTTTATTGGCACCCCAGTCACTGGGATATAACTTTTTCTTTTTCAACCATGTCTCCCTGTCGACCTCAGCTTTCAACCACAAGCTTTAAAGTGAACGCTGCTCTGCCGCACAATGTTAGTGACCTTGAGTTCCAACTTTAGTCAAATTACCAACAGATTCTTGCATTTACACTCAAGATCTGTGTTAAAATAACCAAGATGAACCCATGTGAGGGCCCAGGCCTGACTGCTGGACATCTTCATGGTCAAAAACAGAAACCAGAGCACATAGCTGAGTTTTTCACCCACTCACTCACTCATAGATTTGCATAACCACAAATGTTGCCCAAATGTCTTCTGCCTCTTTCACTTGCTGCAGAAAGTCACAGTGATATTCCTTTTTGTCATTTCCCCGCAGCATGTTCGTCAAAACAGGATTCTCTTCCTCATATCACACTCATGTTCCAAGGAAGTAGATGTGCTACAAAATGCTGGATCACAAAAAAATGGATAAAAATCAAAATTTTCTAACTGACAAATGGCCATCAAACCTATACTTCTAATATTTCTTCTATACTTCCACCAACACACTTTGTGTCAGCTGAATAAGGTCCATTTGAGCTGGAAAAGATGTGTATCAGAGCTCTCAAGGACAGAACATGACTTTCAAAACAGGCATTTTCGAATAGCGCCGTGTCCTTCATGCTAATTCCAACAGGTTTCACTTTAATGATTTATACTGCTGTTCCTATTAAAACTCTCCTGCTATCCGCAGCATGAGCAGTCGGCCATGTGGCTCATTAGACTTCCAGCTTATAAAAGTAGCTGCTGGCCCGAGCTGCTTCTTTTCAGCTATTACAAGTTTTCAAAGTCTTCGTAGAAATTTTGACAGTCTTAAATGTTATTACTTGTGCAATGAATGCTCACATACGTTTAGTATCCTGTGTTCCCTCTGCAGCGGTTATCATGTCTCACCACTCAATAATGTGGACCTTTGGAGCAGATATGAAGATACCTTCAGATATGGTCCTACCAGTTTGAACACCTCAGCCAAATCTGGCTTTTCTGTCTCTATCTTTATTATATCAAAGTCCTTGTCTTTCCTTTCCTGTAAAACAGACTTTTGATGACTCGTCTTTAACTCTGAGATGGTTATATTCATCCGATCAAACGTAATTTGGAGTGACTGGCTAATCCAGGCCATCGCCACAATTGACTGTTAGTTTGAGAGTAGCTGGCGAAGCAATATTTCAGTAAAGTAGAAGGTGCGTGATTGGATTCCAGTTGGCAAAAACACATTTCTGAAGAATGTTGAAGTCTAATTTATTCATGTTACAAAGATGAAGGTAAGGGAGGTGTGTACAGGGGCCAACAATCCTATTTTTTTCTTACCGCGATCTAAAGATTTGATTGAAATAATATAATAATACACCCACATATTGTGTCACACTGACATAAGTGACATTACTTTAACCATAAAATTTTGTGACTTTTAACATTTAACAAATAATGTCAATAAACAGAAATGCTAGCAAGACTGTGAGGCTGAATTTCATCAATCAGCTAAAAGCTAACATCAGCATGCTAACGTAGACGGAGACGTCACTTTTAGCTCTGGAATGTTGCTGTGATGCATTGATGCATCCTGTAGCTACTTTGTCTACTGTGTCCCACAGAGAAAAGCACAGATTACAACCAATGAAATCTTATCAAAGTTTATGGCAAGTTACCTAGAAGGGGGATCTACATTATGTCTTTGCTCACAATGTCAATGGGCCATCAAAGTTACTCAAAATCATCCTGCAGGAAGCATGAATGTCTGCAGCAAATTTCATGGCAATCCATCCAGTAGTTGTAGAAATGTTTGACTGTCAACCACAAATCTTCATTAGGTCATAAGGGTTCTTCTTGGGGTCACCAGTAGATCTGGAAGGAAAAAAATCTTGGCAATCCATCTTGTAGGTGTGCTGTCTGTAGAGTTTAGTACATTCCCTAGCAAGATTGAATTATTTGAACCATATTGTAGTTAGCTGGAGAAAGTCTCTGCTACGCATTCATCCAGGTATTTCTTAACAACAGGAAGTGGCTTTGTTGGAAAAGTGCACCGGGGAGCAGCTTTCATAGGAATGGATTGGGCCCCGACTCTCGCTCATATTGTATCCAGATATTATTAGAGTTCCACGGAGACATTTTCAGCCTGCACCAAATTGGTGGACTGACCAACTGGAAACATTGGTTTCCTCAAAACAAACCCAAAATGACATTGGTTGGTGAGCAGATAGGCGACTGTGTGCCAAATACAAATGAGGAACATTAATCACTATATAAAATTCTTTCAAATCTCCAGGGTTAATCACCGCTTCGGCTACAGCAGTAATTTTAGTATTCCCAAAAAAAAAATATCTTTCAGAGTTTTTCCCAGCTGTGATTCAAAAGGAGTCTGGAACTTCTATGGCAGAGAGCTTTGGACTGACTGTTGGGTGGAGGCCTGAATACATAAAAGATGTTTGTAGCCTCTGGTGACTCGGTTTTTCATCAATAATTTTCAAGTTTTCAAGTTCAAGTTTTATCCACTGATATTGAAGATGCTGAGAGTGAGGCAATAAAAACTGTAAAAAAAAAAAAAAAAAAAAACACAAGGTGATGAGATGAGGTTATTTCAAAATATACTGAGCTTCTATTACATGTTTTCCACATTGCAGATTTTCCTTCTGATCATGCACATGTACCGGCCGCCCCAGCTGTGCGACCAGATGTTCACAAGCAGCCCGGACTCAAAGATGTTGGAGGCACATTACACAATATAGGAAGACACATAGCGAGCGACATGTATATATTTCGAGCGCGGCCATCAAAAGAGTTTTCCAACCCTTCAGTGTCACTCGTTAAATTAGGTCAGTCTCCCAGCGCCACCTCCGAATACCAGAAATAAATATCTGCTGGCTCATGGTTTAAAAAGCAAAACAACAGGGGGCTCCCCGGAGGCTGCGAGTTGAAGCTCTGTCTCTCGTCCCAGTGGCTCGCGAACAGTCTGATCCGGGCTGACAGCCTTCTGTGGAAGTGGTCTGTGGAAAAAAGTTTAAAAAAAATGTGACGAGGCCTCGTGAGCATGAGTTAATGATAAAACGGCAATAATTCCCCCTTTTTCTCCGGCCCGTCTGCGATGGCCATGCTGTAATCGGATGAGCAGAACGCATTAGAAGACATTTTTTCCCCCCTTAATAGAAACGTTGAGGAAAAGGATGTCCGCCTAATTTGAGCTGCATGTCAGCGACAGACACAAAACAAAAGCTTTCATTTTATGCTTTGGAAATCCCGCTGACAGTTCTCTTTCCACCTGTCGAAAGTAATGAAACCGGTGTCGCTACCTTTTTTTTTCCTGACACATGTAAGTAGTTTGATCGAGAAAGGCCACGTTGATCCAGTCGGGCTGGCATTCCTACTTCTCATATCCTCAGTTAGTTTCACTATTACTATTTTTATTTCAGTGACAGCATCATAGTTTTGAGTCTTTTTTAATTCCTCATCCCCCTTGCCAAGCAGGAACAAGATTCACCCGGAATCTGCGAAAAGCGAGAGTGGACACCACTGTCACGGTGTGAAGTGTCGTCTCGCAAAAAAAAGTTAATATAACAAGTGACAGCTCGGTGCTCATTTTAAGTTTGGCAGCTGCCAAAATGCAGACTAACAAGACAGGCAGCAGGGCAGCTGACACTAACCGAAGCTGAGCCCCCCTCGAAAAAAGACTCACTCCGAGAGACACATGGACACTGGTGACACCATTTAAAATAAAATAACCGGTAACAGCTCACAAACGGAGGTAACCAACGAGATATAATGATCCAAACTGTACACTCAAGCTCTTCTACACCCGAGTTCTCGACAGGACAAACAAATATGAACAGTGACAAGCAGTATACACAAAATAAAAACCATTGAATGAAACTGCAGTGAATACTATTAGGTATAAGTGGGCCTGACAGTCTCACGCTGACTGTCGTAGTCCGCCTTATTTATGGAAATCTTTATTTATCCATTATGTGTCTGAGCCCTAATTGGACTCTATCATGCTCCATTGTTGCTCTGATATCACTGCTAATAAGGCGCAGGAGAGTAAAACCACTTCTCCGGTCTGAAAGAAAGCCACTTATGTGCTGTCCTTGGGGGAAAATTGAGCCAAATAATGAGACTAAGACTTTGTGTGTAGTTGCTGGCAGCATCTAGCGTGGAAGCTTGTAACTGAGGACCCTCAGTCATTCTCCTAAACCTGCAGGGAGACACGGGAAATACAAAAAAACATAAAATGCTGTCTCTCACACCATTATTGGTTTTGCCATTATGGGCTATTGTAGAAACATGACTGGTTTCACAGAGGGGGACCAGCTCCCTATGTAGATAAAAATTAGTCAATCTAAAGTAACAAAGAGCATATCTTAAGTCGGTGCTTCCAAATGCAACTTGTACCTTTATGTATCTTCAACACTTTCCAGTGTTCCCAGTTTGGGAGGACTGGTTTAAGCAACCCCTCACCATGCTGACGCTATGCCTTTGAAGAAGATCTGTCACGGTCATTTTCTTTTTTTCACCACAGATGTTCCCCTGACCTCTGACCCCCCGGGGGTGCTGGTCTCAGACCTCGTGCTCTTTACCGGGTCGTAAACCCCGTGACATTAGAACCACTCGTGTTCGGGTCAAAATGTCTCAAGCGTGGATCCGTGAATCTTTCCCGTTCACTCGTCAGCTGCGATGATCACTCTCGAGCTCGGTCACACACACACGCACACACACGCACACACACACACACAAGCATATCCAGCTAATCACAAGTCCTCTTCCGCTCACACACAACCTGTTTGTTGAAACTCAGCGTGCCTCATCAGCTTGGCATTAGGTCCACAAAAGTCTGCATTAGCACATGAATGGGAATCAAAACAGGTGAATTGGAGCCCCTCTTGTCTTCCACCTTCTATCCATCGACTCAAGGCCCCCCCCTCCTCCCCCGTCTCTCTTTCTTTTATGAGATGAATGAAAGCGAGCAGGGTAAGCAGGGAAAAAAAAACATCCCTGTCACCTCCCGTGCGTCACAGGTGTTTGTGCTCTTCTCTCTCTGGTCATGCAAAGACAAGATCCGCCTGTGTAACGCTCTTATTATCAGCAGTTGCCCGGGGCATTTATTGCGTCAGCCCGGTGGCGTCGAGTAGCACGAGAAAAAAAAAAAACGAGAGGGAGCAAAGGCAAAAAAAAGGGCATCATCGGGGAGGCGAGGGAGCATGGCAAATGAAAACATAAATCATCTGAATGAGACACATGAGTCAGTAAGCAAAATTCTGTTCTGAATTATACCATCAGCAACTTAGCGTGAACGCTGGCCTGTATCATCAAAGTCTACACGAGCAGATCGGACCGGGGGGACGCCTTCCGAGGAGAAACGGCATCTGGCGGCGGAGGAGGGACAGTTTATTGTTGTTGTTTTGGCCAGCACGCCGCTGTAATCACATTATACTTACCGAGTTCTAATCTTAGAATCTAGCGGCGTTGCCAAAAAAAGAAGGAACACGAGCAGCAATTTTGACAAATTGTGAACAAACCTCCAGGTACGCAAAACTTTTGTGGAAGAAAAAAAACAGCGTTACCCAAACACAGTGAACGTCTCGAAGAATTTCTCTTTATGCCTGTGATGAACTCAGGAAGCTTCTCATGCCCACAAACCATCATCTATTGTGTTGTGGTGGTTGCAGAGTTGACCATATTCGGCCTCTAACTTGTATTTGAGGAGAAGAGAAAGAAAAACACATTGAGAACCCACAACGTTGTCTGTTTCCATAGTAGAGCCGCAGCCTCAGGACATTGACCAATCAGAACAGAGCAGGTTCACGGTGAAAGAGACAGAGAAGCTATTTTCAGTCCTTTGAAAGGTAATGGCCAACCTGTTTCATCATTTATTTTTTTTCAGGCTGTTCTCTTTCACTGTTTGAGTAGTAATACGCTCCTACTGCATATATAACACACACAATTATGCTACTGATGTCTATCAATGCATAAAGTCCACCAGCCACCAAGTCAGACATTTTACTGTAGTGTCGGACATTTTTATCACACTTTAACCCAAACCGTTATCTTTCCCTAAACCTTTCTTGTCATACCATAAAACCTCATTATAATATACATAATTCACGGTGATGCGCCTCATATGGGGGCTAAAGGGCACCTTGTGTAGATAGAAAGCAGAATTTATTTTGTAATAACTAACCATCTAGATGTCGTTAACATCCACTAGAAACAAAGACTCAAATGTTATCGAAACGCATTTTAATGACATTCACAGGATTAGATGTGAATAATTGTGCAGAACTTTTTACAAAGATATCAACATGAGAGTATGTTGTACAGTTGAATACATCTCAGCGATCTGGTCGACACAATATTATCACAACCGATGACGATGACGATGATGGTAGCCAAAACTCCAAATATAAGACCCAGCTTGTAATAAACCGAAATAATCCTTTAAGAAAGTGAGATACAGACAGAAGCAGAGGGATCAGTGTGATGTGGAGCAGGAAGAGGCAGCATGTGTGTAAGTACAATGTGTGTGTGTGTGTGTGTGTGTGTGTGTGGAAGGGTAATTCTGACCCTCAGCAACTGTCCCCAGAAGAGACGAGTCCCCTCCCTGTCAGCCAGTGTAATCCTCAGCCAGTGGGAAGAGTCGAATACCGCGCTCGCCACAGCGTCATAACTTGTGACCTGGAACTTTTTGATTGACCTCTGGGGGGATTTGGGATTAAAGTGGGGGGATAATGTGTGCTGGAAGGCTGTGAAGGATGTATGTGTATGTGTGTGTGCGTGTGTGTGTGTGTGTGTTTGTATTTGTGTGTGCTCGCGCGAATGTGTGTGTGTGTGTGGTATGATCTGGGTGTTAAGGTAATCCTGCTGGAATCTGTATTTAAACCCCGGGTGGATACACACTGACGACCAAGCAGAGACAGACAAACAGAGATAGAGAGAGAGAGAGAGATGACTGTGGTCAGGTGGAAATATTAAGTCACAAGTTATGTAAGGGACACACTCGTCATCCCACTATCCCCGTCTCTCTCTTTCCCTCACACTCCTACGTGTGCAGAGGTTGCAGCACCTGAAGCATGAGAGAGGTTAATATATTATGACTGGACACCAGCCCCAACCTACACATGAACCTCAAATAGACTGTAGCATGCCGATGTTTTAAAAAATCACAGGATTCTATAAGACTGATAACATAAGTCCCTGTGAACAGTTAAAATATTGACGAGAGGACATGGTACATATCTTTAGATCTCAATATACTTCACTCTTTACTTTGCAGCCTGGATATTTTGATGAAAAAAAAAATAAACGAAATAAACAACTTTCTAATAAACATTTTTCTGATGTATTTTTTTTGCAGCTTGCCAAGTATGCTAATGAGCATCAGTTTCTAATTTTGTTTCCAGGAATGTGCAATTCATAGTTTGATTGGATTTATTCATACATGACCTTGATTTGTAGCAGACAGGGTTGTCAACAATAATTTAAAATGTAATCTGACACAAATTTCTCAGTTTTAAAACTTAGATTTGTTTTCTGTTAAAGGAACACTGCGTAGTTTCTGGCGACCTCTAGTGGTGAGGCTGCAGATTGCATCCAACTGAACACCCCAGTGGTGGAAAACGTGTCTTGCTACTGTAGAAACATGGCGGTGCAACATACAGCCGTAAGGGAGAGAAAACCTGCTCTTTTTGCAAATACAAATTCCCGTCTAAGGCAATAAAAAGACAATAATTATTATTTTGATTGAATTTTATTCTAATTAAAACATGGTATTCCATTCCTCTTCCCCTAAAATGCTTTAAAATTCCAGCTAAATCTTACACACTGTACCTTTAAGTTGTTTATACCCAGTGGCGCTTTAAAAAAAACAACATATTTGGCAGATTTTTTTGGTTTGACTGCGCAGTCAGAGGAATACTCCGGTATTTCTGTAGCTCAGACACTATTTGTGCTTGTCTGTGGAAGGCGTTTTTGCAGTGTATGGCTGCCCTCTGCATAAAAACATGACAGGAATGCTGAACAGATTGAGGACTTGCTACATATTAAAACTTTGAATCATATTATTACACCTCGCTGAACACTGGGACCGGCAGGGTCAGCATCTGAATCAGGAAGTCCTGAGCTCCTTGAATCTGTGTTTGTCGACACTTCAGTAAATATCCTCCACCTGCTGCAGAAGCAGAGGGAACAAAAAGCTAAATTGTAGCTCTTTTAACTTTCTTGAGTGGAAAATTCCAGGTACTGCCAACGTTTTTCTGCTATCTGTGAAGTGTGTGTGTGTGTGTGTGTGTGTGTGTGTGTGTGTGTTGGTAGAAGCGGGGAGGTTGTTACATGCCACTTAGCATGGCAGCCTAGTGACGCTGTGAGCCTCTTACACAAGTCCATTAGCGAGCTTGTGAGCACACACACACACACACACACACGCACATACACACACACACACGCATACAGATTAGGTGTCGTCACAGCAAGCGACAACCGTCATGGCCGCTGGAATGTGGACAGGGTTTCCTCATATGCAGTGGCTCAAATTAGGAGAGGAAATTAGAAGGAGGCTGTGAGGAGGCGGGGCTGCGGCTGAGAGGCCGACAATACGAGAGGAACCCTCGCTAAAAGGCACACACACACACACACACTCACAGAGCAGCTCTGCATCATAAACAAGTTCCTTATCTTCCTGTGAGCTGACCCCTGCGGGGTCAAATTAAAAAAAATAAAGGGGACGACGCAAATCTCATCTTCTGTTCTGGGATCATGTGCTTCCACCTTAATAAACTTAGCAAAGAATGGCGTCCGGCTGTGGATTGACGGCCGCTTTTGTCCTGTAGCTCTTTGCTGTGCCTGACGTCTGCTTGTGTATTCCGCAGCACTTCCTTCTTTTCTTCTTCGCTCTCCGTCAAGGTGAAACGAGACTTGATGGAGATTGTTCGTCCGTGTCGGACTGTGAGTGACACAGAGGCGGCTTTATTCGCCCGTATGTATGCACGGCGGCAGCTCCGGGGCTGTGGCATGGGAAGCAGCAGGTGGAAATTTAAAAATGGGGGCTTTGCACGCCGCCATCGCTGTGATTTACTGCATTCACCTTTGGGTGCTACAGTCGTTCTCCGATCGACGGAGCACCTGCTTAAGAAATACCTCACGTTGCCCTCCTCTCACAGAAAAAAAAAATGACACTCTCCTCACTCCACTCACTCACTCAAACTAAAAAATCCTCTCCGGCTCTCTTCCCCAATTCTTCCTCCTTTCATGTGTCTTCGCTGCAATGTCGCGCCAATGATGCGATTAAATTATTTATTTTTGCACCCGAGTTGCCCTAGATGAGAAGAATCGGCTTATTAATGGCGTTGACTGGATTCCTTTTTTTTTTTTTTTTTTTGCAACTAGGTTCACGCAAAGGCTAATCAAGATAGTGACAATGTGTCATGTGACTTTCTGCTGGGGTTTACAGAATGCAAACACAATTACAACAAGGAGTGGAATACGATATGTATAAAGTAGCACTGGAATAACTAATCAACAGGGAACAATTCATTATTTAACAAATGCTCCCAACTTATAAAATGTGAGGAATCAATTTATATCCTGATTAAACCCAGTATTTTAGGGATCAAGCAACTTAAACATTTTCAACATAAATAATTGTAAGCCTCAACCGCTTTGTTTTGTCACTAATCGCTTCGTCAATGAATCGTCTCAGAGTCGCCTTCAAATGTTTTATATTTAAATAAAAATTTACCAATGGATATAGTCACAAGCTCCTTTCCCAAAGCCTGTTCAATGCAACATTGCAATATGCTCTGTGTGTGTATGGAAAATTCAGGTATGTGCTGATCGAGCTGATAAATGGTTTTGTATATCCAGTGATGGGGATAAAAAACGCTGATACTAACAGTGTTGACTTTTTTCATTAAGGGGTAATCGGTACAACACCATTATCAAAGAGGCCGTTACTACGTGTTACTCACCAGAGGTCGGAGAGGTCAGAGAGTCAGAGTAACTCTGTTACTTTTGGGGGAAGTAACTGGTAACTAATTACTTTTTAAAAGTAATGTGCCCAACAATGACCGATATTATCAGCTAAGTACATGCCGATTATATATATTTTTTCCAGTTTTCTTATGTCTTAAAACAAGCTGCTAGCTCCTTCTCAACTCAAACATGGGCAATGTAAGACTGGCTCAATTAGTTCGGTGTAAAACACACAGACTTTGGCAATAATAGAATAATGTTTTTTTTTCTTTGTGCCATTATGGTGGGCTCTTTATGTAAAAAAGGGCTTTAGTCTTTGTGGGTCTAATTAACCAAAGCAATGGTTCGGCCTTCAGAAGGGAAGTTGGTTTTATTTGCCCACTGGTGTGATGCAGTTTTTTTAAAATTGAAGGCTGGGGACATCAAGGAGTTAATTATTAAAATTTGAAAAACAGAAGGAGCCCCCTACCTGGACAATAAATAAAAATAAAGGCATTTGAGAAGGCTGAGTCAAGGCTTTTCTTCTTGAGGAAGCATAGATCAACCTTTGATAATATCAGCAGGAACAATCACCTGCTCCATGTTTTGTATCAGGGAAGCTTCCCCCTTTGTGCTGTAGGGGCTGGTGATAAAAAAGCGGGATCAATAAGATGATCAGAAAGGCTGGCGCAGTGATTGGCCTTAACCTCGATTCACTCGAGGTCACCGCGGAGAAGATCAAATGAAACTTTATTATTCCCATGAGGGGAATAAGGGACAAAGGGGGAGGGAAAAAAATGGTTCTGTATTTTGAAGGTCATCCATTACAGTGATTTTAACTCAGCGCAGAAGCTCAGTGAGCGAGTAGTGATGAGTATTCCGCTGAATGAGTCAGAGGCTCTCTGTTCCAGCAGGTTTTTACATGTGGTCTAAATAGCACCCATGTAATCCTGTCTCAAACAAAAGGTGTTATGTATTCGTTGTGGATTGTTAAACGCAATACGGAGAATAGTTTGTTACCTGTACATAGTCATGTTGATTTGGTGGCAAATGAGTCTCCCAGTTTGGGATTATAAAGTCATCTACTCTGATCTTTGAACCAGCCAAAAGTCAGAAAGAAGCAGCAACTCATCACTATTAAGAAAAAAAAAACGCACTGAAACAATTACTTTACTTTTCCTCTTGGTCAACTAATTGATTCATTGTTTCAGCTCTGAGTGGCAATTAATTCGTTTAAGGCTCCATAGCAAGACGGATTAATTAGATTTTGTATTAATGATTAAATAACACAACTTTACCAAGATCTAGCACACAATCAAACATGTTTAAAGCCCACCCAATTCCATTAAGATACAAAGAAACACAAAATTTAAAATAATTTTTGGCTGAATATAATTAAAAAGCTAAAAAGAACATGACCAGAGATGTGATCTAAAGACATTTGCATTTTCAGGAGAACCTAAAAGTAATAGGATTCCTTTTAAAGTTGAAAAATATATATATATAATGTATGTGCATCACCCACAATTCAACATATTTCTATTTAGTCTCATACTCAATTTTTGCTGCTCGATTGTATTGTTTCATTCCTGTTCACATCATCTATTGCAGCCAGTTCTTCCTTTTTTTTCCCGCTGTTTTTTCTAAGGGAGCTTTTCCTAGTATAATATGACTTGACGTCATGCAAATATTCTATATTCAACACATTAATGTGATTTTCTGCTTCCTTTCATTTTGTATCAAAGATGAAATGGCCAATGAGGATTGACGATGGTTCATACTGGTAGTTTTATGTTTTTATGTGGGCTTTTATCATACAGTCACACGACGAAGCTTCAAGGCCGGTGTGAGTGGGCGGCGTGAGCGCTGCAGCACGTCTGCAGAGCACCGTCGTAACCCTTCTTCATTTCCCATGTACACATGGCATGTGACTGTTAGTTTCAGCCGCTGCCATAAAAATGTGAACGCCATGATCCTTCCTTCCGCCTCATTCTCAGTGAACTCTGGTTGACACCGGAGGAGAACGCGGAGGCCCGCGTGGCGTGTCTTTCTCCGACCTGCTACGCGATCAGAGGGCCTGTCGGAGATGAGGCGGAGGAGGAGGAGGAAGGGGAGGGGAGCGGGATGAGGCTGCAGACTCCTGGAGGACAGCGCCGGTCCATCTCATCTCTTAATTACTGTCGCTCCCGAGGCCCAGCCGGCTAATAACCGCCCCGCCGCCGCCACGAGACTCCGCTCCGCCGAGCGCGAGCAGATGGGAGCGGAGCGAGCGCCTTCTCCTGCCTCACAGCCGGGCCGAGGCACACAGGGCTCAACTAGGCCTTTCTTGACCATCTGGGCCAACAAGCGCGGCGCTCTTTCTTTCCTTCTTTTTTTTTTTTGCCTGTAACTCGGGGCCGCGCTCGTACCCCCTGTTCCCGGTCACAGCTGATTCGCCGGACCATTTGTCACCATCATCACCTCGGAACACCTTCTCCATTAAGAGACGCCCTTCGGATCACGGAGCGAGTACAGTACATACGCTGCTGCAGGCACGACAAAACAAGCCCCGGTATTAGTATTAAGTCTGTTACTGCACCGTGCCGTACGAGGATAGCTAGAGAAAGTGGCGTCCGCGCTGGAAATAGCGGTGCATTTACTGTAAATACACACAGCTTTAACCCCGCCATACAACCAAGTGCGGTTCCTTTTCCTTCTGAGAACATATGGGCTGATGGGGATCAATGGCAGATATGGGCCAGTATTAGCATCGACACTAACGCGGCTAATCGCCCTAACTTTCTAAGATGTTCTTCTCTCCGCCGTGGACTAGTGCGCACACACACACACGCACGCACACACACACACACACACACACACACACACACACACACACACACACACACACAGGGCTGACCTCAATCCTCTTTCTCTGGGCCCGTGGAGCCAAGGGCACAGGTTTTATTTCAAGGCTCTCCTGATCAGAGTGTGAGCAGCACATCACAGCCAAAACAGCATGTGTGTATGTATGTGTGTGTGTGTGTGTGTGTGTGTGTGTGTGTGTGTGTGTATCACCCACATCGACGGCCAGGCTGAGACAAAGGAGACGTACTTTTTTTAAAGAAGAGTTCGCAGGTGAGGGAGAAATACCCAACAGAGCGGAATATTCAAGCCCAGCGCAGGAAATATGTGACAATAAAACAGGTCCGCTTATGGAAAAAATGCAACGCGGGCACAAATGCAGCCCTCGAGGCAAAAAAATAATTAGGATAATTAATCCTCCCTTTTAAAATCAAGGGCATGTGTTCCCCCCCTCACTGTAACTAGTGCAGCGAGCCTTCGGAGGGAGGCCAAATCGCGTGCCCCCCCGGAAGAGCTGCTCGCAGCTTCGCGGGTTCAGGACGTGAACCTGGTCACGTGTTCAAACGAGGGTGTGAGGAGTTCAAAGCGAGCAACATGAGCCGGGCACGCAGGATTGGAGAAAACACTGAGAGCCAGCTGCAATAAAGCTGTATGGAATACCCTAAAATATGAAACAGTGATGTTTTTCAGCCTGGTCCAGTGATGTTTAATGTGAAATTTGGCGAGGTGATGAAAAAAAGAGATTTCACCATAAATTCTTAATATGAGAATAATCTACATGCAATTTGGTTCCGGGACTTAAGGTAATATAATAGCATCTGACCAAATTGCCCAAAAATTATATACATAGCACTGAGGGATACATGGACAGAGATTTGTTGCTTTATATCATTAGATAATGAATAAATGATGATAAATATCAGGCTGCAGACCTCAGATGTGAGGATCCGAGGCGTGCAACCCAACTCAAAGAGTCGAGTTGTGGAATAAATATTAAGCAATTATCCCATGCATTTGATTGTCAAACTGATTCTTGTTACCATAAGGTATTGGAGAATTAAGGTAATATTAATGTAATGTCAGAGACAATATATCCTCTGGAATAAAACTGTGGATACACATTTTTCAAATAGCTAATTGTCTTCATACAGGCATCTACTGATATTAGAAGTGAAGTTATAACAATTGCTTTCCAAATTGGTAAGATTTGCAGTCTTTTCGACTGTTTTAGGACAGTTAAGGTAGGCCTAGCTGCTGGTTAGTGTGATCTTTTACAGTTACTTGCTAGCGACAGGATCATCAATTCAACCAGGTGTTAACCGCAGTGATGTTAACATGGATCCTACTGCAATAAAGTCCTCCTGAATACTGAATACTGTACTGTTGTGGCAGTAAAGAAAGTGATTCAGCACCCGCCTCACTTTGTCCTCATATGTTTTTCATATAATTCATATTACAGCAGCATCATGACGACCGTGTCTTTTAAACCGCACAAAGTCTGGTATTCATCTCTCCAGATTCCCACCCA
This sequence comes from Eupleurogrammus muticus, assembly GCA_036785175.1. Lineage (NCBI taxonomy): Eukaryota > Metazoa > Chordata > Actinopteri > Scombriformes > Trichiuridae > Eupleurogrammus > Eupleurogrammus muticus. The sequence continues at coordinate 7,131,623 of JAYKQN010000015.1, read as the reverse complement.
GCCTTTCCTCCTCTAAGAAAAAAATTTAAAAAAAACCCGGCGATATGGTTTCTTTGGCAGCGCCGGGTTCATTGTGATACATAACCTTGATCAAACTATCCAAATAATTTATAAGACTCTGGCAGGATTCGCACAGAGAGCGGCGGGTTTCATTTTCCCCTCTTCGCTGTCAATCACACCTCGTTAGGAATTCACCGTTTGCCGCTTTCGGGGCCGCTGCCGTTCCTCCGGCTCGCCGCTTACGCGTTCTCCGCGTAATCCTGGGCCGAACATGAGCCCGCCGGTCACGTCAAATGAATGGTAATAATTGTCCTTTCTGTACTTGAGTCCGGTCTCCGTGGTAACCGCTACAACTCATTGACATGCGCATGGTAATGCTTTCTGACTCAACACGAGCAGGGTTACGGGTTTACTGGGATTTTTTTTTTTTTCACAGAAACCATGAATATCCAGGTGAAAACCCTGCTGCTGCAGCGTGCACCGAGCAGCAGCATCGCCGGTGACAGGAAGTCGATGGCGGCTCGCCTCGCACGCACAAACAACAGGGCCCGGGGAGGGGTAAAAAAAAAAGGAAAAAAAAAAACAGCAGCTCTGACTTAATGCAGATAAGTCCCATTAACCTTTGTGAGCTCACACCCGCCACCGCCTCTCCGTTCTGTTTCCCTGGGTCCACGCTGTCCTTCGTAGTCTCTCCATCTCTCTCATGAATGTTTGATGGCGCTGCCAGCTGCTCTCTAAGTCTGAGGGCGGCACGTGTTCTCGCTCAGAAACACAGGCCTCGCATTGTTGTTCTTTTTTTTTTTTTTTGCCCTCGGTGGCCTTTGAAAAAAAAAACAACGGCACACATGTGGTTGTATGCCGATTAAAAAAAAAAAAATAAAAAAATAAAAGCACTTTAACGATAAGAGTTTTGTTAAGTGTGGAATAACCGGGGCGGGTACTGACGCCGCTGTTTTACATTTATGAGAAAAAAAATCATTGTTTCGTGTCCAAACAACAGCGCCTCAGTCATTTCAAAAATCCGTACACAAAATTAAGCGTGGGCAACGCTCCCTTCCCACAGAGGCTGCCCTGACTGTGTTTCTGTGCACAGGAGTTTCATTTTCCAGCCTTTGTTTTCTATAGTTTGAGACTCCTTGTAGCATCCTGGATGAGAAATTCCTCGTTTGGAAGACACGGATCAGAGGGAAACATTTTCATTTATGCGTCAGGAGGCTCGACTGCAAAACATTCTGTACACTCCTTTTTTGTTTTTTCCTCCGGCCCTGCAGCAGACACACACAGCGAGAGCTTCCACCTATCCCGACACCCCGAGGATTCTCGGAACCGGCCCATATGTCTCCTCTGCGTCGTCACAGCAACGATCCCGGGCCTGTCACGCTCTTCCTTCTTATCGTGCAGGACGCTTAGTATAACGCTGACCAGCAGCCATGAGAGTAGAGGTAGATATACTCAGTGTTACGCCCCTACACAAAGCCTGCATAAAACCCCTGTGAAACTCAAAAGTTTACTTTTTTCTTTTAAATCTCCAATGGAATCTAAAAGCCTGAGACGGATTTCCTATGGGAAGAATAAACTAGAAAATATTTCTGGTTCTGTTGCGCGCTATTTTATTTCACTTTTTTTTTTTAACTGTCCATCGTGAGAACAACGTTATATAATTGCATGACTGACTGGAGGGCGTTTTCTGTGAAAGGGACGGGGTTGTGTAATATTTAAAAGGCATTTAGCAGCATCGGGCAGAACAAACACCACAGACATGGAATATAATATTCATACATTTTTTTTACTATATATAATCCAGTCAAAATAAGAATAGTTTTATGTCCGTGTAGCCTGCCATATCTTAACAGTAGCATAGAATCCATGTTTTAACAGTAGCATAGAATCTGTTCACAGTTACAAATGTTGGATTGGACCATTTTTGTCTGTGCCCACAGTTGGTGTCATCTGTCATCAAGAATATATGAAACAACCTCTATGAATATTGAAAAAAAAGATGAATTAAATCTAAAATTATCATCATCCTGTCATCGGTTATGCTCCCAATTGACCTCTCTATGGCCTCACGACACTAAACTGGTTTAGACACAACATATCCTATACCAAAGAATCTCCATGTGGAAAAATCCTCCTCGGTCGGACACTAACGTTGGCTCCTTGAACATTTTCAAGAGAGGAAGCTGTTATTTTCATTTATGAGAGCGGGACAGCAGCAGATGCCAGTTTGAGGAGAAATAATTCAGTGACTGTTGCAGCATATACCGGCTGAATAATGATTGGTAGTATATCAGTTTTTTTATTATGTAGTTGATTCCACTTTTTGATATTCCTCACACAGGATTCTGTAAAACATCTGTATATTATAATGCAGATGACAGGATGACAACTTTTCTGTGACTTCAAACTTCATCCAACTTTTTCCTCCTGTCACCTGTCCACCCGGCCAACACCAGGCACCAGGCAGACAGAACTGGGTCATGGTAAAACCCGAGGCCTCGCAGCTCCCGTTACCACCGGAGACAGAATGCGAGTCAAACGTCAGACTTCGTCTCGGACCATGATCCCGCCCCGAACGGCGCCGTCCCTCGGAGCGGTTAAGCCATGAGTATGGACCCGCTCGTGGCGCAATAACACACTTTTTTTTCCCAACTCCGAGCTAGTGGTTTGCGCAGTGGCTCAGAATGCTGATCCGAGCTCCGTGTTTATGTGGGTCATAGTTGTGCAAAGCAGTCACTGTGGGCTGTAGACGCTCTATTAGTGATGATTCAAAGAGCCGGGACTTACAACACTTTGACTGGAGGTCATTTGTTTAAAGGTAGCGAGTAACTGATATCACTTCACTTCCTACTCCGAGGAAAACACAGCTGTTCCGTTTCCAGCAGTCACCTCAGTTACTGATCCAACAGATACACAAGCTCATTACATCCCCGTTGCCTCATTAATCCCTTAATTGGCGCTATTTGTATCACATTAATTAACGTGTCTCACCGTCGCCGTCTTCAAATCGTTCTGGATATAGCGGGATTAGGTATATTTAGGCCTCTTGAACAATCCAATGAAGTGGTAAACTTTGGGCGAGAAGAGCTGCACAAGCTTAAAGCTGCAGTGTGTGAGATTTATCGACCTAAAGCAGCATCGAGTGGAGCTGACAGACACAAATGCAATGTAATAATCTTAAGTAGGTTGTAAATAGTACATAAGTAATTCAAAAAATAACAATTATTCCTGTGTTTTTATTATCTTAAATTGAAATGATTTTATCATTATTGGGAGAGGCTTTCCCACCATGTTGCACCACCATGTTTCTACAGTAGCCCACAGTGGACAAACCAAACAATTTCACTCCCTCTCTCTTTCTTTCTCCTATTTTGCACAAATACAAAAAAATTCATGCAGTGGAATGCATTAAGTTGCGTGCCAGTTTAGAGATAAATATTAGAGTAATTGCATTGTTCATTATGTCTCTTTAGTTTTTCCAATTCTGTAAATCCTGTGTTGAGATGCAGGTGAATGCCCTGCTATGTCTTATGCTTAATTTACCCTAGTGGATTTTAATATTGTATGTGGGGTATTTATATGTATATGTATATGTGTGAGGGATGCATTGTCATCTTTTAATAAAAATATATATTTAAGACTGTGGTGCTTTTGTTGATTGGTGTTGTGATTTGTCCATCTGACACTCTTTAGATCTGACTAAATCTCCAACAACTCCTAGAATAGAGATTTTAACTGAAGAATATTCATTTCTATAGCTCATCAGATGTTATGTCGTGCTAGACAAGTCAGCATATCTGAGTATTTGAATGATCTTGGGAGTTTCACCAACCAAAGCAGATTACGGACGGTTCAGATGGACTCCTGAACCTCTACAATCATGTGCCGCCTTTACGATTACAGAATACAACGTATTTTCCCAGACCTGTAGGGGGAAAACATGAAATGACTCTCCCAACAAGTATTACGCACACAAGACAACATGTGAGTCAACCGGAGCCCCAGTGTTGCCCAGAACGAGGTGACTGGTATTAAAACCCTCTTAATGATGCCCATCAGATCACCGAGCATCTCCGTGACTCAGCAGGCAATGAAATAAATGAACAATCAGAAATTACAGCGTATTATCTAAACTCCACGCGGATAATCATGTATCCACAAGGCTCCAATCTGTGCGGTTCTTTACAGTAGTTTAATAGCTTTTTTCTCATGTTGATTAACCTCACAGTCCCTCTTTGCACATTTCTTTACTGACGCAGATACTATCTGCTCTTGCTCAGCTTCCCCCGGGCCACACTAAAAAACATCAGTTCTGCACCACAACAGTTTCCCTTGTACACTGACTATAGGCTCTAAATACATTTCAAATATCCTTCTCCTGAGGACACCCGCTAAAGATTTATCCATAAGAATGTTTACTGAACGAAAAGCGTTGTGTTTTAGCTTGGGACCGTGTTAATGGCACGTTCTTGGAGACGAGATTAATGTGATACTGTATGTACGATATACAGCATCTTGTAATAGGCCCCAACACCTTGGTTGTTGCTACGCCTGTCAATTTGTCCAATTTCACACAGTATAGTTCACAATGAAAACGTGGCAGGTTCGCCGCTCAAAATTATGAGTCATTTCTGAAACAGGAATAAACAAAAACCCTGTGGTTTTCCAGCTGGCAGCTGACCGGCTGGAATGACTCACATCAGAGGCAGATAGCTGCAGCTCAGTAGGTAATGTACGGTTCAGTGTGTAGTTTCTTCACACTCCTGTTTAGGCTGAAATGGCATCTAACTAAGTACCTCAATGTATAGGACAGGGGTCTCCAACCCTGGTCCAAGAAAGCCGCTGTGGGTGCAGGCTTTTTGTTTCAAACCGAGCAGTAACACCTGACTCTCTAGGACCGGGGTCGGTGACCCCTGCTGTAGGAGAACCTACAGCAGCTATGAAAACCCAGGAAAGAGTGGGACAAAAAAGTCTGTCTTTACAGCCATTATTTGCTGTGTCCCCTCCCCCTTTAGATAAAAACAGCTCAATCTAAGCTAATACACACATGACAATCTTGTTTTAATTATATATTTTAATGAATAGTATATATTAGATGCTGCTGTACCTTTCAGATAAACATGGAGGTGGTTGGAAATGGAATCCCTGATTGACTACATGTATCCAACTAACTTGTTTAAAAAAAGAAAAACAAATGAAATCCCTGTTAAGGGAACCTAAATACCACACATTATATTGCACTAAACAACAAGTTTAAATCTGCATGGCCCTCAAGCAGAAAGTCAGCATTCAGAGCAGTTAACAATGCATGTAGAAGGCAAGTGTTGTATTCTGCTAGTTAATCCTTGTAGGATATTATAGCAAAGTATGATGAGGAAAAAATATAAGATCAGGCTTTAATTATGGTCTAATACAAATTGGTTTAGCTGCTCAGCAAACTCGTTCATTCGGTTTCACTCTTTAACATAACAAGAGAAAAGGATTAAATGTGCTTTACAGAGATAACACTAACTTGGATAATGTTGGCAGGGGTTGTCGCTAAAGTTAACTTCCCCAAATCCAATAAAGAGCAGAACAGAGCTCCTAATGATATAGCAGAACCCCAGAACCAGCTTCCACACAGTTGAGAAATACTACACAGTGCACATGCTAGCTGTCGGCAGGGCTATTTTTAATGTAACCTGCAACCACACAAACTTATTCAGTTAAAGGTGCAGTGTGTAGCTTCTAGTGGTGTCTAGTGGTGATATTTCAGATTGCAGCCACATGAGTAACCCAGTGTGTAGGAAAAATGCAGAAGGCTGTCTCGAAAGAAAAATAAAGGATTCTTATTTGAACGGAATTATTTCTTTATTACAACATGAAGTCCTCACTAAGATCAGGGAGGTCTGCTGGAACCAATCCCAATGTACTGCAGGGGAGAGGAAGGGTTACACCACAGACAGGTCGCTAGCCTATTGTAGTTAATTACAACATACTTATAAATATTATATTCCATTTCTGCCAAGTCTGTCCTGATAAATGCTGCTGAATGCAGCCAAATCATTCACACCTCTAAAAATAGAGCAAACACTGGTGCGAAAAAGTCTTTGCTGATTTCTTATTTATGATATGTTTTTCACTCCTGTGTGACCAAAATTCAAATTTTAGTCAAAGACAACACGTGTGAACACAAAAGGCTTTTATTATTGAGGAAGGAAAAAAAAAAATCCAAACTGACATATACCTGTGTGTAAAAAGTTATTGCCCCCTAATCCTACTAACCTAATGGGCCCTTAGCAGCAATCAAGTATTTACAATATGTTCCAATGAGTCGGAGCTGTGGAGGAATTTTGGCTGACTCATCTTTGCAGGATTGAGGAAACATGAACCACCTTTTTATTGTCATGCCCTAGCATCTCAATAGGCTTCATGTCAGGACTTTGTCTTGACCGCTACATTTCATTTTTCTTCAGCCATTCAGAGGTGGACTTGCTGCTGTGTTTTGGATCATCGCCCTGCTGCAGAGCCATTGTTTTAGCTTAAGGTCACAAACAGATGGCTGGACACTCTCCTACAGGATTTTTGGTAGACAGCAGAATTCATGGGTCCATTTATCACAGCGAGTCTTCCAGGTCCCGAAGCAGCATAACAGCCCCAGACTATCACACTACCACCACCATATTTTACTGTTGGAATCAGGTTCTTTTTCTGAAATGCAGCATAACCAGTTGTAATGGGACACACACCTTCCAAAATGTTCAACTTTTGTCTCGACAGACCACAGAGTTTTTTACCAAAGGTCTTGAGGATCATCAAGATGTTTCCTGGTGAAAGTCTGTTTCTTATGGTGGAGTCATGAACTCTGACCTTAACTGAGGCAAGTGAGGCCTGCAGTTCTTTGGATGTTGCTGGGGTCTTTTGTGAACTCTTGGATAAGTCGTCGCTGCTCTCGGGGTAATTCCAGTTGGTGTGGCTGTAATCAGGCCTGGGTGTGGCTAGAGAAATAGAACACAGGTGTGATAAACTAAAGTATGCTTATGTTTTAACAGGGGGGGGGCAATCACTTTTTCAACAGAGCATGTAAGTTTGGATTTTTTCTACCTTAATAATACAAATTTTCATTTAAAAACTGCATTTTGTGTCCACTGGTGTTATCTTTGTCTAATATTGTATTTGTTTGATTATCCTTAACATTTAAGTGTGACACAAAAACAAGAAACTAGGACAAACACTTGTTCACAACACTGTAAATACTCCAGTCAACAGCCTCTCGTACACAGCTTTAACTTATGGTGAAATCCAACTCTTGACAAGGCCTGCTGTGCCTAGTTACAGTTGCACAGCTATGATTGGACAACCGCTGTTTGGGGGGCGGGGTTAGCAGTTAAAAATCCTGAGGCTCTATGATTGATCTTTATATCTATATATCCTCTGAACGCCTGATCAAATATCTCTTTGACCTACTGGAGAGTCAGCAAGGGTACAGGAAGTGGAAGCAGCGAGCAGGAAGATGGAGGGCGAAGGGCCAGACATGAAGGCCGGGGACGCGCGCACACACACACACACACACACTATTTGCCTGGAAGGACCGTGCCTGCAGGCTCTGTTGCTACTGCAGGGCTGATGTAAAGAGAGAGCCTGTTTTCTTCTCCTCCATCCTAACTTCCAACACAGCAGTGCTCCCTGCAGGCGGCGGCCATCCCTCAGTGTGAAGGCGAAGACCATAAAACCCACGCGCTCCCCTCCGAGTGGCCTTGAAGACTCTGAATGTCAGACAATACAGGAAGGCAAGAGCGCAGCTTTTCCTTTTTTCTCGCGCGCGGAACCGACAACCGCTTGAATGCCAGGTATCTTACGGCGCCGTGAAGGGCATTCCTGTGGGATGCGTGGCGACGGCGCCCACCACCACGGAGGAGATCAGCCACGGTTCTAATGAGTGGATGCATTAGTGCCTTTTTAGTCAGCCTGGGTTGGCCTTACCTCGCTGGCGTAGAATCCTGGTGGGCGTGATTCGGGCTGAGCTCTCTAGTAACATTGCATAGGATATAGGATGTTACATAATCATGTCACGGTTTAATCTGGCTGGAAACGAAAAGTCAGAGAGTGCGAGAGGCCCATTTCTGCTAATCAAGGGGAGTTGTGCAGACATATTTCGGGCTTCACGACCATCATCAGATCGTAATTAACCACCACGCCATGATCGACAACTCGGCGAGGGGGGGGCAAAGGCCACATGCAGTTGACGGGTTGAGTGCGTTCAAGTGTGTGCACCTGCCTGTGGATTAAAGCTGAGGTGTAGGGCGGCGCAAAAGAGCAAGGACAGTGTGTGTGTGTGTGTGTGTGTGTGTGTGTGTGTGTGTGTGTGTGTCTGCAGGCCGCGTTAGACCCCACTGAGCCCGGTGTGTGTCGGGGAGGGCAGGCTGACTCATCCTCGCCCCCAGGCTCCAGCTCCTCTTTCCCCCTTCTCACCTCGTCTTTCTGTCTGTTCATCTCATCTCATCGGTGAACTTCACGCTAAAGCAGAACTAATTTGATGAAATCCCCTCCAACTTGCGATGTTCAGCGTGGGTTTCTCTGTGAAAAGAAAGTGGGGGGGGATATGGTGGCGGAGAGCGAGGCAGACGGGCAGACGGGCTGACAGACGAGCGGTAGCGAGGGCAGGGACAAGGAGCAGAACGCCAGGGCGCATTCGTCCTGACAAGCGTTCATGTTGGTTGCGGCGTTATGGGGATCCCAAGGCGTTCTTCCCTCTCTCTGTAGGCAGCGAGGTGGGGGGGGTATTGGAGGGCCACTTCATGGTCTGTTCCATCCAAAAACTGTCCCGGAACAAGCGACCCCCAGAGGACTTTTTGCAGAAATTGGATTGAAGTCTTCCTGTCGCTAGTGGAAAGTACTGCTATAATTCACATATGAATTGATGCTTTGTCATAGTTGTATGAATTTTTATACTTTTTGGTGTCAATACAACAGTTTGCACAGACTGATTTATTGTCTTGAGTTGAATTTGCTGGACGAGTGTCAGTTAGCACAGGTTTGGTTCTAGTCTCTGCAGACATGGAGCCCAAACGTGTTAATTTATGTTCATGTGCATCTTAAACAAAAGATTGATAGGTAAACTTTAGGGGGTTTTGTAGGTGTTTTTGTTGTTTAGATGGAGCTGGGCTTCTTCATCTTCATGCTAAGCTAAACCAAGCTTATCAGAGTTCAGATTTGTATTTAAAGCTACAATGTAAAGCTGCAACACTTAAGTGGATTGATCGATTATTTCCCAACTATCACATTAATCACCAACTATGTTCATAATTAATTAATCGATATGAGTCATTTTTTTAAAGAAGAAAATGGCAAAAATTCTCTGTTTCCAGCTTCTCAAATCTATTTTCTGGTTTGATCTTTAGGTTGTGGACCATTGGTCTGTTTGGGAAACAGTGAGCGACATGATTTTATAAACCAAACAACAAAATTGATGAATCATTTTATTAATCGATACATCTCTTGATTCTCAAAGTCGTCCGAGCCCAAGTACAACATGCAAGATTCAGTGGCATTGACAGAATATACTCATCTGAATGTTCTAATAAGTATATAATCATGTTTTCATGCTTGCAGGACTCAGCTGGTGCTGATTATCACTCACAGTACAGTAAAGGTTAAATCAGTAATTCCCCAGAAGGAGCCACGGGGTCCCACGGCTCAGACGGGAGATGCTACAATGCATAAAAACCAACTGCGGATTCATCATTTGTAGCTTTATGATGTTAATTGTAAAAAAAAAAAAAAACTCTTTGTTGCAGAGTTACCTTCCTTTGTCTCTTTAATTCATTCAGGACTCCTGTGATGCACATTCTCCCACTTTTGTGGAAAAGAGCTGCAGGGCATCTGAAACCAAAATCCATTTATTGACAACTTATTAACATTTACAACTCTAGACTTACATGCTCAGCAGCTGTAAGGATCTTGGCAAATATAATACAAAATAAATTTGCCGATATGACTTATTTGTGCATTGCTCCTTGGTGGTTTTTACCACCGTGCGTCACTTTTTTGTGTTTACGAGACCAAACTTTCACGCTTCCATGAAAGATATGGATATTGTTTCTTTGTGTGTGGAAAATGCTGCTGCTGTTTTTTCTATTTCTATAAAAACCACAACAGCTTTTCCCATCTGCTTTTCCCTGGTTTTATTTTCATGTTGCTCCACCATCCTAAAGTAAACATTTATCATCTATTGTGGCATGTTAGAGATATTTCCAACTGTCTCCGCTATCACACAGTATGGTCTTAGTATGGCAAACAGCTTACAATGAAGAGCACTGACAAGTTCAAAGGCCCTGAATCAAACAGGAAATAAAAGGAGGGAAATAGCAGATCTGAAAAAAAATGAAAGACAAAAGCGCTGGAGAGATTCTTTTCTTTGTCTTCTGGCTGGTGAAAGAGATGAGTGTGCATAAGCGGTGTGTGTGTGTGTGTGCGTACGTATTCATATGCAACTTTAAAGAATGTATGTGTGAGAAAAGGAGGGGACTCCAGCTGTGTGTTTATCCTGCACCAGGGAAGACTGTGTCAAGCCAGCTGAGATGACAGAGCAGACTACAGGCTGCATACATAAACACACACACACACACACACACTTGAAGGTGTGTATTGTCGCTCTCCCGGTGTTTGTGCATTACTCGTGATTCATGCTGAATAGATGCACTACAGCAGATCTGTCTCCAGGAGGCGAATTTCTGAAGTCAACACAGCAGTTTCCACCCTGTGCATTTGCCTTCTTGTGGTGAAAACACGCGGCATTCAGCAAAGTCAGCATCCGCCTCATTACACCTGTGTGTCCTTACACAAGACCACACACACACACATACACACACACACACACTTTAAGCTTAATTTTACAGCATGTTCTTTGCTGGATTTGACCCTCACGCGACCCGCTGTCACTGTAAACGGACGTTTGCAGCGGTATTAGCGGGTCACCTGACCTGCAGCATCTTGGCATCGGTTACCAAAACAAGAGCGCGAGGTTACGGTGGTGAGACCTGGATAACCCGCATCCCCACCCATCCAACCCTGAAGCCACCATCTGTCCACCTTACATAACTGCAGAGTAGATTATTAAACGCTACGGTTAGCTCGGGCTCTATTTTGAAAGGCCAGTGTAAATGTTTCAGAGTATAACGATATATCACTATGTATTTCTGACCTCTGACCTCTTAAAATAAATTCAAGTCTACTAAGCTCCTCATCACATGTTGCAGTGTCTCCCAGTTTAGTTATATTCATTGTCTTGATTCACCAGGAAATAATACTGATCATAAAAAAGTAACAAAGTAGTAAAAAAAAAAAAAAAACCTTAAAGGTCACCATGGTGCAAGGTTCAACTTCAAATGTCTGGTTGTATCTGAACTGGAAAACAGGAGTCATTTTTTATTGTTATTTATTTTTAGAGAAAAAGTTTGGATTCTGACTTAAATCTCAGATCCCATAGAAGCTCATCAATCAACACAAATAAAAAAAATGTCAGTGACAAGTGGTATTTCAAAGTCCCATTTATTTATTTTTTAACAAAAAAAGTTTCCAGCACATAACACCCCATAAAAGCACAACTCCATCATTCTAACATTTGCTTGCATAGTAATTTTTCTTTTATTTTTTTTTATTGTCTCTTGGCAAGAAAGAGAATTTGCATATTTGCTAAAATGCTGAATATCCCTTTGAGGATATTTTGTTTTCACTAGTGTTTTCAGGGTCAACAAATTTCATTATAATAAAACCTTTCACTGCCCTTTTTTCGTGGCGATTTTTGTTTTGCATGCTGTTGAACAACACGCAGCCTAATGGAGCCGCTAATCAACTGGGATTTAAAAATGCACTTCTTGGTGCACATTTGCACAGGGATCAGCAGGCTGCCGTACAGGACACTATCTGTTGCTAACCCCCCTACTACACTATCATTACTGTGATCCATGACAGCCAGGTGTTCTCCTAAGAGCTCTGGAAGAGATTAAAGCCTCTATCTGTCTCTCAGCCCGCTAAGCACCTTTTCAGCCTCACTCAATGGGGCTGAGACCGGGGCCTTGAATAGAAACGGCGGCAGGACCAATCACAGGCAGGGGAGGGGTTCTTCTGTTCTGTCCTTTTAATAAAGTCACTGAGAAAACAGCACCGCACTGTGGCTCAAGCACGCCACCTGGTGTCGGTGAGGTGAAGTGTGCAGGCTCTGCTTAGTGATGTTATGTGGAACTTTCTAGTATGTGATATTGTGGGTCTCATATGACTTTGCATGGGGGACTTAAACTAAAGAATACTGAGAAGAGACAACCCATTGTTCCACTGTGTTGTGCCGATAAATTTCTTCCTGACTGCAGCAGGGTGGAAAGACTGTTAGTCAGGTAAATGTGATTCTCAATGATTCACTTTACCTTATTCCTGCAGCACCATGATGTAAATGTAATTAAAAATAAATAAATAAATAAGAGAGCACGACTTATGCGTTTAGCTCAACAAACTACTACAGGGCATATGTATGTATATATACAAGTAGAAATATGTATTATATATGTATGAATTTGAATTTATGTATAATTGAATGTATGCATATGAATGGATACACACACTTGTTCTGTCTAAAAATTCAAATAAACAGATAATTAAAAAAAATTAAAAAACAAAATGAGGGAAGAACACCACCGGGAGTACATTTTGCCCAAAAGATTTGCTTTAATTGATTGTTAAAAATAAGTAAGGCTAAGAGACGCTGTAGTACACCATGGTGTGTGTGTGTGTGTGTGTGTGTGTGTGTATACACTGCTGACTTGGACCAGAGGGGAGTCCCTGCCAAGTTAACGACGACTTTTATGCAGATGAGAGCGACGACACAGACCTGTGGAGGAGAAAGTTCCCCGCATCACGCTGTGCTGGGATGATGCTCCCCCCTGCAGTGGATATAAAACTGATTGTGTTGTCTCTGCTTTAAAAAACAAACAAAACAAAAACAAAAATCAGGCCTCGCTCTCTCCCTCCCTCCCTCCCTCCAGAGACATAGTGCATAGCCGAATAAAGTCACCCCCCACAAAACAAATTCATATCATTGCAACAGCAACAATGAACTCAAGCCATTTTCATTTTTCATACACATATAATCATATATATTCATATTCAATGTACAAAGATACATTCTGAATTGCAAAGGCTCAATCATTGAAATAAATACTGAAATGGCTAAACTGTAATAACATTTCTCTCCTCTTTGAGGGAAAAGACCCACACACACAAACACATTCTCTCATGTAGAGGACAGGCCTCATCTGATCAATACAAAGAGGACAGAACACAGAACATACCAGTGCAGTCTACTGGTACAAACAGGCCAGAGATACAGATCTCAGATTACATATCTCGTGTACTAGATATTTCGACTGCCATCGACAGCCTTAAGACGGACCAAAGGAAAAAAGAAAAAACCCAGAAAGGTCATAAAAATAGTTTTAAAACATTTTCTGAAAAAGGTGTTTGCCATGGGGAGGGGATATTGCTGAGAATGTCAAATAATCAACAGTGTCTTGTAGAAAAAAAAAAAGGGACACGAATGTTGTGGGTTTGGACCTCTGAATGTCAAGATAAAGGATTAGAGACGGGGGGGTAGGGTGGGGGGGGTTACATAACTGTAACAGCGTGGCTGCTTGTCTTATCCGCTCATAACAACAGGTCCAGCGCGTTCTCCTATACCCAGAAAGTATTCAGCATCAAAAGTCTAAAAATATATCTTATCTACGCACCAGGAGTTCTTGTTACAAAAAGCTTGCATGTTATTTATATAGAGGCAAACACGCTGCTGAACTACCGTCTTTAAATCTTTAACCTTTGGTAGGAAACGTAACATTCGTTCAAGAAAAAAATAAATACTCTTGTCACACTTGAAAAGCCTTTAGTCCTTTCAAACCGTGATACCTAAGGCAGAGTTAAATATTCATACCAATATTTTCAAAGTGCCTGCCAGCCATCGCCAGGGGAGACAGAGACGACAACCTTGTGTAATATTGGATTAAATACACGACTATGGTCGGACGTCAGCAATGCAACCAAACTTAAAGGATTCTCAGTAGGTAGTGGTGGATACATTCTCGTTTCTGAATTAAGGGATTTTGTCAAGTGTCAGTCGGCGAGTTTAAAAAAAAAAAAGAAAAAGGAAACTTTGACCTCTATTACAGCTGCAGTTTATGCCTCGTGTGTTGACTTTACATTAGTCACAGTGCCAAGTGTCAAATGTTCTGAATCAATGAATGTCTGCTGTCTTTGAAACACATTTTCTGCTCCAGAATCCTTAAGAAATTTCTAACCCATTCAAAGAGAACATATTCTGTGAATTAAACATTCTAAAAATGTCCTTTCTTTTAAAAACACACAAAAAACAATCATGTTTTATGTATAAAGTAACTTTGGGGATCAATGTGTAAAACTAAATTAACACAATTGAGACACTCAGTTCCAAACCTGAGTGAAATTAACCTAAAGCTTCCTTTGGTTATAATAATTGGATGTAAAGTGGGCTAATTAACATTCCAAAGTTAGCCTTTTTCAAAGCATAGAATATTGGAAAGAAAAATCAATATCTACCAAGATAATGGATTTCCTCTATTTTGGTTCAGGTTGCAATAGATTTTTTTTTTAATCAAGTACTATCAACTTAAAGTATTTTGACTTTTTTATGGTTAGAGTCTTTAAAGATTCTGAGAATACCTTCAACGGTAATAAACAAGCGTCTGGGTTTTGCAAGCACAGTCTTATTTTTCCAGAATATCTAATGCCTACTGGAGCTCTGACACATGAGAGGCACAAACTGTGGCTACGTTTACTGTGTTGAATATTTCCATGTGCTCACAAACATCTCATACATGAATCTGTGATGTACTGCATTTGCCTTGAACAAACCCTGAGCCAGAGACAGCTGGCCATCGATTTGATTTCTTGTCTTGCATACAATCAAAAGCCAAGTTCTCCAAAGGAGTGAAAAAAAATTCAACATTAAACAGGACCTGTCGACACAAACCTCTTCAGATCAGCTCCTATATATTATTGCCCAAATTGTATGTCGTTGGAGGGGAGCTTGGGAACTCACAGGTGATATGGCTTGCATTCAACCACTCATTCTTCTTTCAAACTGGATCATGCTCAGTCCAGAGTCAGGAAACAGCAGCTGGACTGCGGGGAGGGAGTCTCATAATGTCAGGTTGCAAATGTGAATCAAACAAAAGAAGTAATAGGCTGTCAAATAATATTAAAAATAAGAGCAAGAGGCATCATAACTGATTCAATTCCTTAAACATGGAAAACATTGAAACAAAAAAACGGGTAATAAACATGCAGTTGTGTGTTTGCGCTGCTCCGTCTCCCTGCAGGAAGCAGCGTCTGCTCGTTTTCATTCTTATTGTTCAGCTTTAAGGAAAAAAAAACAAAAACAAAGTGCTGATTAAACTCGCGCTCGCTGAGGCGAGTCGTCCTCCTGACTCCTGCGGGGGGCAGCAAGTTCGGGGGGAAGGCAAATCAGGCCCTCGGGAGGTCAGGGGTCAGAGTTCAGTCCTCGTTTACCCGGACCTGCCAGACGATGAGGTGGCTGCGCTCGGCTTTAGCCGGCGGGTTCTGCAGTTTCATGGGGGGCTCGTCGCCGTCGTCCGTCTCCCCGTCCTCGTCACCTGAACACACAACACACACGTTCTATTCTCCTCTGCAGTAGCAGCTGGTGCCGCGACAGGATCGTTTTTCATCTCATGAAAGGAGCTCACCCATCCTGAAGTCGATGTAGCCTTCTCCTCCGCTCATCACCAACATGGACTTGGTTCCTTCCTGAGATGTGGCGTCTGCTGCCTTCTCCCCTGCTGCGTCCCCTGAACCCGACGCAGAGGGAACCGAGTGGCCTGAAAGCAGACACAGTAAAGCAGTGTAAAGAACACTGAACATGTCTGGCGGGATGAAGTTGCTGCAGCAAGCTGGAAGAGTTTTTGACATATATAGCCTGATATAAAAAATATCTCAGGTAAATTCAGTTGCTGCAATAAAAATAAAAAAAGCAACAGGGTGATGTGTGAATGAACATACAAGTGTAAAATAATATAGGAGGGGTCAGATGACTAGAGAAGGTGTTATGCAAACATTTTTCATTTATCTGATTTTCATATAACCCTGAATTTTAAGAAGATAAGAATATGGCTATAGGTTACAGCCTGACTACGGGAGGATGAGAAAAGTTCAAAGTTCAAAGTCCTTCACTATTAACATGATTTAAAAAAAGTGAGGCTCATAGTGATAAATATTTTTTCATGGCATACATCCCCATTACAGCCCTGAACTCTAAAGGACTAATAGAGTCATCAACTTCAGAAATGTATTATATTTAGGTATAGTAGTAGTAATACTAGTAATACTGTATCGTTGTTTAACCATAGACACATAAAGGCCCACTGATGTCATAACAAGGGAATACATTTTATTGCACATCACAGTATATAATGTGCAGTAAAGTCCTTAACTAAATCACTGAGAAATTCACAAGTTCAAAAGTATAAGGATAATATTTATACCACACACAGACACACAATTTAATAAGGAGTTTGGTCAGATGTGGTGCAGAGGAGGTAAGGTGATGTTTTGTTTACCTGGGATGGCGGTGAAGAACTTCACAGCATCCCGGTGTCCATGGAAACAGAGCTGAGCGTGAGCCATGGAGCAGTATGGAACAAAGGTCCCGGCAGTCACTTTGTCACTGCTGTCGTCTCCGTAGACACGGACCACGCCTCCTGGATGGTTCCCTGCTCCTTTGGTTAACTTGTTGGCTGCTAAAGACAGGAAGACGCACATGTGTTGTTACTTTAATTCTGAAACATTTAAAATGCTCACTGTAATAGTATGTTGAAGTTGGCTGAAAAATACTAAAAGGTTGACTGAGCATTAAGAAAAAAGAAGAAAAAAAAATTGTCCTCACTCTCCGTCAGAGGGATGGAGATGATGACTCCGTTGCCAGTGCCGATCCACAGGCGGTTACATGACACCATGAGAGCCGTGATCCGGACGAACGAGAAGCCCAGTTTACCCGTACCTGTGACAGCATTACAGAGACACACGCTTTACACCGACGTGTTCAGTGGAGGAGAGAGATTGGGTTTTGGACAGGGGGAGGAACTGACCCAGCATCTTGCTGACGTAAGGCTCGATATCGACGTCCTGCAGGTGCTGGAAGGTGTGAGCGTGGAACAGCCGCAGGGTGGAGTCCAGCCGGATGGACACCCAGATGCCGTCCCCGTCCCAGGCCAGCTGACGCACCTGGCTGTCCTTACGCGGGTGGGCATCGAAGGACTTCTGCAGAGGGAGACGAGGAGTGGTTTATAACGAGTCGGTTGGCTTATCTGCTCCTCTGCGGGGAAGGGGTTATGGCTCTTTACCTCTATCTTCATGGCTTTGGGCTGCACCACATAGATCTTGTTCCTGTAGCCGCACCACACCTTGTCGTGTACCACGGTCATGCAGCGGATGGAGTGGTGAGGTCTCCCCAAGTCCAATAGGTGGTAGTTGGTCAGATCCCACTGTCCGTCTGAGGCCGACAGAGGAGGGTCAAATATAAAGGTTATATTTACACATACACACCTATGACAGGAAAATAGGGTTTCAGTTTCAGCCAAGCCTTTTAATTTCTTTAGGTTTTCGCCAGAAATGATTTTCTTTTCAGTGCACTTCGGTTGTGAAGCTGGTGTTGGCTTACCTACTCCTCTGTGGAAAATAGCTAACGTGCCGTCAGAGAGGCCGACCAGGACCCGTCCTTTCACATGCCTGTGGGAGACAAAACAGCGATGTGTTCACAGGCCAGATTAGAGGAGCAGCTGTGGGACAACAGAAAGGTTGCAATGAATCCTCACTGCTGCCAATTATCTAAATGAACTTACACTATGCCGAGCACGGAGTCTTTCAGCTTAATAGAGTGGAGACACTTCTTCCACTGAGCAACAGAGGAGTGGACGTACACACTGGAGAGAGAGAAATTCTGTTCACGTATACGAACACATGATGAAACTTAATATATTTTAAAAGAAATATAATTTTAAATCTCACCATCCATTCTGAGCCCCCAGCCACATGGTGGGCAGGACGCTGCTCATCTTTTGGGCCTCCTCTCTCATCAGGTCCTGCTCCTCTGCGGCGGGGTTTGAACTCACGCCGTCCTTCACCAGATCACTCTCCCTGACCATCAGAGACACGGCAGTGGTCATGTAGTGAAACAGTAAAAGGTTTTACTCGCTGGTTTGTCTATGGATGGCCAAATGCAGTTTTATTGGACAAACTGGTGTCACCTCTGAGAGTAGTTGGCTGGGGTCTCTGCTGTGTGCTGGGCCCCCAATGGGTCGGTGAACACGTGTTCCGTGTAGACTCCCCTCAGGTTCTCCCTCTGGTTGGCGAGCCCTGTGCTGGCCTCCGTCGCCTCTGTGGCTTCCTCTGCTGATCTGGATTCTGTAGAGAAGTGGATTACTTAGTGAACAACTGCACTCACTAATACTCACACAGCAGGTAAACACTCGTAGTTTATTCTATTACCTGCTTCTCCTCCGGGACTGTCTGCAGTCTGCGGAACAGCAGCCGTTCCTTCAGCTGCGCAGCCCACCACGGTGATGCCCCCGAGCACGCCATCGCCGCCCGGTGACGTGCTATTGGTGACTGGTGAGACAGTGTCTCCCGCTGGTCCCGCCTCGCAGTTCAGAGACACTTCTTCACCCGCTGGATAGTCTGTTTCTCTGGCACCTGAATAACAAAGCACATAGGAATATGAACCTAACATGTTGTTAGATATTGGTGCATTTATCTGACAACCAATCAGAACTGAATGTTCATTCTCCACCTGACTTAATGTAGATAGTTAGATGGAGAATATGATTGTGTAAAAAGGTAAATATTTGTACATATACACATGTTTGCATGTGGCTTGTAATGTTGATCAGCATCACCCGTAAATCCATCAGTGAAGAAACAAGACATTCCTTTGCTGCATTCATGTTTAGTTGGTTATGTTTAGTCTCAGATCATTTTAATAAATCAGCTGAGACCAGGGCTGGGATATTTTTAGGTTTAATGGGCTAATTAGATTTTTTTTTATTATGGTTTGTTAATAAAAAGACAAAATAAAATAGGATTTCTACAGTGCTAAATATGTTTCATACTGCTTCAATATCAAGGCTAAATACTGATGTTTTAATTTCATTTTATTTTGTTATTCTTGAATGATTTGTTCATTACTTTGTGAATTGTGTTTTTATTGTGTTAATGAAATCCCTGCTCTAAACTAACTAAAAATACAAAGGCATGGTTTTAATAAGTGCTTTTAAATTCAATTTAACCCCTGGCCACATCACCATTCACTCAATCATATAAATGCATCTACTTTTCGTATTACATAGTTGCCTCTACATTCATACATGTCAGTAATTAACATTTTTAATTCATTTTTAAATAGAATCTTTAAATATGCTAATGTAGAAATAATTTTACATTATTGGTATGCTTTTAGCATGCTGCAGCAAAACATGGAAAAATCAACACATATCTAAAGACAAGAAGAATATTCTGATAACCACTACTAATCATTTTATTTTTTATTTTATGGATTTTCAAAGATTGGAATCTATGGTTCTGTATTGCTATGCTTAATATTAACCAAACCGCAGTGAAAAAAACAAGAAAGTAATAGTAGATGTGTTTCAACAAAGGAAAACGGACAACCTTTGTGGCCAATCACAAATAAATTTCTAAATAATGCGGTGTGCATGAACGCACCGCAAAATACAAATCCATGAACCAGCTGGTCTCCACCAAGTTTAAACATTCATTTGACTTTCTATATCTTAATAAATTGTGCAAGTCGACGAAAGCTCTTGAGTTGTTGACTGAAAAAAAGGTTTAATTCAAAATCGTGAAAACAATTCTATGATATATTTGGACCAAACGAGCCAGCTCTAATTTAGCTGTAGAGGTCACCAGCTGACCTGGCACACTGGCGATGCAGAGGACATGGGAGTTACAAACAAAGAAGCGCTCCAGGATGTTTCCAGGCTGGTTGGCATCAATGACGACAGCTTTAGTAGTGGACTGGGTACTGGTGCAGATCCACACCAGTGATGACATCTCCTCCTGCTGTCGCAGCTCCTTCTGCTGCTCCTGCAGACACATAGCAGAAGGCAGCTGTTAGGCCGGCTTCTTACCCTAATATAGGTGTGTTTGCATTGATTATTCATAATACAATGCTAATAAAGTTGCATTGAGGCAATCAGACCTTGAGTTCTTGATCCAGTTTATCCAGGCTGCTCTGAGATCCGATTCTCTTTTTCGGGCTCTCCGGTCCAGACAAATCACTGTAAAACACGCTGGCTCCTACGATGGAACCTCCATCTCTGGTTTTACCTCCAGAGAGGTTTACGCCGGCTGCACACCACAGCTGAAGAGTGGACACGCACACACACACACACACAGTTACAGCAGGAAAACACAGTCACA
Organism: Eupleurogrammus muticus; assembly: GCA_036785175.1. Classification (NCBI taxonomy): domain Eukaryota; kingdom Metazoa; phylum Chordata; class Actinopteri; order Scombriformes; family Trichiuridae; genus Eupleurogrammus; species Eupleurogrammus muticus. The sequence goes on along the minus strand of JAYKQN010000015.1, from coordinate 7,111,115 downwards.
TAAAATACGTAACAGTTGAAAACAACCAAATACCTTCATAGAAGCATCTTTCTCGTCCAGTGGTCTGAGAGAGACAGGAACAGGGAGATTCTTCATCTTATTTTCTGCCTGACCACCATTAGCCTGGAAAATAAAAGAAGAGACATCGTCACAGTGGATATTGCAGGACTTGTAGCATTTTCTGCCTGTCTACTTACTTTGTACTTTTTAGGCAGACTCCATCCATAGGCCTGCACTCTGCCGTCCTCCTTCTGGACGTGGGCTTTGACCTGCTGGTACTGTGCTCTCTTCTGTTCTCGCCTGGACACCACATTATCGGACGCAACTCTGCAGGGACATAACAGCAGTTTGCTGACAAAAGATATTTTCTTTAGGTTTGCCTGAATTCCCTAATGTTAATATTTTTTATCGAAAGATTAACACTCTGGCGTGGATGGCAAGGGGGAGAAAATAAGAGAAGCATCTCGATAAAATGGATGTTTTAGGAAGTCTGATGCCCAGTTAGATCCCTGACCTTTACATTTAATTGACTAACAGTACCAGTAAACTTACTCTTCATTGAGGAAGTCGAAGGCTTTGCTCTTGTCGCTGGGCAGCTGCTGCAGGGCGCTGCTCCTCTTCTTGACGGACGGCTGGATCTGAGAGGTGGGTGCGTTGTACTTGACATTGACGGGGGACTCCGTCGCCGGCTTCTTGGCCGGCGCGCCTGACGAGCTGAACAAACGGCTGAAACTGGAGGTGTAAGGGCCGGGCAGTGGAAGGGGGAAAAAAAAAAGAGAGAGAAAAGAGCACACAGACAAACGTATAGACAGGGTGGACACAAGCGGTAGCTCGAGCAGCAGAGGTAGGGTTCAACATTTAGGGTGAAGATTGCAAAAAAAAAAAACCCAAAAAAACAAAAAAGGATCCTTCTCCTTGCCAACAAACCACGCCAGCTTTCATACACTGACAAGCATTTGCCCATTAACCTGCCCTGTCTGCCAGTTACAGCAGCAGAGCAGCTGGCCACTCAATACAGGGTTAATGTGGGCGTCAACTAGGATGTTAGTTAACAACACAGAGCACAACAGGCCTGGACAAAAACACTTTTCATACCCTCTAGAGCACAAATTATTCATCAAACTACACTTGAGTTCACATGTAGCATTCTATTAAAAAATTGACATTATACTGATTAACCTAAATTAAGTAAACAGGCTGCCATAAGTAAATTAAAAAAATTGTTAGCTTTTTTTCGACCCTATCTTCCGATATTCCCGCCCCCCCTCCCATCTCCATAGCAACCCTCCCAACACACCTCCTGCACACAGACGTCACAACATCAGGCAGAATATAGAGGGACACACAAAAACAGGGCAGGAGAGATGACACATCCATCAGATTGTTTATATATGCAAACCTGTTTCAGTCCCACTGACTCAGTCAAACCAAACCAAACTCATTCCTGCTAAGAACTCAACAGAGGAGAGTCTGAGTCACATGACATGCAGACCTCTGTGAGCAAACAAGCGTAAAGTTATCATGGTCCTAGTTTCTTTACTATTTGATATCATCTCTCCTCTGTTAAGAGTTTCTTGTCAAGATGAAAACACCAGAAGCCAGTCAACAATATGCACAGCAACATGTCAAGATTTACCTACATCCTGGAGAAAACAACCATGTACATGGAATACAAAAGAAAAACAGCATGAAGAATAATAGTAATTGGACAACGGTTAATATTCAAGAGAGAATGAAATGAAAAGAGTAACATACAACTGCCAGAGGCTGGACTTCTTCTTCTCTGGAAGAACTGGGTTCTCCTTTGAAGCCCTGAGATAGAAAAATGTTTGGTTCACTTTGTGCGTTTGATGTGGGCTCTCATGATGAGTGCGTGTGTCTTCCTCCTCTCTTACCGGATCATCTCAGTCCATCTGACGGCCTCCTGCAGCTCCATCAGCCTCTCTTTATACTGGTTCCTCTCCATCAGGACGCGGGCCATCTCCACCCTGGTGAAGCGTTTCCTCTGCGCTGTGGGCACATCGCTCTGCAGGACAACACCACCGCAATAAATCGACACACATCACACAGCATCGCACAAACGGACACAACAAGTATTAGGGACTCACATCATCCTCATTCTCGTTCTTTGCCTTCTGCTTACTCTCCACAAGCTCTGCTCGAACCCTACAAGACAGAACACAGGTCACATTAGGGTTGTGAGGTACACTGACAAGAAAGTACCACAATATAGTACATTGCCACAGTCATGACATTGCTACATTATACTACAACACAATTTTGAAACTAATAAAACAAAAAGAATAATCCTTTTTGTGAGTTGCCTCAATGATCGACAGCATGGCGGCATTTCTGTACTGAGCCAGTGGAAGGTTCTAGTGGGCCAGTCGTGAACCTGCACTAAATCCAGCCTAAACATGACCTTTACTGCCAAGATTTTGAAAGGAAACCTGTTGAATTTCATCGGCTTCATCCAACACTAGTGATACATTACATTACCGCATGTACCATTAACACTAAAGAAGGCAGAGGAACAACTAAACTGTGAAACTCCAAGTGGGGAGATTCTATTGCTGAAAAAAGGAAATAACGAGTTAGCCAAGAGTGCTTGAATTTACCATGCTTTTAAAAGAAAGCGGACAAATAGTTGCAGAAATAAAGAATAAAGCAAATGATTTTAGGTTCAGAAATGCTACGCTAACAAAAAAAAAAAAAGAGTGTCTGGTACCTGGAAATGAGGCACCATAATAAGTCCATTGATGTCAATTCTGTGAAGTTTATCTTTGTCTATCGGTCTGATACTACAGTGTTTTTTTATCAATATAAGGGTTGGTTTCTTTCCTGTGCATATAGACTAGGAGAAGTGAAGAAGTAGACAGACTAATTGAGCTATAACTGTGTATGTAAACATTCTGACAGTGGATGAGGAACCTCAAAGCTGGCTCCACATTAAAGGGGAGCCAGACATTTCTGGTTTCTGGGGTGTTGATGTGTAAATGAGTTGTGGCTTCCATTTTGAAGCTGCGCTGTCATAATAAAGAAACAGGGAACACTAATGAATATCTACCGTGAAATACCTTTGAGGCATTTTCACCCAATTATTGCTGGCTGATCGAATATAGAACAAGACAACTGTCCCTGTAACCAACTAGCTACACTTTCAGTAATTGTCTAAAGCATCCAGCCATATACTAGGTTTTGCCTATTTTGTTGCATTGATGTCAGAATATTGAGTGTTCTGTTTGTTTTTCAAATTCATAAAACAAATGCTAAGATCCACATTCTGTCGTCTCTCATTCATATGTGTTTCCTAGTGTTTTTCATTTTTGCTGCAGTATTGTTTCAGTACTGGTATCAAGGTACTTTGGTAAAGTATAATTTCAAAGTCAATATTTATGAGAATTTAAAAAGTCTAGGTCACATTATATCTGTATATCTCTGAAACTGATATTTTAACTGGTGAAGAGTGAGATTGAAATGATCGGTGTCCAACACAACTCACTTCTTGATTTCCTCCTCTAATTCTTTGTTCTTCTCCTCCAGTTTGGTCTTTGCCTGAGCGATGGCCTCCAGCTCTCCTTGCAGCGCCTCCTTCTCACAGGACAGCTCGTCCAAACGAGCGATCAGGTCGTTCTTCTCCACGTTCAGAGCATTTCTGACAACAAATACACATGCCTGTGCATTAAATGGAAGGTGGCAACACTTTCAAAATGGTTTGTCAGGCAATTGAACTGCAAACTGATTTATTATGTCAGGGGTAATATGTAGTTCAGAATGTGTAATCCCGGAGTCTTTAAACTGTGACTATTATGTATTGTTTGCTGAAATGTTGTGTTTTGCACCTTAAAGCCACTGTATGTCTGCATATACATGGGCGCATTGCAAACAGGATGTAGACAGCTAAAATAATTTAGCAAACTTTTAAAAGTGTTAAACGCAAAAATAACTTACTAAAATACTCTGCCTGAAGTTGGAGCCTATAGAGAGCCTAAGTACTGGTTCTGGTCACCCCATGGGACCCTATTTTGGAATTATGTCAATAATGAGGGACAGCTTATCCTTTGATCCCATTTGTTTTGTGCCATGAATCAAACATGTAAATTATGTCTACTTAAAATATATTTGCGCAAGTCAAAAAAGTAACACTTTGTTGTAAAACTGTCAAAGTATAAGACAAAAATATGTAATTAGAAAGACTACCGACCCGAGAGTTGCATACGTGACGTCATAGCTTTCTCTTTCCTGCCTTTTGCACACGCCGCTGAAGATGTGTTGGTTAATGTTTATTGTGTAAGACGAGAAAAGAAGTTTACTGATCAGTTTCACAAAAAAAGTACTAAGATCTTTATTATTCTGGTCTTATGTTTTTAAACTGGGAACATTTTGTGGTGATATAAATTGACAAAAACTATGTGTGTTAGTCATGGCACGAATCAAACAGGATCTAATGTTGGTTGTTTCTTCCTATTAACCACCAGTCTTAGGCTCATCCTTTTTTAGATCCCCCAAAAGAAATAGTAGTCGTTACAAAAGTTAACGATATTCTCCAAAATTGAAAAGACATGGAACTAAGGAGTGAAAACATTGTTTTAATTTTTTCCTCTCTATTCATTCAGGGGGCAATGTCATTGTTTGTAAAGTCTGGACAACATGAACCAAGAAAAGGCATCAACAAAAATATACGATAGTTGTTTGCAATATAATAAGGGAAGATAGCTGCATGCATTCATACTCCTACTGAAACGTCATGAGTACTGACTTGGTCTCCAGCAGCTGGGAATTCTCCTGGATAAGATGTTCAACTTCACGACCCATACCTGAAAAAAACAAATAAATGTTGCATGTATTCCTGTGCTTCACCATGAAAATGAAAAAAATGCAAAAATGTATGTTTCCTACCATCCTATAAAATCCTATCCTACACTCTCACATAATGTTATGTTCCCTCTGTCTTACCTAAAAAGTTGAAGTCTGGGAGTGATGCGAGAGATGATGCAGATCAGAGAGGTAACAGATTAATCTATATTCCTGTAAAAAGCCTCTAATCCCACAGCACAGCACCACTACTCTAATCTGCTCTAGTGCAACTGCAACATAACCACAGCGGGAAATGAGGCTGAGCAGAGAATATGTTTTATTGATACACACCAGAGAACCCATCTGTGAGGATGATAGAGCCAGCCAGCCAGACAATTCAGAGAACACAACAGGTGAAGAAGATGAGTTTGTAAGAGAAACTGTGATGAAATCAAAGTTCTGGAAGAATGAGTCTTCTTACCCAGCAGATCTGCTCCTTCATCCACGTCTGCTATGAGGTCGTTTCCTGCAGACGACAGCTCCTCGAACAGCGAGTCAGTGTTACGGTCAAATACTAGATTCTCTATGCCGCCTTTAGTGGGTGTGCTGGATGAAAAGGAATATTAAGACTAAGCATTTATATGTCTTAAATTACATGTAAATATTATATTTTCTTCTGTTTGCTAAAAACTTCAGTGCTCAGATGTTTTAAGACAATACCGCACATTAAAAAAAATAAAACTATACATTTAAAGTCATTTTATCAAGACCAGAAGTTCTTGATAGAAAAACATCAAATAATGAGTTCAGTTATATGAATTTCCTATAAATTTATGATTTGACTGTTAAAGATGTTAACCTTCTGTAAGGGTCAAATACAAAATAATGTATTAATGATAATGAATTAATAATGAAGTACAGAGAAAAACAGTTTTTGTTTTAGTTTTTTTTTAATTGGATTTGTTGACGATAAAAAATTAATTAGAATAATATATCTTTATCTTTAACCACTAAGTATTTTCAAGCACAAATACCAAACATCCCAGTGTTCCAGCTTTAAAATTATAAGATTTTGCAGATTTTCTCATAAATTTACTAGAAGACGATATATTTCTAGTCAACTGAGTATCTTTGGTACATTCCTATTCTTGACGGTTTATAGACCAAACAATAATAAAATATAATCAATCATTTAATTGGTTATTAAAATGGAAATCGGTCATTTACCTTGTTGATATGCAGCCACTAAGGTCCATGTCCAGTTCAGGAGTGGACTCAATGATCGCCTGCACCTCTGACTTCTCCAGGTCATCTGCTCCTGCTGGTACAACCAGCAGAGAAAAATATTATATATATATTATATTATTAACTAGACACACTACAGACAATATTTAGGTACGAACATGACAGACAGTGTTAGAACTTCAGCACTGACCGTCAGGTTTGACAGCTGTTGAGGCAGAGTCTGGAGCCAGCTCATCCTGAACCTCTGAGATGTTCTTACTGCTCTCCAGCTTCCCACTGTTCCAGTTCAGGTTCTTGTTGAGCCCATCTGAACGTTCTCTCTCTTTCCTGTCCACAGATTCAACGGCAACATCCGAAGAAGCTGCAGATGAGTTCGGGCTGGACAGGGGACTCTTGTCAGTGGAGGCTGCATCGTGCGTGGTGTGAGAGTTGGATTTGGATGCCGCGCCATGTGAGGATGTTGGAGCTGCATTTCTTTCTTGCTTGGTTGGGGTGCTGGACTTTGAGCCTGCGCGGTTGAAACGGGCCAGTTCATCCTTAAGATAGCAATAAGAAAAAAAAAAAATTTAAAAAGATCTTCATGATGTGATACTTTTTTGTGAAACAGTGAAGGCAGGTCATGGGCAAACTTAAAACACAATAAAGCAAAAAACAAACATCACAAAAAAAATTAAAACTTAAGAAGATAAAAATTACATCTTAGCTCACGATTAGCTGTATTAATACACATACATACAGTATAAAGTATGCAGTAAGTCATATCATGACAACTCCATCCACTAAGAAAGAACATGAAATGTGACTGAATGCTCAGGGAAAGCTTAAGAAAATTGTTACCACTCTCATATCTATGAGCTACACATGCTCACACCACCTCTCTCTACTGGTTGCCTGGCAACTTCACAGTGACTAAAAGAAGATGGTCCCCCTATATTTAACAGATAGAATAATATATGAATAGTATCCATCTTTTCAAATAGCTTGATTCTGAGCAGGAAAGCAAACGATATGCATTTCTATTCCATGAATTTTATTCTCAAACTTAAAATGTCAGAAAACCTCATCAATCTGCATCCCATCTATTAAATACAATGAGGATAAATAAACAGAACTTCAAACTTGCAGCTACACAACACACACATGCAGCTACACAACACACACAAATACACTAATCAAAACATGTCCACCTTTCACTAATATTAAAAAACACTCAAAGCATTTAGTACATCCTTAAAGACAGGCATCTGAACCTGAGTTTTTTTCCTCTCATTGACAGTTAAAGGAATCTTTGAGCACTGAGAACCAACACAAACAGTAAAAAATGGGTTATGTTGCCTCAAAAGGTGGAGGTAGAGATGGCAAGTCATCAGCATGCAGTTTTAGTAGAATAGCAGGTGTTGTCAGTATGTTAGAAACTGTTTTATCAAATCTGCTAAACTACAACTACTACAGATCATACAGCTTAACACTTTGTTAGTTTAGTGGACTCAGAGGTTTGTTTTTGTCCATGAGGAACAGGTCTACCTGGTCCTGATCTCCCTCCTCATTGGGAAAAGTCTCCTGCAATCTTTCACCTTCCGCTTTAATTGGGGACTGAGGGATATTAAAGGCTTTACTCAACATTTAAACACTTATAAAACAGACAGAATGAGGAAACATTATGTCAGACCACATGAAGGAGATGTAAAACCCAAAACCAGTGTGACTTAGAAGTTTTGGAACATGCATGTTGTGCAGGATCTAATAAACAAAACTTTAATTTCTCATTAAAACTGATTTGAATGAAAGAAAATGAGCCTGAACTCTATGAGTGAACAGAGTAGTGAGCAGTATTAATGGGTTTTGTGGTACAGAAGGTGACCTGGTTTCTCTGTAAATGAATCAGAATCTGCCAATCAAACACACTGCGGTTTCAATGGCTCCTAGTGTAGCCTCTGTTTGCGGCACATAGATTTGATCCGGTAATACCAGCTTGGACTTCTGTACTATAAATAGCACAGTAGCTGATGGGGGGAAAAAAACAATCAATCAGCACAACATCATCAATTCGGATCCTTTGTCACCTTGAACAATGAAGACTTTAATAAACACAGACAAGATTATGAAGCATTTACACTGAGCAAAATAATATTTAGAGGATGAAACTTTCCCTTTTTCGTTTCTCTGAACTCGCCTAGTTCTGTGTTCTGCACTGGTGGGAGTATTCCCTTTCTCATTCGTCTACCTGCTGGTGTCACCTTATTGTTGCTATAGTAGCACTGTGCAGCCACCTGGGGAGGGAGCTTCACTCCTCTGCTGCTGAAAGGATCTTCCAAACCCTCCCAAAAAAATTCTCACAGCAACCCCTCCCTATGGTGAGAGCGGCGGGATCACTAGCTGTAAATCTCTGAGAAATGTCAAGTCAGAGGACAAAAACACAAAGGCAGCCTTGTGCATCTGTACTGCGGGTGCCTGGCAAAACAGCTGAGCCAAGTAAATGTACAACAACAGAAGTTCTGATAATCGGAGTAAAAATAGAGCTCACTCACAACTTTCACCTGACCCTGTGCTAGTGTAATTACAGCAAATGAATACTTATGAGATTATTATTATTCATGATGGCTCTTTGCTGGCAGCAGGTTTCCAACAGCAACAACGTGAAGACACTCTGTCCTTTCCCCCCCTCCCCTGAGGTTAACGGCAGGCCCCCCGAATGGTACCACTTCCTCTGCTCACTGGGCTCCAAGCCATCACACACACACACACACACACACACACACACACATACACACACACAAACACACACACACACACACACACTGCTAAAAATTCTGGACACACCGAACAATTCGCTCACCCTGAATGGAAACATACTCTTTCTTTGGTGTTTGCTGGCATTGAGGGTTTGCATTTTGTTTCACTCTTTCAAGCGAGCAGGAGGTGATGATGTCACTGCTCTGGTCCGTGGGAAGCGCTACACGCCAACTTCAGACAGTAAACCTTACAATTTATAACTTCTGAGACTTTTAGAGCAATCAGGACTTTACAGAAGGGCTTGTGTGTGTATGTATGCGTCTTACCTTGAGACTGGTGTTGGATTGTGGGTGGCTGAGGTTGTTGAATCTCCAGGGCTCAGATGGGGTGTCCACAGGTTCCCTCTGAAGGTCAGGGGTCATGCCATCAGCGCCAGGAAGCTGGAATATTCCCATAGAGATGGGACGATCCTTCCTGGGGACACGGACAAACAGGAAGAACGATCAGTCAAAGGGAGAAGCTCGTTTGTCTGAGGTGGGAGGGCGGGAGTTGCTGGGTGACGTAAGTGACAGTGACATTTCTTGGCCAGAGATAAATCGAGGGTTACACAAAAACATGAGACACCTTTGCCTCAGAGGGCTCTAATAGTAGTTGGTATCATTGTTAACACCTGTGTTTAACCTACTATTTATGTCTAGATGGCTGCTGTGTAAATTCATCAATAATGAATCATGGTATGCTTGACTAAAGCACAAAAAAAAAAGTCAGGAAAAAAAAATCAAAGTCAACCATTGGGGAACATTAATGTCTGTGCCCCCAATGAGAGTGGACCTCATTCCTCAACAAAAGTAGTAGTATATGAGACTTTAAGCAGGGAAAAACGTCTGGACAACAGCCTGGTGCAAGACAATGTGATTAATACTGAGCAATAAAGACTCCAGGGTACATTTCACACTGTATCAATCAGGTTGGACATGTTCTCATTAGTGTGGATTCTTCAGCCTCCGTCTCCATGTTGTGATGAGGTTCCTACAGTGAGTGTGACACTTCGGGCCTTTATGTGGACTGCTGGAGTATCTGATGCTGCCCCTACGTCACAGAAGGTTCTCTGTAAATCATACATGCAGATTGTTATTGTAGCCAACGTTTTAATCAGAGCATTTCGCAGTACAGTGGAAAATGTTCGGAACAATGAGATGATTGTGATCTATACAGCTAATCAAAACTATTTGTGATTTGAAACAGTTAAACTCAACAAAGAGGTGCGGTCCCTTGGGACAGTGAAGTGGTGGGAAGAGAAATAAAGCCCGTTGCCTCAGTGACTCTCACTTGGGTGTCTCAGTATGATGTCACACAGAGGAATAAATATCTCAGGCTCTTGTAATAAACTAACTTTGCCTTCCTGCGTGCAGTACATTTTAACTTTCCTGTCACTGCATCAGCTTTGTTTACGTTGATATGAACAATATCCAGATGACAAACAGAGCACTGCATCCTAACACTGAGCCACTTTTTAAAACTCCACTGCAACAGATCAGCGGCAGAAGCAGCAGCTTTTTTCCATTCCGGTGACTCTGTATAAAAAAAGGCATAGTGTACAGTAGCAGCGGAACAATGGCGGCCGCGTTGAAAAGAGCAGCCGGCAGGCAGCGGTGAAAAGCTGCGGCCGCAAAACAATGGACACACCAGCATATTGAGAGGAAGAGGTCACATGCGGGCCACTGATGGTCACCAAAGCTGCCTTTTGTTATTTGAAGCGAGTGGTGAGGAGAAATCACATGAGTATCTGATCAGTGTCAGTTCACTGCTCATCTTGGAAGAAGTGAAATATGAGAATGATCAGAGGCTCGAAACAAAATGATCTGAGATGAAATTCTGATATCTGAGGTGCTGTAGTTTAGATATGATTTGCACATTTCGCCCCCACTCTCTTGACCTACTTCCAGTTTGCAGCCTCATAGAGTGTCTGGCTAGATCAGAGAGTCCACATGGCAGCAACGCTGCGTGGAGACAATCTGGCTGCCCACTACAAAAACAGAGATTATAGTGGATAGTGGGCAGGAAATAGAAGATCGTCACATACACACAAACACACAGGCACCGTACCTGCTGGGTCTGGGTAAGGAGGGTAGAGAAGGCAGGGCAGGTAAGCCGCCGGTAGAGACCGAGTAGTGAACCAGCAGCAGCACTGACAGAGACACCAGCACGGCTGAGTTGATGACCACCGCTCCCCCCACGAAGCCGAAAACAAACAGCAGCATACACCCGGGGCTCATGGCCCCCCCAGATCATGGCCCAGTGCCTCGCCGGGGACCGGTGGGAGGTGGGTGGGGGGGGTTTGAGGGCACAACCGATGAAAGCAGATTAGCTAGGGGTCACCGTGGGACCAAACCCACCTTGGGAGCCCTCCCTAGCTTTTTGATCTGACATCGACAACTGCGAGTGAATCAACAGCAGAGTCCGGTAGTGTTAGAGTCTCTTCCTGGCAGAGTGGTGTGGAGTGATGAGTGTGATCGCAGTGGCGGTAATCCTGGTGGCTTCAGCAGCAGCAGCAATTGATTAAAGCAGAGCAGCAGATGATCCACAGAGAGCAGGAGGCTCCTCTCCTCCGCTGTCTTCCTCCTCTTCCTTCTCTTCGTTCCACCTCACTGTTCTTCCTCTCCTCTGCTGAGATGCGACACGGCTGCTGCTGTGCAGTCTAGAACACTCTGACGCTCTCCCTCGCTCGCTCCGATAGCACCCACCACCCCTCCCTCTCGGTCTCTCTCCATGCTTTTTGGATGCTGAGGCAGCTCGTTCCATATGCCTCTTCTCAGGCTGCAGCTTATTGGCTGTGGAATGCGGGGACTGATGAAAAAAGTGTGTGAGGGGGGAAGAGAGGTTGGCAGTGTGTCTGCATGAAGTAAAAGGAAAGTGAAGGGAATGCAGTGCTTGGTAGAGTGAACTTCTGTGTCGTACAGTCAGCTCATAGAATATGACAGAGTTGTAGATCAGCCCATCCACAGTGCAGCAGGCTGAAGGAGCCGACAGAGCCAACAGAGGAGACACTAAGCACAACAACTGGTAATAAACACAGCTGAACATGTTTACCAGAGACACTGGTTCGAAGTCCAGCCCTAAATTATTATTCCTCTTTTCAATTTGATTGTATATATATTTTTAAAATCCATTTCCTCAATAAATTTCTCTAAATCCTATGACTATAGGTTTACTGTAAATCTATTATTCAGGTATCTTTATCTTAGATTCATAGTTTTTATTTCTCATGTACACCACTCAAATTCTTCAATTGTTTACGTTTTCTTTATCTTATTGTATATAACTGGCTTGCCAGTCATCCATGAAATTTTTTTTACCCCAGTTGTAGCAATTTAAACTTAATAAATAAAAACAACAAAACTTTGCCTTGTGTACACAATAAAAAACATGTCTATAGGTCTCTAAACCCATAAGCATAACAGAATGTGTACATTAAAACTCACTACTGGTATTAATTAACTGAAATAAGCTTCTTCTATCTCGTCTCAGAGCATCTAACCTCACTGTGGATCTTAAAACAGGGCACTGTATGTAGTAGTATGAAAGGTGCTATACAAATAAAGATTGAGTGATCATATTGAACACTATTTGGTATGGGACAAATCCACAGAAACCCATCATTCCCACCAAGAAACCTTATAATTTCCCTACACCAGGCTCTGCGAGGCATATGAAGTGAGAGGGGAACAAGAATGCAGCAAAATACAGAAAAACTATAGAGGAATAAGACTAGATCCATCCAAACAATTAGATCAATGCTGCCAAACACAGTCTTCAATCATTACCTTTGCATGAAAAACCTATGGAATAAAATTTAGTTCATTGATAATGGTAAAGTGGTGACAATGGAAATTAATGTTCCTAATAACTGTGGGGTCTGCTGACCTCTTGGCTTGGTAACAGCACTGCCCCCAGTTATAATCAACACAAAGATTAATCATCCCATCCAAGCAGATTAACTGTGACAGCAGCCAAACTACAGCTCTGATTTACTCTATACCCACACTATCCTCTCTCTCTCTGTTGGACATCATAACCCTTTCATTCAATTTTTTCTAATGACGATCTTTCTTCTCTCTATACTCGCTCACCTCTGAATAATCTTAATATTCACTTTCACCCACCATCTGCATTTTTTACTGTTCTCTAACCTTTTTTCCTGTCTTTACTTGATTGCTCTGTTTCTCTGTTGAGACAAGTTCGCTGAACATATTTCTGCTTCTTGCCTGTAGGCGAAATATTAGTTTGTAGCAGTGGAACTTGGTTAAGAAAAATCTCTTAGACAAATACAGAGAATATTGCCAGTGTCCAGTTTGTTAATGCTTGGCATTCCATTTTCAAATTCACAAAAATGTTATTAAATTCTACAGTGAGATAACTTAATAATCTAATCAAGATATTTGACTATAATATGTGGATTGGTGATGGTGTGGAGCAAGCTGGTCTTCAAATCAACCATATTCAATTAGTTACCGGCACTTAGTGATCAAAATTGTCCCCTCATTTTAGGCATTCTGCTTCCTATTCAAAATCTGTTGCCTACATTACCTACAATTCAACTCAATTGACAACAGTTCAGTGTGAGATTCCAGTGTTTTCTGGTAATAATAATTTTTAATGTTGAGGAGCAACTGAGGTTTCAATTCTTTCTAATTCCACACCACCAGATGCATTTCATAATCAAACCTGTAAACCCCAACCAACACTGACTCACGGCACATTACTTAGTAACAGGTTACACTTCACACAGCTTCTTATACTACATATATATGCAGTAGTAATCACCTAGGAAGACACACCAGAGTGGTAAAAAATTCAAAAATTGGTAGTGTTCCTCATCTCGCTCTCTTTCTCTCTCTCTTTTTTAATAAGACTGATGCATTATAAAAGCTTCGCTTAATAATCTATTTAATGATTTGATTGGTTGTCTCACCGCATTCTGACTGTTGTGCCGGTGTCTGACGACTCTGTTGCTGCTGCCTGTGTATGTTGGTGTTTGGTTCGTTCCAGATGCTCCATGTAGTTGTGGATCATCTGGAAGGTCGAGAACACACAGTAATTAACATTTTATCGCTAATATATTAATAGTAGCGCTTCCTTTAAAATGAACAACAATAATAGGATGTGAACATTTATATGATTTACACATTCAAGTTTAGATTTTGCTCATCTGAATCAAAGCATGAGACAACATTCAATGGAAATTTCTGTGAGCACCGGATTACAGGAATGATTACTAAAACCACTCACATAATAAGTATATTGTGTACAGGCACAGTTGCAGTAGTCAGCCTCACAACACATAACGCATGTATCTGACGGCTTTCATTAGACTCTTCTTCTCCATTCAGTTTTATTTAGATTAGTATTTGGCTGTTGAAGCTTCAAGAGGTTTGTTAGGACATCTGGTTGTGATGCATAATGGATGAGTCCACAGAAACACAATTCATGTTCAGATGCGTTTTAATTAACTAGCTCACTCCTGTTACAATTTGTTAAAATATCCCTTAAAGGTCAGCAATCAATCTCAATAAATCCTCTAATAATAATTTATGAAATGTCAATCGTGCATGTTGAGTAGCAACACGTTCACTCTTGATTCATGAGTTTATTCATGAATTTATCAAGTTTATTTATACATTCATGATCCTACTTTACATATCTTTGAAAAGCTCCTCAGCAGCACTCCATGTTTGTATCTGTTTCTCTGAGATATGTATTCTTGGGAGTCTGTCTTTGAATGGAAAAATGTAACCAATTAGATTTCATGCTTTGTATGTGCACTCACATACATTATGTATGAGTGGATTTATGGATTCAGGATAGTGTCCAAGGTGTAACAACATCTACGGGAAATCCAAAAAATAGCCTTGGACTCAGTTGAATTGCAAAAATATGTTTTTTCCCCCCTTCATTTATAATAAATTGTTATCCCATGAAAAAACAATTATACTATTATGACTTGATTGTCTTCTGTATATGTATTTCTGTACATCTGTTCATAATAAATGTGTTTTTGACATTAGAGTTGTAATGTAAAATTTAAATCTTCTGATATGATTGTGTATCACCTCGGCCTTGTTTGGGTTTTTCTCACACCAATAGTGAAACGTGAAAGAATCACAGTCACGTGTGTTACTCCAGTGAGGTCGATATACAGCAACATACCAGTGCCCATTCCAGAATACTATTAATAAATGAATTGAAAAATTTATTAAAACAAATGTTTTAAACTTTCTTTATCTGAGTCTACTACTGGTGATCAGCACCTCACTAGAACTGTGGGTGGGTGATAGCTTTCCATTATATATATATATATATATATATATATATATATATATATATATATATATATATATATATATATATATATATATATATATATATATATATATATATATCTGAGGGAAAGAACGTACAAAACACTGAAAAATATACAGTCACTATTATATACATAGATGCAGGTGTGGTTACTCTCTTCACAAAATAAGACTTTCTATTTCAGATGTGCTTACCTCTGTGTGTCTCTGATGAAGAGTATTGTATTCCTTCTTGAGCTCTGCCTCCCTCTCGTCCAGTCTGCTAACTGGAGAAAAATTAAAACCAATTCGTCAAATTACATAAATGATGAAAATAAACTTCCCTTATAAACTTCCCTTAAAACTTACCCAGTACATTTCATTATGTGCTAGTAAATGTGGTGTTTGTAGAGTTACTTGCTGCAATAATATCTCATAACCAGAAGAGGGCCACGATAGACCAAGAAAACTCTGCTGGGGAAAAAAAACCCTCCAAAGACTGTTTTACCTCTTTGAAAATGAAGTGATGATAAAATAACACTACAACTTTGAAATTTTACTCAACTATCATCACTGGAGAGGAAAAACTGTGAATCTATGCGGGCTGACAGCAGTGTCTTGTGTCAGATTACATTGGTATGAAAAAGTTCATGATGTTGCAACATTTCACTTTGCAATCACAAGAAGATAAAAATATACTCATGGAAAGAATGAAAGTGTAATTTAAAACTAACTACAAGAAAAACATTTCAGGTTAAAAACACTTACATTTATAATCGGACGAGGGGAATAACATCAAATAGAAGTTATAAATAAATCCACAGATGATGTTTGTATCTCTTCAAACAGCACGTGTGTGTTTCAATGACAGCCAAGCAAATGTGCATTTGCACTAAACTGTCCCCTACAGTTCTGTAACAGTGTCCTTATCCTTACAGTGGACACACTTTAGTCTACACAGAACATTTCATGCTTTGCAGCACACCCTTTCTGTTCTTTTTAAAGAGGAAAACGCTACAACCTGTGGTCAATGCAGAGCAGCTGCACGGAATGATGGAAACTAATGTACGTATGGTTACAAGGGCTGATAAGAGGAACTGGTGGTTAAAGAGAAGACAAACAACCCAGGTCAGATGCACAGGTGTAGAGAGTAACAAGAAGTGATTCTGCAGTGAAACCCCAGATATATGCAAGGTCTGAATATCTTAATGAGAGAGGCGTACAACAAATACATCAGCAGCTAACACTGTTAGATTTAAACCTGGTTATTATAAATAGAATTTCCAACAAACAATGAAAAAAAGGACATAAAGACATCATCTTGGGCTATGGTCATTTAAAAAGTGTTTTTGCTATTATGTAATATTTCAACAATTAATGGTTAGAAAATCAGAGTTGTTTTAATATTGATGATTGACTATTAAATAATGTTGTTCATTTATGCACTCAATACTTTGTTGGAATCCCTTTGCAGAAATGACTGCTTCAAAGCGGCGGGGCATGGAGGCAATTAGTCTGTGGCACTGCTGAGGTGTTATGGAGGCCCAGGATGCTTCAATAGTGGCCTTAAGCTCATCCACAGTCTTGTCTGGCGTCTCTCAACTTTCTCTTCATAATATTCAGCAGACTTTCAATGGGGTTCAAGTCAGGAGAGTTGGCAGGCCAATTGAGCACAGTAATACTATGGTCAGTAAACCATTTACCAGTGGTATTGGCACTGTGAGCAGGTGCTAGGTCATGCTGAAAAATTAAATCTTTTTTCTGCTTTTCAGCAGAAGCAAGCATGAAGTGCTCCAAACTTTCCTGATAGCTAGCTGCATTGATAAAACAGTGGACCAACACCAGCAGCTGACATGGCACCCCAGACCATCACTGACTCTGGGTACATGACAATGGGCTTCAGCCATTTTTGCATTTCCTTCTCCCTCGTCTTCCTCCAAACACTGGAACCTTGATTTCCAATGCAAACTTTGCTTTCATCCTAAAATGGTACTTTGGACCACTGAGCAACAGTCCAGTGCTGCCTCTCAGTAGCCCAGGTCAGGAGCTTCGGGCGTTGTTTCTGGTTCTAAAGTGGCTTGACCTGCACATGCCTGTGCACGGTGGCTATGGATGCTTCTACTTCAAACTCAGTCCACTGCTTCCGCAGGTCCCCCAAAGTCTGGAATCAGCCCTTTTCCACAATCTTCCTCAGGGTCCGGTCACCTCTTCTCGGTGTGCAACGTTTTCTGCCACACTTTTTCCTTCCCAGACTTCCCACTGAGGTGCAGGCATCTTACAGTGTATTCTAACACTCTAATAGTAATGTACTGAATGTACTGTGCATTACATATGAGCTGACAACTAGTGTTTTTTTCCTGTTTTCCTTCCTGTGCACAACAATATCACTTACTTTTTTTGTGTGTGTTACTGATAATACCGGTGTAGTCATGTGTCTCGGTTGGTGGGGAAAACCACTGTGAAATGACTATTTTGTGACCTCAAGCACGTCAGCAAGCTTACATTTGGCCATTGGGAGACAGGGTGAAATGCACTGAGTCAAAAGCACACTTTTTTTTTGTTGTTGCAGAAAATCTAGTCTTTTCCTGCTGTAAATAATTCCTGTATTAAAAGAAAAAGTATTCACTCTCTGTATGTGTTCATGTCTTATAAAACAATAAATCCATATAGGATAATAATATACCAATGCTAAAATATATATTTTTTTTAATACACTGGAATGGGATGGGTACTCTGCATCAGTATCAGAACAAATATCAGACTCAGATAGACTAATTGCTGAAGAAAATGAGTCCAGAATGATAATATGCAAGTCCTCAAATTTTCTGAAACCCATCCAAAAAAAGCAAAATACCAAATTAATCTGATCCAATAATGGTAAATTTAAAATGACAACAGTGTGCTTACAGTCATTGATTCTGGCTGATGTTTACTGACTGGCCGTCCCACTGACACATGCACACAAACCCTGATGCGAGTCACGCTGCTGCCAATTCACTCTACAAATGATATTACAGTCAGACATTCGCTCACAAACAGAAACACACAAACAGCAAAAGGGGGGGAAAAATAGGAAGTGTCATATCGAAAGAATTAAATAGGAACATTTTGCTGAGAGCTCTAAAATTTTCCCCTAGCATGAGGGAGATATTACAGTATGTAACTTTGCTGCTGCTGCTGCAGTGGAACAAGCAAGCACACACACGGTCAACAGTGCAGTCATGCACTCATCATGAGGGTTTTCTTTTGATGCCCTGGAAAGCCTTCTGCACATTTTATAGGGTCTTTCCTATTTTAAAAGAGAGATAATAACATTACTTCATCTAATGTTTCTTTTTTATCTAGAACTACAGATGAATGCGTCTCAACTTTTTAGATAAAAAAATTACGGCCAGGTCAAGGATTTTGCTCACCAAAAGTGTCCACATTGTAAGCAGAATCAGTTTAAAATCTTTCCTGGGATAATTTTCATCTATTCCATTACAGCTCATTCGGCTGGCTTGGCAAACACTCATGGTATGTTGCTAATGGCCTTTATTCAGCAGAGACATGCAGGTCGGTCCAGCCTCTGGCACGTCTGCTAACAAACAGTCACAAGACCTGCAGACTGTTGATGCTGCTGCTGCTGACCTATGTGTGTGTGTGTTTTTGTTACTCTCTGATACCGGAATACAACGAGTGGGGGTAACACGTGTACAAATACGGTCAACTTACTCTGATCTGCATAGTTTTTTGTTTTGAGCTCCAGCTGACGTGTTTGGGACTGCAGCATCACCAGCCGACACTGGAGGTCCTTCTTCTCGCCCTCCTGCGAGTCCTCAAAGACGATGTACCTCTGTGGAGACACACAGAGGAAGGAGAGAGGGGAGGTTTACTGTAAACTTTGTGAACTTCCAGTCGAGCTGTGATAATTTGTTTATGGCGGCAACGGCAGACAGAAATGTGGCACGTGCATGTGGACGGTTCCACAGTTGCCCCTGAGTCAGAATCATCACTGTCAATGACGTCAAAACCAGGTGTGTGTGTGTGTGTGTGTGTGTGTGATAAAGATCTGCTCATGTTAACAGCTTTAATACCAGTGGGCAAAACAGAGCATACAGTATTTGTCTATTGAAAGTCATGTAACCTCTCTGCACAACAGGTGTGCTGCACCCGGATAACTTGCCAACAACACCCCCAGCGACTGCAGCCTTTTGTGTGTGTGTGTGTGTGTGTGTATGTGTGTGCTCGTGTTTGAGTGTACACAGACATGCGTGCAGTTTCCCGGGCAAGTTAATAACAGCTAAAGATTCAACCAAGGGTGTTTTTTTTCCTCGCTGGCGCAAAACTCAGTGGTTTTCTCTGAGGACAATATGTCTGTATCCAAGAAGAAAAAGACGAATACGAAACCATCTCCTCTGTATCAGCTGAATTATACCAGCTGCCAATATTATGCCATATTGATTTAAACATTTTGATGGTCAACTTTTATGGTGTTAAATGGTCTAGTTACAAATTATCAGATCTGAAAACCCCCTATGGTCCAAGGCATTCTCTTGGGTCAGTGGACATTTGCCGTTTGAGCTTCAGTCTGTGGAATTCTGACTCTGATTCAAATTAGACCAGGCACTTTCAAGCCTCTTAAAGCTTTCTTTAATAGGAAAGCATTTACAACCTATAATATGTGGCTAGCTTGAAGTCTTTTATATCCGTTATATGTTTTTCATTTTATATACGTTTGAACCACAGCTTTGCTGTTATTGTTGGTTGTAGTTATTATTACTGTTATTATTAATACTACAGCAGTAGTAATAATAATCTGTTGGTTCATCAGTGGTCAGAACTTGGACCAGTCAAGTGGTCAACATTTGGCCTAAATCTAATTAATTTAGCGACCACTCTTTCCCACTGGAAAGTCTGTGAATATGGTAGATTAGATTAGTTGAAACTTTAATTTGCTCTGAAGGAAAAGGGACAAATAAGATAAATTTAATAAAAAACAAGAACATGAAAACAACATATTAAGGCAGCTGACTTGTAGAACATTGTTAACATTTATATGATTTTTACCAGAAACTGTGAAGTAAGGCTGCAACAAATTTAAATTTATATCTAGTTTATTATGAGAAGAATAAATTCACCTGTTTGGACAGACGATTGGACAAATAGATGTGGTACTTGTGCTTTTCCTTTAAATATGAAGCTGTTGTCAGGGAACAGTTAGGGTTAGCTTAGCATAAAGACTGGAAACAGTAAGTAGCCACTAGCCTGGCTTTGTCCAAAAGTTTAGAAAATCTGCCTAGCAGCTCTGCTCATAGTCTTATATTCTCAGCCTGATGCAGCCACTTTGGTTCAAACCAACAAGACACAAGATATCAATTATTCAACTTTAGTGGTGCTGATAGGCTCATTTTGTGCATCTCTGAATTTCCAGATTTCTGTAATACTACTCTCTGATCCTGCCAGGACTCGAGTACAAATTTCTAACATCAGGGGAGTATCATTTCAACTCTGAAAAGGAAAATTGTATGGCTTTGTGAAGCCATCTTGGTTGACATGTTTTTGTGTGTTTTATTTTTCTATTTATTCACCAATAGGATCTGAGCAGCCGAGTCAGGTGTCTGAGTTTGCCTGTAAACAAGAGTCTTGTGATGTGGACGTGAGTAACCAGCCATCGAGCCCCGAGCAAGAGGAGGGTGTCATCTGCGCAGACATGAGGATCACCTGAGCGCCACCGCAACCAGTGGCCTTGTCTTTACGCGAAATGTCACGCTGGGACAGGAGGTGATCAACGGTGTCTGTGTCAGTGTTTGTTTCTCCAAGATGCCTTTGTGAGCACTTTCTAAGAATGATCCCTATTGTTAATTATTGATGCAATGTTTTTCTGCCTTTGGGCTCTCTGATTATTTCGGTGTCAAGCACATGAAGATGTTCAGAGACTGTTAATGGCAAATCATCTTTGAATGTCGTCCACCAAACAAATACAGTGTGTGTAAAAAATGCAACAATTATTCCATTCAATTGTTATTGGAAGGCAAAATTAATGACTAATTGTATAAGTATAAATATAAGTTTCTATCAAATAAAGAAGTAGTTATGTTTACACTGTGCAGTGCAGAGACAGCAGCAGTTATTAGTGAAGCAAGGAATTAGTGAAGAAAATCAACAAATTCAGGACATAAAGTTGAATCTGGAAATCTTCCAGTTGGACACGATGGCTGCTAAAGAAGCAACCATGAATGTATGGAATGTAAGGCCTGTGCACTCACTTCATTTCACTTAAAAATGAGCCATTTCAGAATTTTGAATTAGAACGACATTTAACAATTAGTTTAAGGGTTGATTAGTGTATCAGTTATTAAAATGATTAATCAATTAGTTCTTTGGTTCTTAAAGTTGTGAAAAATGACAATCATTGTTTTCCAAAGCCATAGATGTAACCTAAGTCTTTCTTCTGTTATCCCAACCAAGTCTAAAGAAATCAAAAAATAATCAGATTTTAAAAGCTGGACAGAGAAGTTTGACATTTCCTTCTTAAAAATTACCTAAATTAATTGATTGTCAGAGGTCAGGCAACAATAATAAGATCATCATCTTGGGTTGTGGGAAACAACATTTTCTGACATTTTTAAGATGGAACAACTAAATCTAAATTAAAGGGCATCTAAAGAACTGGTGGTACTGGAACGGCACTGTATCTACTAAGAGCATTAACATAGCACTGAGCTAAACTACAGATGGTGGGGGGTGATGCAGCCTAATCCGCAGTGGACCTAAGTGTAACACGGGGTAAATTAATTAGTTGCAGGCCTTAAGTTTCTGATAATTAACCATTGACAGGGCAAGGATCTAAAAGAAAATCCTCTTTAGAGTTACACCCATTACCCGGCAGGCTCACATCACAACAACGGCCTGCTGCTCATCATATGACCCAGAGAGGAGGCCTGTGCATATGACAACGCTCCGGAGAATGAGTGTTCCAGCGTTTTAACGTGGACTCTTCCCCCTACGCCGCATGTATAATGCTCCCTTTGTCTCCGAGCACCAACACACACACACACATATGTGTGGCTTCGCCAGCGCATACGCGTGCACACGCCCACATGGACAGGGCTCCACTGTATTGGCACTCAATCGACCGAGTGAAATAAACTCATTTTGAGTTTTTTAGTGTCTTGGCTGAGCTGTGGCTGCTGCTGCTGCTGCTGCTGCTGGGGCATGACGGTAATGACGCGTGTAAGGCTCAATCACAGAACTACTGCAGTGACTCTAATAGGATAACTGCATTATAATGGCATGGTCACCAATATAAATTATTTAAAAATGTTCATTTTGATAAGTGCAAACCTAAAGATGCATAATTCTGGGAGGATCTAAATCAAATCAACCCAAAAAGATTCTGGTCAACACTTGACCAGGGGCTTGTGGGAGCTCAGTAGTAACTTAGGAGGTGTGTGTTTGGATTCAGAGGACACACATTTTGCTTTATTTCCAAATAATGTGGTTGTCCAATTTATTCATCATCCTTAGTCTTTTCCACCTGATTCAGCAACACGGGTGTCTGAGGTGTGTGTAGGCAAATTTAATTTGGTTTAAAGGTTAAGCAATTTTACGAAAAAAAAAAAATTAAAAGGTATTTCAGAGGGATATATACAAGATGTCAATGTGAGTCAGAACAGTTTAAAAATATAGATGGTGAAGCTACAGATGACGATTAAATGTAAAGGCCTTAATCAAGTAACTGTTTCCTGTTGCTTTATCAGATTAACCAATTTATGAGCCACACCAAATTTTATGTTATCTCATCCATTAATTGTCAGGACATTTCATTTGAAACAAATGTCAACTGGCTGTTATTTGACCTATAGAAGTCTGGTGCAAAGTAGTGGCAGCCCAGCTAATATCATCATGTATGCTACATAAACCAATAAGCTATACAATTGCCCCTATCTCAATATGCATGTCAACAATACAGAAAATAATTCAAACATAATACTGAGTTTTACTTAAGTTTTGTGTAAAAAAAAAAAAAAAGATAAATCAATGTCGCTCCTCCTTGACTCAAATATATTTTTCTTGATAGTAGACAAGTTTATTTAACTTGATTATAAAGTTGCTACATTCAGGGTTTTTTATCCTGGTTATTATTAAAACTAGATAGTTAAAAATTATGAAAACACAATGTTTTGTCATCAATGGATATGAATATATGCTCTAGGTATATCGCCTGTCTCTACATTTGTCACTCAAATATTACTCATCAATATCAATAAATAGAAACATTTTTTTTTTTTTTTTTTTTTTTTTTTTTTTTTTTTAAATATGGCCCAGCCTGACTGTACAGACCGTCCATCAGCTGGTATTATGTGGGCTGTGGCCTTGCAGGTCAGCAGACGACCTGGCTGACCGGACAAAAGAAGTGAGGGAAGTGCTGTTTTTTCTCTCCCAAGAATTTCCTGCCTTGCCTTTTCCTTTTGCTCTGCTGAGAAACCGCTGAGAGGAGCTGCTCGTCTGGGCCGGGAGCTGCGACAGGCAGGACTTGGCTCACACAATGTGTTTGTTTGGCGAGATTAATCTGCTGCTTTGCTGCCGTGAGTGACTTGTTGCCCAAATGAGCAGCTTAGTAACGGAGCCTGTGCCACGCTTATTCATTTACCTCTTTTGGGCCGGCAGCTGCTCTGCTGATGGCGACAGTTTGCATGTAGACAGCCCGAGTGTGTTAAGAGTCGCCTCCTTTATTTGACATGTAACTGATATCATCTTAAGGCCCTGGCTGTCCAAGTGATGGGACATGTGGAAGTCACACTTTCAAACTAGACAGCAGAAAAAAACTTGTCCATCAACTTTAGTTCCATCAGATGCTTCCTCACCACTGATACCCACCGTATTGTCATATATTCATCATCATCATTTCTGGATTTCTGGACTATTGAGTGCACATAAAAAAAAAAATTCTAATAAATTAAAAAAAAAAAAAAAAAAAAAAATCACAGCTTTGATCATAACCATGGTTTACAATCACATGGTTACAGTCTGTGATCAATTGGCGGCTGAGCTCGCTCTCATGAAGCAGAATCAGAATTTGTATGGCTCGGTTTTCACCACAGAACGTTCTATGTGTGATAAACACTACATATCTTTTAGTGAATTGCCATACCAGTGCTCATGCGCCCCCCGCCGCCCCCACACACACACTTCCCCCGTGCCCATCAGCTGTCGAAGCTTTGATCAAAATCCTTCCTTGAATAATAGATTCGCAAATTATGGTCATCAGGTCTGCCCTACAAATGTGTACATATAGAGGCCACACTTGTCTATACCGCAGGTGTTCGCACTGCAACGAGATATTTACAGTACAAGGAGAGATTTTTTAAAAATATTTTCAATTACCATTGGAAATTAGGGGTTCATGCTACTACTGAGGAAGTTTTCAGGACATCAATTCTGGCTGTTTGGAAGACTAATAATAAAACGTTCCCAGCAATGATTTAACAAAAAACAAATGTTAAGGGCTTGAAAAGGCAACAGAACTCTTCCTATGTCCTTCTTACTGCCAAGAGAACAGGCACATTACCGTAAATCAATCAAATCCAAAACAATCCCACGCTAGGATCTCAACCCCTTTCTAGTGACCAAACCTCACATCCGTCTCCCATACTGCACCAAATATGGTGAATTCATTTTTCTAAAAAAATGCCTGTAACTGCTTGAAAAAAAAAAAAATCTACTAGACTACAAGAAAAATCATTGATTCTCATGGTTATCTTCCTCCTGCATACAAAAACCACTAAAGTTGTCCTCTTCAGTGTCAGAATTGAACAGCTTCAAATAAAACGGCGTCTTCCTTGACGCAAGCCATGCGTCTTACACTTCTGCATGTTGTCATTCTTGGTTTCTATTTATATTAACAAAATGGTTTATATTGAATTGTACAATAACTAACTAGTACTACACTACAAAGCTCCTTGGTTAACAAAACATTACATCAACGGTTTACCTGATGAGAAGTGTTTGTTTTGACCCCCAATTTGTGTGTTTTGATGATGTTCTGACACATGAGCGTGTGAAGTGAGCAGCAACAGAACTAAAGAATAAACAGCAGGAGTCGACTTGGATGGATGAAGAGAAGAGGCCACAGCACATCCAAAAATATATATATATATATTAATTTTATTTTTGGCCGCACTGTTCAAAAGCAAAGAAAAAAAACAAGTAGTGTTGAGCATTAGGTTAATAGAATTTTACGGAATGTTTACGCCGCTACTTTTAGTATTTGGTCCACACAAGCCATAGAACTTTTCATCAATGTTCATCTTCCAGCTCTTATCATCATATAATACATCCTCTGTATTGGCAATTTTTGGAAAAATTTCCAATTCCAAAAATTAGCCAGGGCTGCGTCTGGAGAACAATACTGAGGCTCAAATCAGTTAAAAATCCCTCAATCAATAGAAATTATTGTTCATGTATTAAATGATTAGGTTAACTATTAAGTTGGTTGTTACTAGTCATTTAGTTCAATAGGACTGTGTGAATTTCTGTATCTTTCCCTGAATTCTTGTTACTAAAAACATGTTTTCCTTTAAGAGCATTTAAGGAGCATGTGTTCTGGGCCTCCTGACAGCCAAGTGTTTTATGGCCCGGACCACATGTGCATAGGCACATTTGTATTAACTAGGCTAAACTAGATTTGTTGAAATCAGTATTTCTCAGTAACTTACTGTATTTTAGGATTTTGTATGCAGCAACGAAAACTTACAGTCTGACTTATTTTAAGACATCAAGCAAAATTCACTTAACTTAACCGTGTGTGTGTGTGTGTGTGATAGCTCGAGAATGTCAAATTCATTTAACTACTATATACTGCAGATTTTTTGTTCATATCTGTTGTTTTAATCACCACAAATTTTAAACAATTGTCTCCAAATTTGGTTCAAAACATCTTTAAGTTGGAAAAAGTAACTTTTCCTAAATTTTTGATACTCTACAGTTGTATTGTAGGTGAATCTCATGGTTTGCTCAAATGCTTTGAGCAGAGTTTATATTACAAATACAAATAAATTTCATGTCTACCATTAACAATTTCTGCCATTGCAGTCACATTTAGTGGACATGCGTTTAAGTGCTGTGAAATCTTATACTGCGATATGAGGGCATGAATCAGTGAGGGGATAAAGTATGAAAATCTTTCATGGAGGACACACTACTTTTTTCTCACCTCTGTCTTCCCCCTAGTTGCTGCCACTATGATAACTTGCATCGTTTGAGCTCATTAACAATAATTAGGTCTGATCTTAACCAGCAGACAAGGGTTGTGGTAAATAACTTGGCTTCGATATTTTAGTTCGATTGGCTCCTTCCATCTATTTAGCTACTAGCTGACTGTCAAAATTGTCCGTTAGTCACTGGCCCCCACCCACGGAAAGAACCCCCTTTGAGGAACAGGGGGATCAGAAGTTTTCCAAGAGTAAAGAAATGCCTTGTTGTAGGTTTAGCAGCTCTTTTGTTGCATAGTTATTTAACAGCATGAATCTTCAAATGACATCCTGAGCAATATGCAAATTATGAAACAAGTGTGAATGTGATGGTACAGCAAAGTACTGTCTCCCAATAACCAACATGCCGCATCCTGAACAGTGATCTAACCTCTTCTATAAACAAGGTGTAGGGTCAAAGGACAAGACCTCATGAGCAGAATATTCTGAGGCGAGAAGGAAGAAGTAACACTAACACGAAGCCGACTGAGTGAGAGATGAGGTATTTCACACCGTAACCAGAGGGAACAAGACTAATGTGAGCTTATAGCATACCAATGGAATATCCCATGTGCACAAGTCTGTCTGAAGGCTTTAGCAACATGCTATGACATGACATCAATTATTAACATGCTGCTATGTGACCTGTTGCGCTTGTCTTTCAAAGTTAAACCATCAACATCAAGAAATAATATTGAGGCGCACAAACTTGAATAAATAAGAAGTGGTTTTACTGTAGAGTTTTAACTTGAAAAGTCTATAATATTTTAATTCTTCTTCCAGTCTAAACCAGGTTGGCCAACAGTATCTCAGCAGAGATTAAATACGTAGGGGTTGGAAAAATAATAAACCAGATTAAGTGTACAAACTCTGGCCTGCAGTAGATGCTTATATGTGCTTGTATGTATAAAGCTCAAACATAACATGCAATGGAGGATTATTGTGTGTTTGACCATTAAAAAAAAGAAAGTCAATATGGTAAATGTGTTAAGAGTAAATTTAAGTTAAAAAAAATATCATTTTTCGCTGGCATGAGGTTTTCCATTAATGAAGCTGCTTGTTGCATAAATGGCTTTATTGCAGGAATCTGATTTGTCGATATTGAGTTATGGAAGCATGTGTGACATGATATGACTGCTGATCCCTGAAGAAGTTGGGAAACTTTGGTGATATGGTAACGTAACCTCAGATGACCGCATTTTCTATGTTAACACGACAAAAATGCTGGTCACACCTATTTTAAACACCATTTACAGGCCAGAGGAGAGTTATTTAGATAACTGATTACTATATAATGGCGGGCGCTATGATTTTTATTAATGAATTATATAGAGGGACTCATTTGGAACACTCATGCCAGACTTAAGATAGTTTTAAAAATTTAATTAGTAGAAGTTTGTTTGGATAAATAACTGACATTTCAAATAAAGGATCAAACATTCATTTTATTTAAAATGTGCAACTAGCTCAGGTTTCATTTAACCAAAGAAGTAAGCAGTTAGTCAAAGTAGCCCTTTCAAAATAAAAGCATTGTTTCTAAAAGATCACAAATGTCTCTGAAATAGTGTTGATTGTGAGTAGTTTCACTGTGGCGTGAGTCACTTTTTAACTTTAGACTTCCTGTTCCTAAGGGACACACTCACTCATAGCCAACAATAGGTACTGACAGTGAGAGGGAAAAGTGCACACATGTAGGGTATTACATGGAGGCCAGGGAAGCACCGCCACCTCCATCTCATCGGTCGGCCTGTTGCTGACACGGGTTCTGCACAGGCTTTTTGCCTGCATTCAAGATTTATGACGGGTCTCTCCATGAGGAGCTTGTATTGTTTGATGTACAGCTGGGTAATATTTCAATATAAATTGCTAACATGGCACGAGACGCGATATCATCTTACATTTTGGACAAGTGCTGTCTTTTCCTGGTCTAAAAGGCTGCATACAGTAAATGATGTGCTGTTCTGAGCTTACTAAACTGTTATAAACATTGTATTATTTGCTTTTTCCCAATTTATTTATTATTTTATATTCTATATTCTAACTATCAAAAATCTTTAGTCTTTTTGTAAATAAACCAATAGTGATCCCTACAATATTATCTATATAATGTTGCATACATATTTCTCCTGACCTAGTTTACTGTTGAGAGGCATTTTCAAATCAATGAGAAAGTGCTTTACTGTAAAGCGGGGTTGTAAAACATTACACAGCTAGACGTTTGCATTCATGAAATACAAAAACAAAAGTAGTTTGACAGTCAAAACATGTCTCTTTATTGTTTTGTTTCTAGTCTAGATCAATGAATGAAGTTGGTGAACTGCCCTTTTTTGGGACCACGTTTTACACAGCATCCTCACAATTATCAAACCACTCAGTGGGACGAAAGTAGACAACGGTTAACCCTAATTAGGATGTAAACACACTCAATTTCAGACGCAGTGTGCACGAGTTCAGCACCAAAACAACTGTTTAGATGTGTCACTGCAGGACTGCGGTGCACAGAGCATGTCATTTAGTTTGGACCAAATGACATGTCATGCCTTCGCTTCAGCGAGATTTGTCATTACGACATGAAGCCGAACGTGAACACGGACTCAAATCTGTACGTGGAGAGGTTTGCTTAGGATATCAAAATGCAAATATATCACAATACTTCCTCTTGTGATATGCTGTTGCTACACTAACAGAAAATTTTAAATTCTTGAGAATTCTTAAGAAATTGTAGCTGTTACATTTATGTATTGCAATATGAACCATATTCCAAGGTATCGTGACCCATGAATAATGAATCATATTCTGATACATATCATTATGTGAAGTCCCCTGTCCCACCTAATGAACAAATTACAGACCGGATTGGATATATCTGACATCAAGCTATCAAACTCAACTATAGTGTTACACATTAAACTTCATGCAGCTTTAACTTCCAAGAGTGGTAACCACGGTGATGTGAACTAGCAGCTATTTAGTACAGTGTGTACTTCACAAGTGATATAGGTGTGCCAGTATTGTTGTCAGTGCAGGAAAAGCTTGTTTACCAGTGAAATAATACACCCAACTGTTCGTTTTAATCTTCATCTGCACCAGACGGGGCTGCAGAAAATCCCATCAACCAGTTTATAAAGTTGTAGTACAGTTCTGTACATGGGCATCACATGAAATGCTGAGTGTCACACACTCTTAAAATGCAAATTTACTGCACTGATTCATGGTGTAAAAGGAAAACAGAAGATGCAGGCACCGGGATTGTAAACACTACGTTATATAATGCAGTTAACGGCTTTCACGTATTTCATTCTCCTGTAGATTGAATACAATCCTGCTGAGCCAAAACACACATAAGATTGATTTATCCGTTTTTTTCTCCAAAATTTCGAAAATTATTTCCTTTTCACTAAGGGAGGCAAATAGCAAATGTGCATGTTCTAAATATAAAATATTAAGGGAAAAGTATCCTCTGCATGCCAACGAAATCTATGATTGTGGAATATATATATATATATATATATATGTCACAAAAAGTTATTGACTTGTCCTAACGAGGCTTGGTTTGCGCCAGATTGTCGACTGGAGTTCTGCATTTCTCATAGCAGGCATAGCGTGCGATCTACCCTCAATCCCCCGGTGGGTGTCATGAGTTGTGCGGGGTGTTCGCGACCCACCTCCTCGGCGTGTTTCCTCAGCGCTTTCTCCCGCTCGTACTGGGTGACGAGCTGCTCGTTGTCCTCCTTCAGCAGCTCCAGCTCCACTTCGTGCTCCTGGTTGACGGCGAACACCGAGTCCAAGTTCTCCAGCACGGCGACGACCAGCGGCATCAGCTCCTTCACCACGTCCTCGTCGTATTTCTCGATGAGCCGCTCGAACTCGCGGTATATGGAGCTGGCCAGACCGGAGACCCGCTCGGACATCATGGCAGAGTTACCGGAGTCGTCCTGATACAGGACTACGTCGTCCAGCTCCATTTTCTTGCCTCCACTTGCACTTCTTTTTTCCCCCGCAGCTAATGAGCTAGCAGCCGCCGCCGCCACCGAGCTTCCAAGAGGCAACTCAGAGCAACTAAACTGTTTCCCTAAAACATTGCTCGACTGTTTTGAGTAGTTCTAGCGAGGCACGGTACTTCACGAACACTTATATCCCTTTTTACGGTGTGGACGGCTGACTTTAAAAGCTCCGTGCGGCTCCAGGACTGAAAAGTCTTCACTTGGCTGCTGATTAGTTTCCCTGTCCAACAGATGAGCTCCTGTTGCTGCCTTCAAGTGCTGTCGGAATTTTGAGAATACCAAAACAAACTACTGCCGCGGCAAGCAATATTCTTAATTCATCTGTTCCTAGAAATAGGGAGCGCATTATCTCCTTACTTCATATTTTGAAAGCTAACACAAATAATTAAATCGGACCTGTTGCTCATATATAGCTGGCGTTAAGTGACGTTTAGGGGGCGGAGAAGACAACTATGTCAACAAAATAAAAGAGCGCTTTGTGCTCGTGGTCAAGTAGTTAAAACAAATGGAAGATGTCAAACACTCCACTTTGTGCATTCTGCTAAATTTTTATGCAATACTCGTCTGCAGAAATTTATGAAGTGTACATCTATGCATTTATATTTATATTTTATATTTTTGTATTTATCACACTATTTATTTGGATTGTTTCTTCCTTTTAATTTGAAAAGATAGTTATTTAGTTAAAGTAATTATGCAACATATGATCGCTTACATAGTTTATATTAAAAAGTATATCAGTTATTGAGTCAACTTTGGTGAACATATATATAAAGACAACCTTTTCGCAATGGAATTTAGCGTGGTCACGCTTCAGAAGTAGAAGCTTACGAGGATCACTTGAAGATGTCATGTGTTACGGGACGTCGCGCTGACGTCACGTGCTAAAGAGGGCCGGGAGGATTAAATAAAAACTGGGAACTTCAGTGTTTTCTGAAGCCCTTGCTGATGGCACATTGACTTCAGTCATGTTATGGTTTATTCATATTTTATGAGACCCATTTATAAGGTCATTTATTTACCGTTTATTGCATATTGTGTTTGATAACCTGCTATTTCAATTAAAGAAGTTGGAGATTGTACTTGAATTTCATTTAACATCTGATTATTTTGAATGCATATTGAGAATTTGTCCAATAAAGACATTTATAAACTGGAGCTCATCCTCTGTTATTCATTGTACATAATTCAGATTATGCCTCCTCCCAATGACTCATGCAACAGTCAAAGAGTTTAAAATAGTTTCTGAGGCTTTTACAATCATTCAGTTCAACAAGCGGCTGTCACTGAGAAGCTTTACTCATGTTATTCCTCATGGCAGAGAAAAAACTAAAAGGAGTGAAGTGTGTGCCACAAAAGCTTTTATTTGCATCAAGGAGCCCAATGCAATCAATTGATCATGTGAAATAGTTATGCAGGCATCAGCTGATTTAAACTTTATTATATATTAACTGAAAATTGGATGTAATATCAATGGCAAGTAAACACATTCTCACAAAAAAGAACAATCTTTCTTTTACATGTATCGAACCGACACCATGCACTATTTAAACTGCATTAGACAATAATGCAGAACAAAACTTAATGTAAACACACTGCATTGGTCACTGCCTTTTTTATGTACAGCAACTGTTGACTGTAATGCATAGGCACTGTTCACCCTGATGTCTTGAGACATTGAACACATGACAAACTAACCACAATCACTATACAATGAAGACGCAACGTTTTAGCCCACATTTAGAGGTAGAAGTTACCCTTACATATCTTCAAATCTGGAATTAGAGTGTGTTGTCTGTCATCCAGGTCGTCTTATTCTTGTGGAGTTATAGGAAAAAAAAAAATTGGACTTCTTAGCTTCTCTAAAGACATTTCACTTCCCGTCCAAGAGGTTTTTTCAGTTCTGAGACTAATGCAGGAAACTTAGATAGTGGCTGGTCTCACGTTTCGTTAGAATAAGAATACTCACATGACCACACCCCCAAAACTATTCTGTATATTATATATTTATATATAATAATAATAACTATATCTGTACATTTATGTATATCCTATACTCATCATACATCCCTACATTATACTTATTTATTACTAGTGTGTCCACACTAGTAAATTCCTAGTGTGCTCATATTCCCCATTTTCCTTTCCTATATTTTATTACTAAAAAAAGCTTTATATTATTATTAATTCTGCTTAACTTGTTTCTATGTTTTCTTTAAAATGATCTTTTCATTCCTTTAGTGTAAAGTGATTCTTGTTAACTGCAGAGAAGAATTCCAATGTGTTTGGACTGTTGGCCTATGCACAAATTGCAATAAATAAAATCTTGAACCTTGAATGTGACTTTGGTTTTACCTGAAACCTAACACAGGTCCACCCACTCAGGGTGTAAACACCTGGATTTTCTTGCATTAGTCTCAGAACTGAAGTCTTGAATGAGAGATGATGCCTTAAACAAACTAAGGAGTCCAGTTGCCTTTTTTATGACCCCACAAGATTCAGTGTTCTTCAGTCAGATGAGGAAGACGTGAGCAGACACTTTGAGTGACCAGAGGGGGGCAGCCTCTACCTGCCGTACAGCACTCACACACAGACAGGACAATGGAGATCAATGACATCAGCACTGGAAAATATTGCACACAATGCACATTCAAAAAATTGTGGCAAAAAGTTGCTTACGAAGTAGCATAAACAAGTTGGGAGTAAAACAAATGAATTACATAAAAGTGCAAATTAACAAAAGGAGTCAGAGTTCTCTGACATGTATTAAAGGGGGGTTCATTAATGGCAACAGATGAATCTCAATTTATCAGCGGTGTTTATGAATGCAATCAAGATTTCAACATTTTGAAAATGGGCTTCAGTATCAAGGATTGAATTATTTGAAACTGTCCTGGATCAGGTGTCTTACATTACCAATCAGGTATGGGTTTTAAGATACTGTAGTGTGTCGAGGGACACAGACTTAGTGGCTGAGCATTAAGTCTCTCTCGTGTGTTTCAGATGGTGTGCTGGCTGTTGTTTAATGACGACGGGCAGAGGGAGAACGGCCTCTCCCTGGTCAGACTGCTGAGAGCCCGCAGCACGGCGTCAGGCATGTGATCCACTAACATCCTGGGACTAATCAAAATACTCCTGAACGCCATCTCATTGGACCACTCTGCACGGTATCTGACCTGGGAAAAACAGGATCTAAGGATGAGAAAGAAGAAGACATTTGGTTCAGATAGAATAGAAGTGTGTTATCTGTCAAGAACTCAGCGAGGGATTATGTATGTTATGTTTCCCGCAGAAAATTTGATAGTCAAAGGGGGGGATGAGTAAAACCACTGATAACAATCGAAAATATATACAGTGGGGAAAATAAGTATTTGAACACCCTGCTATTTTGCTATTTCTCCCACTTAGAAATCATGGAGGGGTCTGAAATTTTCATCGTAGGTGCATGTCCACTGTGAGAGAGATAAACTAAATAGAAAAATCCAGAAATCACAATGCATGATTTTTTAATGATTTATTTGTGTGATATAGTGGCAAATAAGTATTTGAACACCTGAGAAAATGAATGTTAATATTTGGTACAGTAGCCTTTGTTTGCTATTACAGAGGTCAAACGTTTCCTGTAGTTTTTCACCAGGTTTGCACATACTGCAGGAGGGATCCTGGCCCACTCCTCCACACAGATCTTCTCTAGATCAGTCAGGTTTCTGGGCTGTCGCTTAGAAACACGGAGTTTGAGCTCCCTCCAAAGATTTTCGATTGGGTTCAGGTCTGGAGACTGCCTGGGCCATGCTAGAACCTTGATATGCTTCTTACGGAGCCAGTCCTTGGTTTTCCTGGCTGTGTGCTTTGGGTCGTTGTCGTGTTGGAAGACCCAGCCACGACCCATCTTCAATGCTCTGACTGAGGGAAGGAGGTTGTTCCCCAAAATCTCACAATACACGGACGGCCCCAGTCATCCTCTCTTTAATGCAGTGCACTCGTCCTGTCCCATGTGCAGAAAAACACCCCCAAAGCATGATGCTACCACCCCCATGCTAAACAGTAGGGATGGTGTTCTTCGGATTGTACTCTTCATTCTTCTTCCTCCAAACACGCTTAGTGGAATTATGACCAAAAAGTTCTATTTTGGTCTCATCTGACCACAAAACTTTCTCCCATGACTCCTCTGTATCATCCAAATGGTCATATGCTAACTTAAGACGGGCCTTGACATGTGCTGATTTAAGCAGGGGAACCTTTCGTGCCATGCATGATTTCAAATCATGACGTCTTAGTGTATTACCTACAGCAACCTTGGAAACGTTGGTCCCAGTTCTTTTCAGGTCATTGACCAACTCCTGTCGTGTAGTTCCGGGCTGATTCCTAACCTTTCTTAGAATCATTGAGACCCCACGAGGTGATGTCTTGCATGGGGCTCCACTCCGATTCAGATTGACCGTCATGTTTAGCTTCTTCCATTTTCTAATGATTACTCCAACAGTGGACCTTTTTTCACCAAGCTGTTTGGCAATTGCTCCGTAGCCCTTTCCAGCCTTGTGGAGGTGTACAATTTTCTCTCTTGTGTCGTTGGACAGCTCTTTGGTCTTCGCCATGTTACAAGTTAAAGTCCTGCTGATTGTATGGGGTGGACAGGTGTCTTTATGCAGCTAACCACTTCAAACAGGTGCATCTGATTAAGGATGATACATGGGATGCAGGTGGACTTCTAATGGGCGGACTAACAGGTCCTTCAGGGTCAGAATTCTAGATGACACACAGGTGTTCAAATACTTATTTGCCGCTATATCACACAAATAAATCATTAAAAAATCATGCATTGTGATTTCTGGATTTTTCTTTTTAGTTTATCTCTCTCACAGTGGACATGCACCTATGATGAAAATTTCAGACCCCTCCATGATTTCTAAGTGGGAGAAATAGCAAAATAGCAGGGTGTTCAAATACTTATTTTCCCCACTGTATTTGTGTGCTCAATAACAAGAAGAATACTTGTTCAATACTTGTTACAAATAAACGAGTTAAGGCCCAGATTCTGTTCTGTTAGGTGATGCTGGGATTTTCTGAGGGTCTCTGAACGTGTCTTGGAGTAAGATGCTGCCGAGTGTGGTTCTCCACTGAAAGAAGAAAATACGTAGCACTTGTAAACTTTATTTGAGGTTGTTTGTTATAGCATTAGCTATGGCTACAGTAGCCTGTGTTAGCGTAAGGAATAAAGTAGCATCCAAACCCACCCTAACAGACTTATTTATTTATTTATTTATTTTGAAGGGACATAGGCGAGGCAGGGGGCATTTTGAATAAAAATTGCTGCGGGAAACTCCGTTACGCGTTTGCAGACAAACCTCCGTGCCGGCCCATCTTCTGTGATGTGCAGAATGCGTCCGGGCAGGAAGAGAGGTAAGTGCGCTGCCTGGTGCACGGGGGAATCGTCCGACGCCAGGCTCTGATAGGATGACGAGTGACGGATCATCAGGGACTCCTCCCCCAGCAGCGGCTGGCTGAGCTCCTCCTCCCTCCTGTTGTCCATCTCAGTGGGGAAATCGTCCGGGTCTCCTCCAAACAACTCGTACCAGCAGCCCTGCATCAGGATGCGGTACTGGAACACAAACACATTTTGACATAGTGACTCCAAAAGCCCAGCATTATGCTCCACTTGGATCAGTGTTAGAACTGCTCTTACCTTTGGCTTATTACAGTTTGAAACTATCTTAAGAATTCTTCTCTTCAGATCCTCCATATTGGGAATACTCAGTCTGTGCAAAGAAGGGAAACAAAACTATGAGAAAAGGGAGCGAGTCTGTCTCCAGTGTGCCAGTAATAACAGGGCCAAGCCAAATATAGTCCTCATCACGCAGTGGTCTATAATAGTCTACACTACAGCACATTCATATTGGCCTTCTGAAGGCAAGGGTTTGCAATGCTGCTAATGCACAAACATCTAGTTACCTTCAGTAAAAAAACATCTAATAAAATCAAACTGTTCCAGGATTTAATCATTATCAATATTACATTATTTATTCATTTTAAAGTATATGTGTATAAATAGTGTGTCTGTCTCACCTGGGTACAAGATCCTTTCCCAGTACAACAGAGACAACAAAGTCCTTGGAGTAATCAGCTAGGGCTTTACTAGAACATACAGAACAGAAAACATTCAGTTACTTTAAAAATCACAACTTAGAACACATACACATTTTATCTGACCTTTGAGCTCATACATGTAATAATAATATTGTTATATTTGCAGTGCATACAGCATGGGTTGAAACTATAGACAAAAACTTAAAGAGCTGCTTCCCTGTGCGAGGTACACATATTACTTCAAATGCAAAATGAGTTTTGTACGGTTAAAAAAGCGATTATCTCAAGGAAATGCCTATTAGAAATACGATAAGATAAGATAAGATAAAACTTTATTGATCCCACAATGGGGAAATTTGTCTGTTACTGCAGCGTTACAGATAAAGAGAAGAAAATAAAGCTGAAGAAGATAAAACTATAAAAAAAAATATAAAATTAAAATAAAAAAAAACACAACACAATGTACAAATTCGCAGAATTTGTTGATCCGCATACACAGTATGCATTATGGACATAGAATGGAGAGAAAATGCTAATAAATAGTGAGAAAAGAATATGCATAAGCAAAGCATATATGCATACATACATGCACGTGCATACCTACATACATACACATACACATATTTGCATATATATATATATATATATATATATATATATATATATATATATATATATATATATATGGACATACATATCCACGCAGTGACAGAGTGACTACAGTGAGGTTTATGTTTATGTTATGTTATGTTATAAAGTCTTAATAATTCGGATTATTAAAAAAAAGTGATAAATACATTTAGGGTGATAAGGGTCAGCAATTAGTTTGTTTCTCTTAATTCTATATTGAGTTAACTGTGGTTCATAACACAGTTTTAAGGTTGTATTTGAGGGCAGAGGTACCATAATTCCCCTTAGCAGATAAGTGTTTTTAGAGTTACAGCAGCTTACATTATTTCCTCTTTGGCAGAAGATTTGGATAAGGAGAAGTTATTGTTGTTGACATGCATCTGTGCCATCATCTAGTAAAAGAGGTGGCATGTTTATTACATGAGCCACGTGTTTACATTGTTACTGAGTGTGAGAGTAAAGTATCTGTTCCGTGATCTAAAGTGGGTCTTCCTTACCTCAGGAGGCCCCCTGGTGGAGAGAACGAGTAGCACTGCAGGGTGGGGAAGGTGTTGCGTAAGAGGATGGCCAGCAGCGACGCTGTGCCTGCGCCCAGGCTGTGACCGGTGATGACCAGCTTGTACTCCTGCAAACACACAAACACACTGCATACTTACTCTGGATTTATTACGTCTGCAAAGCCAGAGTTCCTCTTGATTATAAGTAGGCCCGGGTAAGCCTAATTATGGTATTGCATGATTTACAGCAGTTTTTCTCTAATAGTAATATCAAAATAAACAGCAGCTCTGAATCCTCACTGGCTACAATATTATGTGGACTATGACTGAGCCTAATGGCAGAGTTGCTTTTTCATTAGAGGCCTAATGCAAACCAGTAAACAAAACATAGAAAGCCTGTCTTCTCACCGGGGCTATGGAGAAAGCCTGGTTCAGGATGCCGTCATTCACCAGCTTCTTATAGATGTAACTGGCCGCCTGACACATGCCCTGCAGGAGTCAGGGAGGAAGACACGTTAATTTCTGAGACAGAGGTTTACTTTCGCTTACGCTTTCAGTTAGAGGTCCAAAATATAAATTCGGTGACTCCCATGGCACCAATCTTACAAACTACTAAAGAAGACAACACGCTATATGACATGCAGGCATATTTATTTCAATACAAAAGTACATGAGAGCAATAATCAAATTTGCCGAGAGAAATGTTAAGTTTCTCCCTACCTTCTAAAATAGAGTGTTTTAAACACTTTGAAATGAACACTACTTAACCTAACCTTAACCTTTC
The DNA here is from genome assembly GCA_036785175.1 of Eupleurogrammus muticus. Classification (NCBI taxonomy): domain Eukaryota; kingdom Metazoa; phylum Chordata; class Actinopteri; order Scombriformes; family Trichiuridae; genus Eupleurogrammus; species Eupleurogrammus muticus. Next base: position 7,072,769 of record JAYKQN010000015.1, on the reverse strand, counting down.
TATTTCTATTTCTGACCCCTTTCTCAACTCTCAGGGCTGCTCCCATAGTATCACCCTCATATTTCTACTACTTTACATATATATATATATATAAATATTCCTAATAAATTCTGAGGCAAACACTTCAAGGCAAACGCAAAACACACAGTCACTTTGAGTTACCCCACAGTCGAGGTGTTGACATAGATGTTCACCTTGTGAGCGTAGCAGGCTCCAGACACTCCCTCTATTGGCAGGTTCTCACATTCTGCAGACAGGTCTGTCAGAACGTCCTGCAGGACGAACACACACACACACGCACACACACACGCACACAATATTTTTACTCTAGACTTGAGAAACAGTAATATGTATTTTCTATAAAGACCAACAGATAAATAGGTTATGGTGAATGTAGTCTGAAGACAATAAAAAACAAAGCAGTTTGCATGAAGTGGTGCTGATAACGTGGCCCGGAACAACTATTCTGTTCTCGGCATAGAGGTTATAAAGTATTTCAACCAAAGGTACGCATGTAACCATCTGTTGATTCACTCCTACACACTTTCACTTCCTCTTTTATCTTATTTTCCAATGAGTGATATCTGTATTACTCATAAAGATGGGCCTCAACAGGGAAGCAAATAATAGCAGTACGTTTAAAATGTGAGTAAAGCGAAATCCTTATAATAATTTTTATTTTAATGCATTGGGAATACTGCATTTTATTTACGAAATCAAAATGTTATATTTTTATATAATATTAAATGAATGTTAGGCTGGTTAATAAAATAGCAGAGTCAAAACATATACTGTATAAACTGAAAATTTTTCACAAGTTAGCATTCCTGTGAATCACTAAACTACTATTTATTTGTATAACCGCAGATTCTGAGAACTTCTTCACATCTTTGTTGCATGGACTCAACCAACTTCTGGCTCCTATGAACAGTAATTTCAGCCTCACAATTCCTCTGTGTTTCTCGGTTTTGCTTCAAAAATTTTGAAATAACATGTTTAACATCACCCCTGACAAAAGGGGTGATAACAACAAGTAATTAATGGGATTAAGGTTAGAGGATTGGACTGGCCACTCCAGAACATTCATTTTGTTGGTTTACTGGGGTGTTTGGGCTCGTTGTCTTATGTGAGGCCTATTCATCACATTGTTTCTAAGTAATTGTGAGGCTGAAATACCTGTTCTTGCAACACAGATGTGAGGCAGCTCTCAAAAACGGTGGTTATACAACTAAATATTCGTTTAGTGGTTCACAGGAATGCTGAATCCTCAAGACTTTTCAGTTTAAACAGTAAATATTTAAGTTTGTAAGGAAAAATGCAGACACTGATATTTCTTTGAACAGGTTATTTCATTTTTCTTTATTTTCTGTAAAGTAATTTGAACTTGGAGACATTTTTCTTCAAATTTAGAATCTCATAAAATGCAGTGTTCTCAATGCAGAAAAAAAATATACTAAGGGTCTGGGCTTTGCTCATCTTTTGAAATGAGAGGCTAGACAGAGCATTAATGTAACAGGAGAAGGGATGATCATTAGGGAAAAACATACCATTTTCACATTACACACATGGACAGAATCTAGTTTATGTTTTAGACTTGTAAGACATGGCAACCTTAAGTATTACTGTAAAAAAAGCAATTCATTTAGTCTTAACTGACCTTGAGTGACAGTGTTCCTCTCACAGCCACCAGCACAGCCTCCCTCTTGTGGTCCAGAGCCACGAAGAACGGGATCTCATAGATCTGCAACAGACCAAGCTCACTTAAATGCTCAACAGAATACGGACAGACAAGCTGAGTCACTGTCAGACCAGTGAACCGGTGAAATTCCTACCTGGTTGTGGAAGCTGACGTAGATGAAGTCTCTATACTGCAAACCAGTGCTGAGCAGGATGGATGAAAAGTGACAGCCGAGGTGGTCTCCCCCCACAATCTCATACTCCGCAGCACGACTTCTACAGCTACACACACATTAAAAAAATACATTATTAAAAATAATGGTGCAGATTTAGTCACAGTTGGGCCAATTTAAAAAATTAAGAGTTTAAGCTGTTTTCTGACTTCAAACTAATGTAGAAGCCAAGTGTTTTGTTTCCACTTGAATAGTTTGAATCTCTTTTATTATGAGTGGGAAAAAAAATTGAAAAACCTGAGTTAAGAGCATATTGTAAATGCGGTCAGCAGCTGTCCTTCAAACCACAACTTACCAGTCTCCACTGAGTTTGCAGAGTCCACTAAGGGGGTTGGAGTAAACGTACATGGGCCAGCCGTAAGCTGCAGCTGCAAACTGCATACAGTGGGCAGCCTTCTCCAGCTCGCTCTCCAAATCTTCTCCCTTCAAACAAAGATAAGACAAAGATAAACACCGTAGGATTTACTCACAGTTGATATACACGAATAAAGCATGTTTTATTAAAGAAAGCAATCTGCATGGATCCTATAATGTTAGTATTAATGTGGTTTACTGAGATCAGCTTACAATAGGAGAGGATGGGCTGTGAGACAGTACAGTGTCTGGGTCTCTGCTTTGCTCCATCTTATCCTGCTCCTGGGACAGCAGAGCCAAACCAGCTGCTATGTCACTGGGAACCAGGTCCGTGTCCTGCAAAAACACACACACACACACACACACACACACACGCACACACACACACACACACAGCAGAATAGTTAGTATACCAGTGGAAATTTTTAACATATACATTTACATATTTGATATATATTCCAATTCATACCAAATACCAGTGTTTTTTATGATATCAATTTGTGAAATACCCCAGAATGCAGAATGTCATGCAGGTGGACATTGTTTGAGAGCCGTTTTGCAGTTGTGCCAAACAAGCTGCATTTGAAAGCACAAGCCTGTGTGTGTTCAGTGGTGAACAACATGCTATGTATGAGAAAACATCACAGAGGATCTTGCACCAAAAAGAGCAGATGTGTCAGTTGTGTGGACGCACTTTGGATTTAAAAAAAACTCTGATGCTGATCCCACAATCGCACACAATCACATCTGTAAATGAGGAAACAGAAGAAATTTGCTTCACCACCTCTGCCACAAACGTCCTAGAATATAAAGAACGCATAAAACTGAAGTCAGTGTCTTTATCTATGAAATTGTAGTACACCTCTGCATAACATCATGTCCTTATTAACATTATAGAAAAAACAAAGAAAAAATCTATTAACTTTGTTTTGTAGTTTGTAACAGAAAGACTGAAAGTGCACCAATGCAATTTGCCTGAAATGAAAAAAAGAATGAAATCCATATTTAAACTAAAAACATTTTCTCACTGACTGCCACTTGATACTGAAAAATAAAATTAAATACAATCAAAAAATAATAAGAAAATCGACTTGATCAGTAATATTAATTCAGGAGTCAATTAATAAAAACAACTATAAAACAAAAATGAAAACAACAATTTGCATTGTTTTTTTTCCCCAAAATGAGGACTGTGTGTGCATGCTCTGTGAAAAAACACTAAACCAAAGAGCTAATGTTGTGTTTCATTGCAGTGGAAATTTAGAAGGATTCGAGTTGGAGTTCAAGGGCCTTTCCATTACACTTTTATGATACGGAGGTCGAATGCAATGTCCTAAACCAGAAGAAATTCTAAATTTGCATAAAACACCTTTTTATATCAAAATGGTTTGCAGAGCATGAGGATGTATAAAGTGTAGGAATTTAAAAACTGAGGGGAAGCTGATTTTATTGTAGGAAGTTAAGACAAAGGGAATTAAACAAGGATATAATATACTATTGTAATGACCTAGTTTAGTGCAGTTTAGTCTGGGTGGTTGGGGTCCACTATGGGCCTGATGTCAATAAGTTGCTCATTCTAGTTTCTGTAACAATATATTTTGTGGGTTGTGCTGACTTTAGTCATGCTCCTAATCTGAAAGCAGTCTGGTGAGGTTAAACCTGCCAGGAGCCAGAGCCCCCCCAGCACAGCTGTTGGAATATATATACACCTTTCTACATGATTAGCTAAAGGATTCAGGTCAGGGGTTAGAGGACTAGACTGCTTAATTACTTCCTGTTACTCCCTAAATTCTCCATGGTATTGAATAGGGAAGAATAACATATATAATCCTGTTTAATGTATACCATGAGCTGCAGATATGATGTTGTAAAACTGTTAAAAATGAAAATGATCCTGAAAATACGAGAAAGAGACCGGGTCCATAGGGTGGTCCATAGGATTCAGCACTCTACAGGTGAGAAGTGGGTTATGGGTTATGGGTTAGGGTTTGTTAGTTTTTTTTTTTTTAGTTTTTTTATTTTTGTCAACCCAACAGAATTAGTTGCTGCTTTTGCAAGACATTTGTGTCTCTCTCCATCTGAGGGTCAGTGGTGAAAAATTCGTGGCCCATTGATAGAGCAATCTTGAACTTTTCCAGAGATTTTGCTGCTTCCAGTTTGAAATTTTGCAGTTTGGATTTTTGTCCCCAGACATTTCAGCAGCTCCCAGGAGTTCAGAAGAATAATATACTAATAAAATATTGCACTTAAACTAAATTGAAGTTGTGGGAATGGAATTGTGGGTGAAGTGTCTGGTGTCTGCAGATTGCAGTGGTAGCAGCAAACATTGTTATTATCAATATTCTTAAGACGTGTATGTTCTTTTGGACACTGCTATCCAACTGCTACTTGGATGAATTGTTGCCAAAGTCATCAGGCAATAGCAAGCATACCAGTATTGATTTGTACCCTCTCTTCTTGTCATCATTTCTGTCAGCACAAAATGATCACAAAGCAATGCGATGAGTTATTGTGAAACCTTGAATCGTCAGAAACAATCCTGTTAAGGATACTATTGAGTCATTTCTGGTCCAAAAATCTAAACGTCAATAGTGACTTTCTGGTAACATACTGTAGGGCTTAATAAAGTCTAATAAAGGCAAAATAAAGTCATCGAAACTGAATGTACAAACAGAACGTGTAATTAAATGTAGTGTTTTTATTCCTAGACTATGAGATGCTGCACTCATCTGCTTTGAATACTGACTCGCCCAGACCCACCTCAATCAGGTCATTTTTACGGTCATCACCCCACTGAAGTCAACCTCTAAATGTTGGACACAACCTTTAAACATTCGCACTACTAGTCCACTGCCTGCTCTTAAAAATATACACACATACATGGTAGGACCAGATGGTAGGATGTATTTAACATTGTGGCATTTAGCTCAATAAGCCCATACGTTTTGATTTTATTTTGCACGTGATTCCTATTAATCATCACTCTTGAAGCAGTTTTTGAAACAGCAATAATTTATTTTTTCAGTGTCATTGATGAGACAGTGTTTAATGTGCGAGCTGATGCAGTTCTAGAGAGTTCCGGCTCAACTTTATTGCTACGTAAGTCGGGTTTATTCAGTAGAGCACCTCTCCCAGAGCAAAGTCACAAAGCGTTTCACAAGAGTGAAGTTGTTGATTATAATAGTACCATGAACCCGTGTAAAAATAAATCAATAATAAAATATGCTTTAAAACCCACTGCTGTATACTAAGTAGCTTAGCACCAAACAGCAAATAGATGCAGTAAAGCAACGAGCAGTTCAGTCCTTCTCAATTATTTTATGGTAAGCACCCCCCCGGAATAACATTTTTTTTTTTAATTACACCTCATATCCTTATTAACATTAAAGCTAAAAAACAAAAATTGTGTTAACTTTGCATTTAAGTTTGTATGGGGAAAGGTTAGAAGTGCATCATGTAATTTGCATGAAATACGTTGATACGTTGGCTGCATGATCAGTGCAGGAAGAAACAGGACAATACAATTTTGAAATGTAATGAAATCACTGGGAAGCAGCATGAAGAGGAGGTGTGATGAGTAGCTTTACACTCTAACTTGAGTTCTTTCTAAAAGGCTTGTTGTGGTACAGACACTTTTATTATGCAGAAGACAGGGAGACAGATTGGGTGTGAGGGAGGAGATATGCAGCATAGGAATGCTCCAGCCAGGACCAGGTTCTGCTGCTTAAGAACAAGGTTCTATAGACCAAGTGCTCTACCCCTACACCACCACAATGCACTCATGGGATCATAACTTTTAATGATAATTACATTTTTTAATATCTGTCTAATAAAATCCCACGAAAAGGAATTTACACCATTGTGCTATATGCAAGCTATATCCAAAAGTTGATGCACCCTGCTTCAAAAATAGATGTGACACAACAACAATACTTTTAGTCTTATTTGCATGCTCATTTGTTCTTGTGTCATTTAAGGGAAAGCATGAGCAGAGAGAAAGAGCACCACTTACCGAGAAGAATCCGCTGACCAGCTGTGCGATGCTGGAGAACGCCGCTCTGTGACTTTCGTCCTGAGGCAGACAGCAGCACAGCAGCCGCAGCCTGCTCTCCCACACCTTGACGGCCAGGGAGCGGGCCGTGGAGAGGAACTGCCGACCCTCGCTGCTTTCCATGTCCCGTACCCCCAGCGGCTCCATGGCGGGGGGCTGGGAACGGCGGCTGCCCAGCGGGTCGAAGACGAACACCACGCCCAAAGCGGTGAAGAGCAGGATGATCCAGCTGTTGTGACGAAGGAGGAAAAACTCTTGATCGGTTCAGCTTTTTCCACAACAAATCCTAACAGCCATGACCTCGGCGCTCTGTACAACGTACCTGGCGACCACCGCTGTGATGACAGCCCCCACCGTGGGAAGATCACAGTCTTGGCTGTCACCGGAGACCCAAACAGCTCCCATGCAGGCCCACACCAGTTCAGGGATGTACAGGATGGCACGCAGGTACACCAATACCGGGATGGAGCGCCGCGGCCCAGGGTTTGTGATGGTACCTGAGATACAATTAGTAAAATCAGTGAAATCAGCAAACAACTGCAAAAGCAACATATGGGAGATTATGACGTAACAAAGGATTGAAGATCATTATTTCATACAGTTACCTTAAGCCAGCGTTGACTTTGCCAATCTCAAAAAACTATTTTTCTACATTATTTTATTCCAACAAAAAAACCTGAATATGACTTTAACAAAATAAAATGTTATGTAAGCGACTGAGACGAAATTCAAAATCCTTGACAGAATGTACACTGAGAAAATAGGACTGTATTGCACTTTTTCTAGCGAACTTAAGGCTTTCTCTGAGAAAACAAGTTCCACCGTCTAAATTATATATATATATATATATATATATCATATCATATTTAGCACCACAAGAAAAAAAAAGGTTGGCTTTTACAAATCAGTTTTAAAAACTTCTCAAATCAACGAAAAGACAACTAACACTAACACCAGGTAACAGTGACACTAACAAATACATCATAAAACACAGAGCAACAGCCAGGAGCATGAAGGAAGGCAGCACCACAACTATGACTATTAACACAATTTGATGGAGAAGTCAGTATTGCCCCAGACTGAACCTAAAGGATTACAGTCCTAGTTTATTTAAAAAACATTTAGGCAGAAAGTTTTTACTCGTGTTTTAAGAATACAGTAATCCCTCGTTTATCGCGGGGGTTACGTTCCGAAAATGACCCGCGATAAGTGAAATCCGCGAAATAGAAAACTTTATTTTTTTTTTACAATTAGCAACTATTACATGTATACAAATACAGTGACTCGCGTGTAGGCCGTTTCACTGCTCTTCAGACTGGGCCGCTGCATCCTGACTGCGCTCTGCAGTGTTCTCTTCTTCTGAAGTCCGCGGTGCAGGTGTGTTTGTTCGGGAGAAGAACATAGTGATAGGCAGCTGTTGTCGCTCTTTTTTCTTCTTTGCAAACGAGACGACAAAATGATAGCACAATTCGTAGCATGTTTTGATACAAGAAGCGGGAGTGAGTTTTTAGCGAATCAGAATGCAGAACACAATGCACCAAAAAAAAAAAAAAATGCATTATGAAAATCCGCGAAATAGCGAATCCGCGATAAGTGAACCGCGAAGTGGCGAGGGATCACTGTATACTGCATGGTCAAAGTTTCAGCTGCTACTTGTATGGACTGAATGGATGGAAAAAAAGTCTGAGGAAATGCCAGAATTTAGAGGGCTGTCACCTCAATACTAAACCCTGTTTAGATAGGGATAAACAATTGGATACAGAAGTGAATCTTAGACAAAGTTTCACCAAATATTTGCTGTCTATGGTTCTCTATAGGCTGTGATAAAGAATAATTTGGACAAATAATAGGTCACAACATTTTTTGGGGAAAAAGGATGACCTAATTTCGTGCAACAGAATTTCTGACATTTTTTTAAAGCTGTGTTGTGTAAAGCATCACATGCTGATGTTACACCACAGAGAATAACGTTTCTGATGCTATTGCGAAACATGGTGCAAAGGCCTTTCACCCAATGACTTCACTCCACAGAAAGGTTTCTTATGTTCCTCATCTTCACGGAGCAACAGCCAGGAGCATGGAGGAAGGCAGCACCACACAGAAACATACACCTGAGAGGTGACAGCTGTCTTACCTTGGGCACTGACATACACAATAGCACACAGGGACAGGATGATGAGCGCCAGGACCACCAAGAGTCCGACCAGGTAGCTGTGGAGAACTGCTCCCGCGTGACAGTCGAAATGACCCTTGTGGTACGTGTACAGGATCATGGTGCCAATCCACCTGAGGAGAGAACGGCAGAGTCAGGGTGGAGGGACTAGTAACGGTGTCCGGTGGCGTGCGGACCCGAGGTCTTGGTTGGGGACAACGTACCAAACCACGCGGACGAACAGTTCGAAGCAGCCGGGAAACACCAGGTCGTCACTGGCGATCCCCCACCGCCGACCGAACGCCACCAGCCCCGGCATCGCGCCGAGAGAGCCGCGGGGATGACGTCACCTCACTGGCGGCGGCTCGGCAACGCAAACGCGCCTGCAAGCATCGCGTTACCCGCGCCGACGAGGCAGCGTTAACCGTTAGCGAAGAGCGCCAGCTAGGCGAACGGCGGCTAGCCGCTCCGATACTGCCTCTCACGTTAGCTAACGTTAACCTTATCTAATGCTAGCTTTAAAATATTCCGGCGTGACAGCTAATTTATCGATAACACCGTAAAACACAGTTAACACCACGATATGAACATGTTCCTCTACCGCCTGCTTCGTGGTCTGAAGTCAGCCACATAGGTTTTGATGTAAATACATGCATGGGTCAGCAAAACGTAGGGCTGCCTTGTTTTGTTTTGCCAACCAGCAATGTGCATCTGGCAAAGCAACCGTAGCAACAGAGAGCGGCGGGGAATGGTTCCGCTTTTTCTCTTTCTGTTCCGTATCCGTATCCGTTTTGTTTTACACTTTCTGTTATTATATGTAGAGCCAGTTCAATAGATGGTCCAGCAACAACATATATGCAAATCTATGTTTCATATTATTTTAAAAATGTGTTGCTGTTTATCCACCATTAATACACAAATACGTTATTTGTCTAATAAATAAATGCATTTTGTATTTGTTTTTCCATTTCTGTGCTTATTTATTTATTTATTTTCAAAATAACGCGTATGTATTTGTTTTTTGAGTCTCATAACTTTGACTATCAGGGTTTGTGTGTACAGTACATACCTGAAAAGTTGTTTTAAAACCTACCACACTTTCACCACTAGATGGCACCAAAGCACAAAAATCGGGATTTCCCCCGGATCAATGATTATTTATAAGTATATATTCATATACAGGACATGTTATGTGTATAATATATTATTTTCCTAAGTAAATCATTAAAAAAATACCATATATATTTAATCAATATTTGTTTTAATTCCTTTAATTTGTAAACGATTTCTTGTGGCATAGATGGTTTTATTACGCAGTAGGTGATGGAAGCAAAGGACCTTCTTAAGAGCAAGGTTTAAAGAAGGTGCAAAACCCCTACACCACTGCAGTGGACCTATGGTATTTAAAGTTGTCATGATAATACCAAAGTTCTAAATATCTTTTCCAAACATTCCACAATAAGACAACACATCGTATAATATACGAACTATATCCGAGCTGAGGTTGGTCTTACCTACATGCTCATTCCTTCTTGTGTTTAACTTTTAAATTATACGTTTTGTCTATTTGTGTAGAACCAGAGATAGTCCAACAACTATATATCAAAACACGTGTTGCTGTTTGATTTAAGATATATAGTTGTTAATCAATAATATCAATGTACTAGTAAAACGAATTACTTTAGTTTCTTCTCTATACACGTGTCATTTATTCACGAGATATTTAAATTGATATTTAACCAGCACTTTTCATGGTTCCATGGTGTAATGGTTAGCACTCTGGACTCTGAATCCAGCGATCCGAGTTCAAATCTCGGTGGAACCTGAGTTTTGTTTTTCATGGAACAGTCTCAGCGTATTAATGTATAATACTATTTGTATTTACCCCATTCGAGCTCAGCGACACAGAATTACTACGATAAAACACTTGATTAAATGCAGGCAAACATTACGTGCATAGGCACTTCCTGTGCGTAACTACGCAAGTCTAAAACATGGCGGCACGCATGGCGCGACATTGCTATTTACTTTGTTGTCGCACTGCTGCAGCGGGACGAAGTGGGGCTGTGATAAAAGACGTTTTGCAGCCGAGTGTTGGTTACGGGACGAGAGGGACAGGCTCGATACAGGTTAGGAGGTCAGACTTATTAATTTAAGTCCAGTAACCCTGTTAGAAGATCCCTTTATAATGTGCATAGCCCTATGATGGGAGATGCAACTCACAGTCCTCTTTCTTTCTCTCTTTTTTACTCTTACATGTGTGAATCCACCTAGAATATAAAACAATTTGATAGCATAAGATGACAAGAAAGTTCAATCTGGTACCAGGTTTTTAGGGTTACACCACATCACAGTTAAGGCATTGACTATAAATGTGCAGAATATCCACTCACTCAGACACCTGAAGCATGTTTTAACAGCCAGTATAGACAGAAGGAATAACTCCAGTAAGAAAGAACCTTTCATACTGACACCTGTTAATAGGCAAACCTGGAAACTAACCCGAGTACAGATTTGAGAACAAAACAGAAGAATATGAATAAAACAGCATAAAGATCACTATATTATAGTCTCATGACTTTTTTTTTTTTTTTTTTTTTTTTTTTTTTTTTTTTTTTTACAGTTGAGTCCTTGATGTACAGTAAATATTACATTATAATAATTTTTTTATTGTTCTGATTTTTTTTAGGAAGCTGAAGTGCACGTACCATTAGGTAAATATATATATATTTATTTAAAAAGAAAAATATCTTGACATTTTATTTGCAACCTTGTATTTTTTTTTACAATGTTTTCCTTTTTGTCTTAGACCGTTTGACAGTATCTTACAGCAAAAGCGGTGGTCCTGGTGGTCAGAATGTCAATAAAGGTTCTCAAAGTTGAACTTATTATTTTTAAATGTACTGCACATACACTATGTTGTACACTATATTGTGTCAACTTGTACAATATCTTCATATTCTTTGTTTTGACTTTCCCTGCCTTTGTCTCAACAGTCTGCACAAAAGCAGAGGTCCGATTCCACGTACAAACAGCCGACTGGATCCCAGAAGATGTTCGGCAGAAAATCCTGGAAAAGGTTGATTTTCAAATACTTTGGAATCAGGGAAACTCCAGAATTCAAACAAGCAAAGACAAATAAATGGAAAAAATATATTTTAGATCATTCATTTTATCTTTAGTGGGGATGTGGCATTACTATTGGAATTACCTCTGTATTTAATGAGGTCAACTCTGAGACTGCTGTTCAAGCAAGACAAAATGTACATGTTATCTTCTTTGTGGCACAGAACAAACACCGTGTTAATAAGGCCGGGGAATTGTTGGTAACCTCAGAGCTGACCAGGAGCCAACACAGAAACTTTAGTGACTGTATAAAGAAGATCTCGGCCATTATTGCGGAAGCCTCTGTGAAGCCTTATGAGCCAACAGCAGAAGATATCGCCCTCAGAGCATCCAGGTAATTTATTGTTGCTTTATTCCTATAGTTTCTTCTGAAATGTGGAAATAATGTATCTTTAATGGGAAAAACATTCTGCAGGTTAGAGAAGAGGAATAAGGAGCGACTCAAACAGAAGAAGATTCATTCAGCGACCAAGCAGGGAAGACGAGTGGATTTCGATTAACGTGAATGTATTGTAATAATTTAATAAAATCTATCAGCAGTGTGAATAAGCGTGTCCTTACTTTGCTGTATATTGCAGGTAAATATATATTTAAATTATACCAACTGCTGTTTTAGTTTATTTTAAGAGATTTATTAATTAAAGGAATAGAAATTCTATATATTAACATTTTTATTTGTTTATTTAGTATAAATATTTTTTTTTCTTTGTAATTCCTATAAAAAAGCTGGATATTCATACCAAATACCAGTGTTTTTTATGATATCAACTTGTGAAATACCCCAGAATGCAGAATGTCATGCAGGTGGACATTGTTTGAGAGGGGGCTGTTTTGCAGTTGTGCCAAACAAGCTGCATTTGAAAGCACAAGCCTGTGTGTGTGTGTTTGTGTGTTCAGTGGTGAACAACATGCTATGTATGAAAAAACATCACAAAGGAACTTGCACCAAAAAGAGCAGATGTGTCAGTTGTGTGGAAGAACTTTTTAAAAATTAAAAAAAAAAATCTGATGCTGATCCCACAAACATAATCTGTAAATGAGGCAACAGAAGAAATTTGCTTCACCGCCTCTGCCACAAGCGTCCTAGAATATAAAGAACGCATGCAACCGAAGTCTGTGTCTTTATCTATAAAATTGTAGTATGCATAACATCATATCCTTATTCACATTATAGAAAAAAAAAACAAAGAAAAAATGTATTAACTTTGTTTTGTAGTTTGTAACAGAAAGACTGAAAGTGCACCAATGCAATTTGCCTGAAATGAAAAAAAAAATGAAATCCATATTTAAACTAAAAACATTTTCTCACTGACTGCCACTTGATACTGAAAAATAAAATTAGATACAATCAAAATTTAAGAAATTCAACTTGATCAGAAATATTAATTCAGGAGTCAATTAATTCTCCAAACTATAAAACAAAAATGAAAACGACAATTTGCATTGTTTTTTCCCCAAAATGAGGACTGCGTGTGCATGCTCTGTGCAAAAACACTAAACCAAAGAGCTAAATATATATATATATATATATAAATAATAGCGGCCAATTGTAAACAGATAAAAGATAGTTGTCACTTACGAAAAATGTGAAAAGCTTAGCAGAGGATGGTTTCGATCCATCGACCTCTGGGTTATGGGCCCAGCACGCTTCCGCTGCGCCACTCTGCTCCTACATAGTTTCACCGTACCCAGATACTTGAAAAATTGTATGCCTAGTGGGTTTTTGTATGTATTATGTATGGTAACTGCACCGAGGTTACACATTAACTATTCTATTAGTGAATGGCTATTTCCGCAACATTTTCTACCACAAATAGGGGCATAACTTAAGACAGCTGCCGATAAATAAGCGGCTAACTTTATGCCGAAGCATACTGTGACTGATTCGTGGGCATGGACAAGCTAAAAAAGCTATCGATTGGCATCAGAACTACATTCGCCGTGACATTCCCGTTGTAGACGATTTCTGGTCTTTGTTGGAAAAAGACGACCACGAAGGGACTCGAACCCTCAATCTTCTGATCCGAAGTCAGACGCCTTATCCATTAGGCCACGCGGTCGAGTCGAGTAAACCATTGGACTATGATGTAGAAATACGTATACTTAACAGAAAGGGTTTTTCTAAATCGTAATCTTGCACCAGAAATCACCCGCTATAGTGGTTGCACCGAGTCCAACACACCAAGTCCAACACATTTGCGTCGCATAGTTCTTGTTGTTACCCAACCATGTCATCCAGGGCCATGTGGTACTGCAACAAGAAATCCCCTGCGATCCAATATAATAATATTCTCAAAGGACCGCCACAGAGTATTTTTAATGTATTGTATTTTTATCCGTCACGACCTAAAAAGTATCCTTGTATGACAGCTGTGTGACGCTGCACGCTATGTCCTGGGAGCGAGGATTTTTTGTTTTAATTAATTCACTTTTTTAAATTTTCTCCTGTTTTAAATTTCGCACGTTCTCATCGCCCTGTGATGATTAGAATCATTTTAGAGTTGTCTTATACAGACAATGGATGAACAATTTATACAGTGACCCAGGATGGCATTAACAATAAAATAAATACAAGACAAGATGCATTATATCAAGGCTTTATTCACAGGGTAAAGTAGGTTTTAGTTCAGTAATGATGTGAACTAATACCAAACCAGACTAATCTTAAATGCAAATATTGTTAAGTAACTAATAATGCACACGTTTAAAATGGATAATAAAGTAAAGCAAAGCAAAACAGGTTTACTCTTGACATTATGTTAGTAACATTCACATACAGGCACTGAAAGAAAAAAACATTCACACACAAATAAATAGACAGGTACAATTTCATATTAACTATCCTAAATATGCAAAACCAAAAAAAAAATGACGCGTCAAACATTTTCAAGTGCAATAAGTAAGACATTGCAGTATAGAAACCTCATGAGCCTTTAAAATATAATTAAAGGCTGTGGTTTGGCATTGTTTTGTCTATGCTAACACATATTCCTTCCTTCATACGCCTGTATCCTTCTAAGGCATGAGCACCCACCTAAAAAAGCACTTTATAGCCCACAATCGTCCAGATAAATTGCTGCTTGTTCGCCTTTTGAAGTTATTAGGAGACTAACAAGACTCCTTTCCCATCTTAAAAGCATCTCGCAGACAATCATCCATCCTTCACATCCTACACAACAAGTCACCTGCCACAAACACGAGTGTCGGGTCCCTCGGGCGTCAGCTGAGCCACAGGTGAAAAGGTTTCAAGCATGTTTTCAACTTCAGAATCAGATATAAAATATTATCTGTAATAACATTCATCATAACAAAGGTTTATACACAGGCGGCTACCCAGAGAAAAAGGCATAGGTATTGTATATTGTGGAGACAAAAAAAAAGGTGCAACATGTCTGCAGGTTAGTTGTATAGTTTGGTACGACTGCACGGTGTTAGACAAAGCCCTGGTTCGAAGCCTTTTACTAGGTTACTTGGTTACAGGTCTACTATACAGTGTGTCTGTCAAGCTGTAATTACTTATAATTCTAACAGGATAATAAATTCAATATTTCTTTGAAATAAAAGAAAAACAAAGCTCAATCCAACATTACTGCTGGATCATGTTCTTTGAAAATGTGTTCCATTCTTATTTGTTGTTATAGATGTTAAAGCTGTTTAAATATAACGGCCAGTATAACCAGTTATGCATCTTGTTGTTACCATTTTTTCGTACCTGGTTTCTCAGAGGAGACGTACAGTAGAAACAACTTCTCATATGGCATGAAAGCACAAAGCATTCAGAGACATGACTTCACAGCTTTTAGGATTCCTCTATTCTGTATAACACTGTCTGTGTCTTTAATGCCCATTAAATGCTGGAAACTACAATCTGCAAGGATTGTCTTTTGCAATGTTTCTCTATGACAGCAGCTTTAATGCATTTAGTGGGATCATCAATCCTCTATGTTCAAAACTCAAAATGATTAAATTATACTCAAAATAAAAAAGGAACGAACCATGATCTGTGTGTGATAGAGTGTATTATTTACTGTAGATATCATCCTCCTCTGTAAATAAATAAATAACAAAGCTTCCTCTATTTCATTGACCGATTTATTTTTGGCCCAGAGGCTTGTTGTAGACTATATGAAGATGCAATTTCTCATAAGCTAAAGAGATTTAACAGTAACATAGGGAAGAGAAAATCACATTCCCATAACATTCAGTCCAGGTTTAACCCTCCCACGGCATTCCAACAATGTTGTGCTGCTGTTTTGTTCAATGTAACTTTCCCAAAACATGTTAACAACCACACAAAATGATGTTTTTTGAGGGTCATTTTTTTAACGTTCTCTTGAGGATCCTTACCCTTTACATAACCCTCAACACAGAATCCCAGATATTATGGGAATGCAACAGTAACATTGGTTTAACATCAGGAAATCTTGCCGTTCCCAGAATGTTTAAGGAACCATATATTGTTGCCCAGGATACCTCTCACTAGCAATGGCATCTATAAGCACTTTAATTCTAAGGAGAACGTAGAACAACTAATAGTTCCAACATTTCACACACAGAAGTCGAGGAGAACATCGATGCCACTTTCTCTAGAACTGGAAAGAAAATAACAATTCCTCTAAATGTCAAATGAGTCCTGGAAACGCCTTGACCAAAGGCCAAGGTGTCACGAACCTCAGGAATATAAGGCTGCAATCTTATCACTGCATTTCTGAAGTTTGTGACACAGAACCTGTTGATTACTAAAGTTTAAGTATAACGAATTACAAAATGGGAGGAGAATTACTAGCACCTCAATATTTAAATTACAAGACAGACAGCACTGTGGCCTGAGAAGGTCGTTCTTAACAATAGTTACGAACCTGTTGGTGGAGTCATTTATATTAACCTTAACAGGGACACTCATGTTAATGTATTAGATTAGAATTTCTTTTCATATTTCTGTCAGAGATGCAGTTTGCTAGCATGAAGCTTTAAAGTTTAGTGCACTTGTGAGGCTCTCATGAAAGGCTGTTATTGTGTTATTGTGGTATACTTAATGCAAGTAGTAGTAAGGCAGTGAAGCCAGTATATTATTAGATGAAAGAGAAAAGTAGAATATGAGGGGAGTTAATTTCAACTGATTCATTCAGCATTTTTACATATAGATATTATAATTCTGCAGAGTTTTTTTTTTGTACATGCAAATCAGATTCTGGTGTATGCTGGAAGTTTTCAGTTCTGGATGGAAACCGCACGTTCTGATTTGATCTCAAATTAATCTTTCAAACATCACCCTCTATAAGAATGTTTCGCCGACACCCTGTTCACATCCGGAGACACTAAACACTGACATAGCACGATCGTCGTCCTCCTTACAGCCGATCAGAAACACCGTTACTGTTTACTGGATTTGCCGGATTTCCCGGATTTGCCCGACTTGCCGGCTTTCGCCGCTTTGGTGGCTTTGATGTCCATCTTGGTCTTTTGGATGCGAGAGAAGATCTCCTTAAAAAGGGCCTTGTACTCAGGAGTGTTCTGTCCCAGCCGTTTGTCCACCGCCTCCACCTGCTTGCTGATGCTCTCGATGGCCTCAGGCGTGGAGGGGGACACGGTGGGGGTCGGCGGCGGCGCCGGAGTGGCGCCCATGGCGCAGTCTTTCAGGGACGGGTCCCGGGAGACGGGCCGGGAGGTCTGGACCCCGGCGTGGCACATGCTCTCCTCGTGGCGCCGGCACTTTCCCAACAGCTCCTCGTACTTCTCCAGCAGGGCGTGGTACTGCTCGTCCACCTCCCTGAGGATTGACATCCCCCGCTTCCTCACGCTGTTGGCGTGCAGGGCGTAGCTCCCCCTCCGGCGGCCGGAGGCGTCCCGCGCCACTATGGCGTTGAGCGCCGTGTCGCTGCAGCTCTTCCTCACGGGGCTGGACTCGGGCAGGTTCTGGCCGCCCACGCTGCCGCCCCCGCCGTCGGCGGCCTCACGCACACCGCCGCCCGCCTCGCCACCCTCCACCTCCAGGAAGGTGTCTGTCTCCGGGGTGCTGTTGAGGACGGTCTGGGTGAGGGTCACGCCGTCGTCCTCGCCGCCTAGGAGGAAGGTCCGGGCACGGCGCAGCTGCTGCAGCTCCTGTAGCTCCACTTCCAGCTCCCGCACCCGCACCTGGCAGCCCTCGGCATCCTGGGACACAAACAATCACAGGTTGCAGCTCAGGGGTAAAGTTACTTATATTTCCTTCACTTCAATAGATATTAACATATTGGCGTATAGATATTAACATCAGCTTAATACTATCAGTTAGTTGACTCACGTTAGTTGTAACTTAAACTACAGATGTGTTTCGCAACATATTGTGAACGTCTGTTTAATTTGTCAAATCTATGTTGAGGTATCTCAAGATCATAACTTAAGTAACTTTTCTCCAGTACATTTTTAGTCGGCTTTATACTCCTCTGACTCTCTGACTGTTTGACAATGGGCTTGTAACACTGCTCCTCAATGAATGGAGAGGAATGTTCCTGTTGTAGATGCATTAGGTTAGTTTCAACTATGCCGCTTTACATATTTCAATGATTCCCAACCTGGGATCAAAACCATGGCCATGATTTAAAAAGACGCACTGACAGGATTGAATCCAGGGTGTCTACGTGTTGAAATGAAATCCTTACATGCCCATTCAGCACTGTGGCCTTTAGGCCTTGAATTATATCAACATCGCTGAACATAAGGTACTGTACAGAAAGAATTCTGTGTGAATGGAAGTGGCAGCAGACTACCGCTGGTAATTTATTCCAGGCAGCACTTTTTTGAATATGGAGGTTATATATTTTCTCAGAATTTTAAACATCTTTTCCCAGAAGAGTAAAGTGTAAGAAAATCAGAAAACTGTCAGAAACTTAAGTATTTAACCTTTTTCTTCATCTGTATGTGATTGACATGCTTGATAGTTCTCCCCCTAAAGAGGAGATAGTGAGCAAGATCTGTAGAGTACCAAACAGACATAGGAGCTAGCACGATAGATCAGCCCTAGGTCAGGTTAAAGGCTGCTCACAATAAACCTACCTGGACCCGTGTCTGAAGGCGGGAGAACTCTGACAGCAGCAGGTTGCACTCCCTCTCCACCCCCTCCCTACGCCCCCTCTCGGTGCGGATGGCCCCCCGCAGGGCCGACACGGCCTCCCTCAGGTGCTGGTTCTCCTCCTCGAACGGCTGGGGCTTCACGTCCGCGGTGAAGCTCTCCGCCCTGCCCACGACAAACTCGTCCTCGTACCGGGGCGCCGTGCAGAGCTCCCGCAGGCAGGGGAAGGAGTGGATGGTCTTGCGTCGTTCCCTCTTCTCTCTCTTGACCCGGAGCTGCTCCATGGAGCGAAGCTGCTCCACCTGCCCCGAGAGGGACTCCACCTGGTTCTGTAGGGTCTCGAT
This sequence comes from Eupleurogrammus muticus, assembly GCA_036785175.1. Classification (NCBI taxonomy): domain Eukaryota; kingdom Metazoa; phylum Chordata; class Actinopteri; order Scombriformes; family Trichiuridae; genus Eupleurogrammus; species Eupleurogrammus muticus. Next base: position 7,053,781 of record JAYKQN010000015.1, on the reverse strand, counting down.
GGTTCCGGTCAACCTGATCCGAAAGGAGAAGGGAGTGGAATGTTGGGGAGAGAACAGAAATGAGGCTGAGGATGACGAATTTGAGTTCTTCTCACCCTTCTATCTTTTGCTGCGAGGCCTTGCTGTCGATCACCAGCGAGCGGTTGGTGCGCTCCAGCTCCCTGGCGGTCCCGTCCAACTGCTCGTAAACCTTGGCGTGCTGTTCGTTCATGTCCCGAAGGACCTCCAGTTGTTTGGAAAGGTACTGCAGGACAAACAGGTAGACATACGTCTGTGGTGGATACAATACATACACAGAAAGTATGGTATAACAAACAGTCATTCTCACCTCAATCTCTTGCACTTGCTCTTCATTGGTAATGTACATCTGCTGCAGAGAGTCCTCTAGCTCTTTGTTTCTCTCCAGCAAAGTCTTGCCCAGCTCTGCAGCCAAGTGGAGGTCTAGAAATTAGAGAGGAAGGAGGAAAGAGGGAGACGAAGAGGGGAGAAAGTTGAAAAAGAAGGTCAAGGTGAGGAAGGAGATAGGGATGGAAGAAGGGTTAAAAAAAATGGAGAAATGTGAGTTACTGCCGGTAAAAAAAAAAGTGTGACAGATGAGGATCCAAAGGGTTGCAAGGAAAAGTAGGTGGGAGTTAATCTCACAGCAGACAGACTGCAGCTGCACAATTCAGATTACCCGCTGCCACGATTAATAGAGCACATTGTTCTATTTTCGGCGGAGGTTATAACAGGGTCTGGAACAGAATGATCAAAGGGTCCATCACGTTGTGTGTGTGTCTCTCTCTCTCTCTCTCTCCACACTAAACCACTTCAATTATGGATGGCAGAGAGCAAGAAGACAGAAAGACAGAGCTGCTCCCCCGCAGGGCCTTTTCTGACGAAAAAATGAAGGTCAGAGATTGGTGCCAAGATTATTTGGAGAGACACCTCTCCCCTGAGATCAGGACAGAAATAGGATGAAATTCACCACACAGGCATGAGGAGGTTTCATCTAGAAGACACGGTGTTAAGGTGTTGAATAAAAGTCTATTATTTATTGTGGATTTGGTCAAACCAAAACCATGCTTGACACTCATTTGTGGGACTGTACTCCATGTGTCCTTACAGACGGTTAGTGCACCTCCAAAAACAAGATGAGTCACTGTCATCATTCTGTATTCCGACTACGCTCTGACTCAGCGGTATTGATGGCCTACATCGGCGCGTCTGAGTCAGCAAGAAGCGAGTTTGCAACCTCTCGGAAAGGCAGCCGAGGTACCAGAACGGCGGACGAATTCCCGCGTGGCCCCCGGGCTCTGTCTTTAATAATAAATAGTGTTCACTAGGACAAACACTCCGCTGCAACTCCTGACCCGCGTCGCCGCAACGTTTACCGACCACTGCGGCGGCGCCATGTTGGAACAAGGAGTAAACAGAGGCATCAATTCGTGATGTCGACCAGGAGCTCACATACATTCACAGAGGATGCTGAGGTAATGCAACTCTGCAAAAGCCACTGACTGGCTGCTCAGCAGAATCCAATAACGGCTCCTGTGTTACATACAGCATCAAGATCAGTTGGGTTCCTATAACGTACATTGCCTAGCAAATCATTTTCAATGATGTAGTCAGTGAACTAACTGTGAACTGTGAACTATGTTGATGTTGATACAGATACACAAAATCAAAATTCCAAACAAATGTGCATATGTCTGCACTTGTGAACTGAATGTCTTTGCATTCTGGACTGTTTTTCTAGAATCTTTTAGTACGGTCTTTAGTGATTTAGTAATTGGGTCAGTGACAAATCATGGTTGGCAAGATGAGAAACATTCGTCGCTTTTTTTAAGTTTAAAAAGTATTTATTAAGGATCTCAAAATGTACATTTTGGGTTGATGTTCAAATGATCGTGTCATTTGAAAATCCCAATTGCTCTTTTGTCGCAAAATGTCAAATGGTTTAATCAAAAAAGAATGCTTTTTATATTTAATCCATCTATAATATAAAACTAGCAGCATGTTAGCATGGTTTATTTTTTAAGGGAATGAAATGATCTCTTGAAGTTTCTAGGGTCACACTCACACCATTTAACAACGAATGGGGTGGCTAAAATACAGCATTTTCGCATCACAGCACCATTTTATTTCATCTTACAACAAGCAATGCCCTTTTTTGCAGCACTCTCACATCATTGTTTCTAGATGCATCAAGCAGTTAGGATTGTTCAATATATAGCAAATACTTGTCATGTACCGATCTGATTTCTGAATTTAAAAGGACAGAAATTTGGCTGGCATGACAAAAAATTCATAAATACGGCACCAAATAGTAACGACGAGTTAAATAATAAAGACGGCTGTATTCAGAGAGTCTGACCTCACTGATTAAGATATTTTATGGCAACAGGGACAAATCAGGCTTTTCTCTTCTCAAGGGTGATAGCGAATTGGTGATTTAACAGATCGCTGTGGTCACCCAAGATACTTAAGTGTTGGACGCCTTCGCCGTGGCAGAATGTCTAAGTTGGCGTCGCTCTCAGAAATGTAATATCAGCTCGCCCGTGCACGTTTTGAAGGCTTCTACCTTGCAGCCTGGCCCGCTACTCCTTCATTTAAACTAATGAGTAGCAGGCTAAGCCCTCTGTTGCCAACAGCTCCATACGGATGAACACACACAATTCACCCTGCTGATAGCTTAATGAATTCCCACAGGGCGCCGGTGTCTCGAGCTCAGGTGCCACTGAACGGGTCCCTCCACAATGCTGGAGAGAGCATGTGCATAGTACTCCATAACCCTGGTCCAATCAAAGGCAATAATACACCGCATTTGTCATAGATTTCCCAATTACGAATTGGATTTTTTTTCTTAATTAAATGTGTCATACTCATACAAATGCTTACCTATTTTTACCCTCATCATAAGAGGAAACTCTTCTGCGCACGGCCCCTGGGAATAGTAGCATGTTTTGTGAGGGCAAAGAAGGAGAAGGATGGCAATGAAAAGACGTGTCAGATGAGGAAAGTATTTTGTGAGTATTTTGCAGCTTGTGTGGCCTGAGGCTGTTAGATGGAAAGCAGCTGTTCAAAATACAACGGCTACAAATCAAAATCAAATCATATCCACTTTAATTTCCATATACCATCATCAGATGCAGGATATTCATCATAATTTAAAGTGCAGTATTTCTTTTTTTTAATTTACTTAACAACATCATGATCATACATTTCCATTGGTGCTAGATAAATAAAATGTAATAGACTGTAAAATGCAAGTTTGTGTTTGCTGACATTTTTTTTTCTTTTCCTTTTTTTGCAGGACAGAAATCTTCTGATGCTGGAATAAGCTGGAGTAGACCTGGTTATTTGGCATTCACATTGATAGCAATGATGAATAACTTAAAAAAAAATAGATAGAACAGAAAGGGAAGTGCTCGCTGCATTTAAATCAATGCAAACAAAGTTTCTAGAACCGGGGAATGATGCATTGACGTCGTGGTTGGTGCAGCAGACAGATAACGGGCGTAATTGTATTAACTGAAGCTGCCGTGATTGGAGCATCCCAACAGCCTCTTCAGAAGCTTATCCAGTCTTACGCCAATCTGCCGAATCTAAAAACCGAACGGCGTGTCGACACCAGACGACCGGAGCGGTGTGTTAAGTATCCACGTTGAGCTGACGACTCCTCTTCAGGCTGCCAGCAAAACAGAGAGAGGGAAAGTGTAATGTCCTGAAAGCCTCGGTGACGAGAGGCAGAAAAACAAAAGAGGCAGTTGGAGCAGGAGATAGAGAGAGAGAGAGAGAGAGAGAGAGAGAGACGATCAATACTGTGCATCTCGCCACGGGGGCGAAAACAAGCTCAGCGCGTCTGTATCCTCTAGACAGGCCCCCGCGGCTCCTTGACCCCACACGTGAGCTCAGCCTGTAATTTTTCATGAAGACTTCACTTCCTGCAAGGCTCCGACTGACCAGTTCCAACTAGTTTTTCTGTCCTGGTGCAGTAAACACAAACCTGCAGCACGGATTAAAATTTAAAACCTAGTTGTAGATTACTCACTTTTTAAGAAAATCCATGTAAATGGCATGTGTGGACACACACATTCATTTACATGTTGTATAAGATCTCTTCCACAGGCCGTGCTTGCTAGGTGCTTTATATGGCCCATGAGAATCAGTGGAATGTGGAAAACAACATTTCTTCTGTTCCCTTTTTTTTCTCCTCTCTGTGTTGCAGATCATTCCTTTCAGACTCTTTCTTACAGTCAGCGCTGGGAACTTTACTCTCCAATACTCTGTCCTTGAGCGGTGTAAACCCTTACTAAGCTGTAACGGGAGCGTTCGAACATCGGAGGAAACCTCTCATCAGATGTAAATCAAGCCGACAAGCCTCCAGTCTCAGCTGTCATGTATTTGCTGCTTGGACCTGGTCCAGTGGAAGCTCTGCGAACGCACAATGGGCCCGAAACAAAGACGCACCCTAATTACAGCGTCTGCATCCCTCTGTGTTTTTCTGCTTCAGGAGTTTAAATGTGACTACATCGTGACATTCTTTTCTCAATATGACATGCCCACAAAACACCATTTACGACACTGGAAGAGCCATACTGGGAGCTATAAAAGCATAGATCTATTATTTCAATGCAGGAAGTGGTGAGAATAACCTACAACTGGACCCAGATATACATAAAAAAAACTCCCAAACTAGAAAATGTTAGAGGCATGTTGGTTGGTTGTTTGTTGGGTCCACTACTTTGGTGCAGAATGAAATATGATAACAAAAAGACAGCAGCACGTCCATGGGCGTACGGCATGAACATCGTACAGGGTTTCCCTGATTTGTACTGATATTCTTGGTCCCAGAAGATGAATCCTACTGTTTTTGGGGATCCTCTGACTTTTACATTTACACAAGATTGGCATGTGATTTTAAGTGAAATCTACAACTCTCTGCTCCATTAGAAAAACATTTCAGTTTGCCCAAAATCATTGGCTTGTTTACCATAATACCTGCAGCACTAATGGCATTCCTGCCTTAGCTGTAATTACTTTGTATTATACAAAAATGTGCATTTTATCACACTAATTCATGATGGGGAACGTGGTGAACATTGAACAATAGTTTGACATTGTATGGTTGAGCATTTTAACATGCCAATGTAGGTATCATTCAAAAGCCAAATTCATGTTTTTGCATTCAGCGTTTTTTTTCCTATAAGGTCTAGGAGCCAATAATATGAAAAGTGCCCTATGTATACAATACTGAGAAAACTGAGAAATGCACACAGCCTGGATTTAAAAACTTGCCATTTCACAAGTCATTTGTGACTATTTGTGATGTGAAATAGTAGTATCCTCCACCTCTATATATATGAATATATCAAGTTAGTGGTATCAGAAATTCAAAACCCCAGAGAGGATATGGGACAGATGTTTGAGTTTCTTTGTCTCTCTCAGGTGTAGACATGAACGGGCCAGCTGATATTTAAGTGCCTTTATGTCCCTCAGGTGCACATATAAATGGAGGGGATGATGTTTAAGTGTCTTGTTGTCCCTCAGGTGCAGATATAAATGGACATTTAGCTCAAAGCACCGAGTATAGCCTCACTCAACAGCTGGCATGACTGAAATCTCTTGCTGGAGGATTAGATCTTCCTACAAGGAGCACTTGTGCACAATTTAAACCAAACACTACAAGGCAACTTAGACGTTTGTGTTGCTATAGCTACCAAGCGGCAACATGATAGGTGCTGTTAAGAATTTTGTCAATTTGTACCAAATGTCCCATGCCATCCCTTGATCTCCTATTTTACATACAAAATGTAATGATAATTGATATTTTTAAGAAAATAAGAAAGAAAAAGTGTTTGGTTAATGCCTCTTATTGGCAAATTAGTCCTTCCTTGGTCCTTGGACAAAGTTTCCACTATATTTTGCTCAAAACTGACAGCTCATGTTTCATGTAACTTACTAACAAGCATCTTCTTGTTGAAAGAAATAATTCAATTCCACTATTGTAGTGAAATGTCTGGAAGCTTCTTTTGTACAATTATTTTTCTTTGCGAATCCCAAAATGCAGGTGTATCTTTGAACCCCTGCAGCAGAAGCTTTTTCTTCCATCGTGACCCTAACGAACATCCGATCCAAATTTCTGCATGATAACAAGATAATACAATGACACTTGTGACAGACGTCGCATTTGTGACATCTACAAATGTCACACGACTCCAGTGAAGATGAGGTCAGACACCCAGCGCTGCTCCGAGAGCTTGGGTAATCCTCTCTGCTCTATCAAATAACAGAGGCCTGTGCATGGTCAGACAGATAAAGACACGTCTCATTTTTTGTTCCCTCTGACGCCATCTCTTTTCCAAAAAAAATAAATAAATAAAAATAAAAGGGAACCGAGCCGCTCGTTCTGTAGATCAATCACATCCGCTTGCATGTGACGCTTTGTGCAACAGAGAAAAAGTTGTCCGATAAATTCCTGACACTGTGCAGGCACACGTGTGCGTTTACTACTAGTCAGGGAACACTGCTGCATCGGCATCAATCCAACCCCAGAAATGTGCCGTTATAATTACTCGGCGGATGGACGAGTGATTGAGAGAGAGTGAGACAGGAAATGGAGTAAGTGCTGCAAAGAGCAGCGAGGAGCTTTGGAGTCACTGTGAAGTTATAAAATGATCCTGCATATGACGAAGGGAATCTGCCTGGCTTTAATAAAAGGATTCTAGGTCTTTCTGTGAAGGAGGGTTTTAGTTAATATTTCTAATTTGCTGGTAAATTGGCTGATTAGTACATTGCACTAAACAAAACGTGACGTCCGACATGTAGTTTCCTGAACAGGGGCCTTGTAATATATCAATATTATATCAATATCCTGATATAAGACTAGATGTCATCCTATATTATAGATACTATGGTATTGTGATACCTCTTCCTGGTTTTAAAGGCAGCACTACGGTAAAGTCATGTCATTGTCTGAACAAACTGTCCTAGAATAACTGGACTGGCAGGACTGCATGATACACAGGAAAGAGGATATGCAAATTAAAATGTAATCTGTTTATGTACACAATAGGCTAGAATAACCAGATTGAAAGGGCAGCAAGATATTTATACTAGAAAGAAAGTAAGAACAAATATTCTAATCTATTTCTATGTTATGAATTATAATACATTCTATATATGGAAAAGATGATATTCATCTATATTAATTTTCTGTTCTAGCCTTTTCCCTCTTATATCCACTTTATCTACTGATTATTATTCATCAGAAATCTCATAATGTAAATATTCTGCAATAGCATCAATAATCATGTTTACATTATTGTATATACTTCAGTGTTGCAATATTGATATCGAAGTGTTTGTTCAATTTTATTTAATATATATATCGTAAAGATCTGCCCTTAACTGGAAGATAAAAAGCCAATGCTCATCTAAATGGACATCATGGTACATCTGGAATCTATCATCCACATCTGAAACTAATTTCTTATCAACATTGCAAAATATTTGGAAACCATTTAACGCCTTGAATGTAAAAATTTGCTGATTTTCCTTATCTTAACATTACAGCACATCTCATATCGTTTAGAACGAAACGATGGCATCACAGTAGTAGATTATGAGGATCCCTTTTCACAGTTTCCCAGTGTTATTTAGTAATAAAAAAATGCATTGATTGATGAACAGACTATAATACTAAGAGATAATGAGACTAATTGTTGGTTGCAACACAGAAAACATGATATATTGATGTTGCATCAATATATGGAATTAAAAACAAGAAAAGTTTTGAGTGACTCGACTTTTGACAATTGTTTGAAATCTTAAAGAAAAAATATAGAGAAAAAGAGCAAATAAACCATGACATGAACACCAATTTTCTTTCCTTTAAATACCAAATCCAACTGCAACTGTCATCCGCCTGCAAATTGTGCCTGCATTTCAGCCTGAGATGAGGAATAAAATCCCTAAAAATATTGAGCACGAGTCTCACTGAGGAGATCTTAAAAAATTAATGAAACCTTGTACTAAAACGTGCATTTCACTTACTAACCTACTTCCCCAGGCTGAATATCAGTTGCCTGATGCTGACTATTCCCAGCAATGCAAAGGCCTGTTTGGCTTCATGTCAACGCATTGTTGTCACATGAAGCAGCCACATCACCGATCATCTCAACCTGCAACTGATTTATTTTATTTCCAGTTTTTTTTTTTTATTTCTGCAGAGATGTGTCAGTGACATATGTCGGGTCTCAGACAGACAGACACAGCGGCTTTTGTTCGGCCGGTGCCGGCGCCGGCTGAAGCTGATGCTGCTGCAAGAGGAGGAGGAGGAGGAGGAGGAAGAGGAGGAGGATGGTGCCTTGTCTTACCCTGCTCCAGGTCCTGCTGGTCGTACCACGGCTCTTCCTCTTCGGTGACAAATTCCTCCATGTTCCCTGAGTTTAGCATGGGTCCCCTCCTCTGAACCAGAAAAAAAAAACAAAGAAAACGCTTTGACGTGAACAATGGAGGCTCCTCTAGAAACAGCAGGAGGAGGAGTAGGGTCCTCCACAAGAAGAAGAAGAAGAAGGAGGAGGAGAAGAAGAAGCAGGAGCCGGAGCCGCGCGCCCACTGTTGTGTCTCTACGTGTTTCCTCTTTCCTCACCCCCCCCCCTCCTCCCTCGTTTCCTCGGTCACTCCCACTCTCCCCCTGTCATCCCTCCGCCGCCCAGCGCCGGTGCATCCCCTCCGGTGTGTTCCGGTGGATAGAAGCCGCCGCACCCGCCGCCGCAGCTGTCGACGGGACGTGGCAGCCAGATGTTGCAATAACGGCGCTTCCTTTCTTTTTTTTCTTTTTCCCTGTTTTCAGCAGCGATGCCTTCGGGTGCCGCTCGGAAACAATAAAACGCCCCCGTGGCGCCACTTTTTTTTGCCGGGGGCGCCTGGACTCCCTCTACAGGAAGAGGTGTGACGTCACCGCCGTAAATCACGGCCAAGACGCGAGAAGCCGTCAGAATCTTTTATAATGCTTGTAGTCATATTTCTGTGTTTTTGTTTTTTATGCCATATTTTTGACTCCTCCCCTGGTATAACTACTGTTATGTATACACAAGATTTTTTACTTGTTGTATACTTGTGTGTTGTGTTTTCATACTCAATATAAAAAAGTGCTTATGTTAACTGCCTTTAGATTTATTTTTTTTTGCTAAAAAGCTTGAATTTCCGAGGGCACCTAAAGAGAGAGAAAGAAAAGGCTCAATTAACCAATACATGTTCAGTTACCATGAATAAGTATGCACAGAAATGGAAAAAAAAATGAATACACAAAATGCAACTGGGTCAATGACAAGTCGTGTTTGGCAAGAAAGTAAAAAACTTCAAATACAGTTTCATAGAGCATTCATCAGGTCGCTCAAAATGTACATGTGTGTTCATGTTGGTGTCTTGTCATTCAAGTCCATTTGTATCTTTTGTTTTTGGGATAATTTCAAAACTGGCATTTGGTGTAACCCTAGTTTAACTCTCAGTTGTTGTTTTTTTTTTAAATACATGCTATCAACTGGTTTACACATGCTAGGTGGGTTGAATATTTAAAATGTATCATTCTGTTTTAGGTTACACCATTTCACATTTTGTGTAAAAAAATCACACAAAATTGTGATTTTTGCAAAAGCAAATTATACAAATGGACTTTAATGACAAGAAACCAGCATGAACACAACATGTTTTTAGGAGTAAACCACTTGATAGTTTTGGCTTTGTCCCAATTCTTTATTTTTGTTTATTTCCCCCTATCATAGGAATAAATCCCCATTACCTACAGTTGCATAGGAATGCAACTATTGTAATAAAAATTATACAATAAATACATGAATGATATAATAAAAAAAAGAAAAACCCAATTACCGACAGCATACAAATTTCTTAATAAATTATACAGAAACAGAAAAATAAATAAATAAAACTCTATATATTCAAAGAATCACCTGTTTTACACACAGTTTTATACTTTATACTCAATATCAGATGTTTTGCATGAGCTGATTAAGGGGAACTTCAGTTTAAAGTTCCCAACATGCCTTAACATATTGTGAGAATACCATATTTTACCTTATTCATTTATTTTAATGCCTGGTGAAAAAAATATATTATTTTGTTGAATAACTCCACAGTTAACCAAGGTTTGTTTTTTTTCAGTGTGAAAAGGTGAGTTTAGGTGTTTTGGAGCTCCATGTGGAGTTTGGTGCAAATGCACATTTTCCTCAGTGTCTCAACAGACATTAATTAGATGTTGTCCTGGGATTTTTTCTTTAGATAATGTGACAACATAAATTGTCTTTATATTTGATTCAGATACATTTCCACACAATGACTAATTACCTATGCTGTATGAAAAAAATCACCTAGATTCATTTTTCTAAACCAACAAATTAAAAGCTACCTTTGAAAACAAGTCTTTCAAAACATGTTACATTAATCAAATCCAATGTTAGACACGTGCCACTGATGAAACTTTTATTTCAGCTTCATTCACTTCTAATACTGACAGTGGTCTGAAAAAGTGACAGATTGAAAAAGCACTGACAGCATAATGCTTGCAACAGTTTTATTATCACGTCACTCATCAGTCTTCTCAATGAGTGGCACCATGTATCTGGAGTGATGCAATCCAAAGGAGTAGCTCGGAGCTTTTGCTCTTGTGAAGGTCACCTGTAGGGGGGAGAAAAGTGTCAGTGAGCAAAGCGATTTTTGTTCTTTTGCAATGCTATGAGGCTGTGAAAGTCTGCAGTTGAGGAGTTTCTCACGTTCTCAGGGAAGTGTGCTCCAGGTCCCGGTTTCTTGGCGGTCTTACTCTCCCCGGGCGTGAAGTTGCGGCCCGTCATGCTGTACTGGGGAGGCCTCTGCCTGTAGGTGCAGGGGCTCACCACGTTATAGGCCGCAGGGCCTGGAGTCTGGAGGGCAACACAGGTACAGAGCACAAATAAATCAAAATCTGCTGCTTTCATCAGCCACCTTAACAAGGTAATTGTTTATGCATTCATCGGGTCTCTCAAAATATACATTTATTGTTCATTTTCATGTCATGTAAAGTCGTGTAACCGAAAAAATGATACATTTTAAACATTAAATCTACCTTGAATATGAAACTAGTTGATAGCAGTGTTTTACACCATTTTACAGAGTAGCTATTTGGTATGATGTTTTTAGGGTTACACCACATGGCAGTTTCGTTATTGTCTCATATACACTACAAAAAATGAAATCATTACAAGTTAAAATGTTTGGTAGAATTAGTCTAATACTAAGTAGAATTATTACGAATTGCCTTTTTCCACCATCGTTGTCATATGCCAAAACTGTCATGTGGCATGACCCTAAAACTTGGTATCAGATAGTTTAACTCTCCTAAAACTAGTTAATATTCAAAATATTTTAAATTTATAATTTGGTGACACCATTTGAAAATTCATGTAAAAAAAAACGTGATTTAAAAAAAGTGATGCAAAAGGACTTTTAAATGACAAGAAACCAACATAAACACAATTGTACATTTTGAGAGACCTGATGAATGCTTCTTAAAACTGTATTTTAGAATGTTTTTGACTTTCTCATCTTGCAAATCGTGATTTGTCACCGACCCACATTTCATTTATTTTCTTTATATCCTTGAAAGACACTGTTGTCTTTTCTTCTCTTTCTCATATTGTTGACTTTTTATCTCGTAATTGTGGCTTTTCTTCTTGTAATTTTGACTTTTCTTCTTGTAATTTTGACTTTTTAGCTCATATATTGTGACTAATATTTCTCTCATATTTGTGACTTTTATCTCACATTTTCTACATGTTATCTGATAAGTTAGATTTATTATCTCTTAACTTTGAATCTGTCATCTTGTACCTTTCACTTTTCAATCCCACATTCATCCACTAAATGTTGTTTTAAGCAGACAAGCAGCCTGTTTCTACCTTCTTGAAGTCCTCAATGAAGCTGCCGTACTTGCGGCGACCGTACAGAGAGTAGACGGGTGCGCTGGACCTGACCACAGACTTGGGTCCTATTATAGACGGCAGCGTGTAGGACGCTGGACCTGCAGGGAGGGTGACAGGAGACGTTATAAATTTTTTGTGTCAGGGAATCACGGCACAGAGGCAGTTGATAGCTGATAGAATATATTACTGTACCTGGCACTTGACATTTGATGTCTCCTTTGGTCTGTTTAGAAAGAGAGTAAGCAGGAGAAGAGGGGAACACTGACTTTCCTGCATTCTCTGGGGAATAGTGGCCTGAAAAACACACCAATGCACATGATGCACACATATCTCTACTATATATATAACACTCTACTATATATATATATATATATATATATATATATATATATATATATATATATATATATATATAAACATGACCGTATGGAGGACTGAAATAATCAAAAATTAATATATAAATGACTCAATATATATAAAAAAAGGCTTTAATAATGAATACACATGCAGTTTCATACAAAAATAAATGAACATGTGTAGAAATAGTAAAAAAAAATAATAATTGTAAATTAAAACCTTTTCATTTGATAAAATATCTTTATCTATTTATTTACTTTATTTCATAATAATGTATATTTTTATGTTTTCATTTATTATTATCAATATTTCTGTAGGCCATAAGGGTGTTAATAAACATGGAAATAATAAAGAATGAAAGAAAAAACTACGAAATTTCTCATATATAAATACATCTTATTTATTTATTTATTTTACAATTTCTGAGCTAGCTATTCATTTGCTATTGAACTTTTAACTTCTACATTTATTTTCTTTATTTCTCCTCTGCTTTTCATGTCTGAGATCACCCGTTATTTTATTTTCTGCAGCCACATGCTTGTATCTTCCGCTGACCTGGTCCCGGCACCGGGAACAACTTGAGCTCCTTCAGACGACTGTGGAGGGAGAACGCAGGGGTGTTGTCTGGGCCCACTCGGGTTTGGTTGGAGGGGATGAAGTAACAGGGCCCAGGCGATTTGTCGCGACTGGCCTTTTCAAACCGATGCCCAAAGCTGAACATCGGTGCCTTGTATTTGGTCGGGTCATGTTGTTTATTACCTTCATGAGGGAAACAAGAACAAAAGATCTCAATAAATGTAAAAAAGTAAAAAAAAAAAAAAAAAAAAAAAAATAATGATAATAATAATAGTCAAACATGTTTAATTTTCTCTTCAGTTACCTGTGAGTCCAGGCAGTGAATACTTTGGCCCTGGGCTGCCATAGAGAGCTGCTATGGGCCCTCTTGGTTTGTGGGGCCTCCAGGTACCAACCCAAGGTTCAGCTTTAGTACACGACATTATTACTCTAAGAGAGGGAGAGATAGAGAGACTGGAGTTCAGTGCCCTCAATTGTTTAATATAAATATTAATAATAAGCATTTAAAAAAAAAAAAAATCATGATTTTGTGTGATTTTTGACACAAAATGTTGAATAGAGTAACTGAAAAAGGATGACAAATTTATAATATTTAATCCATCTAGAATATAAAACTAGTTGATGGCATGTGTTTTGAATTTTGTCTGTTTTAGAGAGTTTAACGATCTAGTACCAGTTTATAGAGCTACACCACATGGTTTTGACTTTGTCCCAAATAATGGTTGGCAAGAAGAGAAAGTCAAGAACATTTTAAAATACAGTTTAAAAAATTATGCAATACAATACAAATCAAATAATACATGCACACATCAACTAATTGTATATTCTAGGTGGATTAAATATATAAAATGAATCATTCTTTTTCAGTTACATCATTTGACATTTGTGTAAAAAAATTATACAAATGGTTTTTAAAAAATACAATAAACCACCATGAAGACAAAATGTATATTAAAAATTTGATTTTATGTTTTTGACTTTCTAATCTTGCCAAAAAATATTTTTCACCAGACCACAAATTAGGCGCAATTATGATTAAATGGTGATTGACTGAATTCTCTATATACTCTGTAAATATAAAATTCAACTGCTGTGCTGCAAATACCTGACATTCCTTATCATAATATTATGGGATGCTTTGTGAGAGACTTGTTGCTAAGGATACTACAGCATTTGGCTGTTATTGTTCAAACCTCCTGCAGCATTCTCATATGATGAGTAGGTGCTTTGAAAAATGCTTTTTACAAACAGAAAACAGTGGAAATCTAATCAATTTTGTAGAACTGAAAAAGGCAAAAATGTGTAAAATGTGTCTTCAACATACTTAAAAGGTACTATAAATATAAGATCAACATTTGTTTCAAAGTCCCTTCAAAACCTTAATATATTTCTGTAATTCCTTGTTTGTTTCAACCATGTTTGTTTTGTAATTCAAGTGTTTAACACATTTTTATATTTTTTAATTGCTTACATTGTGCACTAAAATATTGGCAGATTTGATGGTTTTCCAAGTGTATTTAGGCATTTTTTAATCATAAAATTCTAAACTCATTAAATCATCTATACCATTCTTCATTTCTTGGCTTTTGTGGTTGAATATTTTCTGCAATATATATATATATATATATATATATATATATATATATATATATATATATATATATATATATATATATATATATATATATATATACTTCACATAAACAGCAGGCTGGTGAATCATACATGGTTCTAGCATTAGCTGCCCACAGCAATTTGTGTAACACACAAAGTTTCACGGTACAAATGATTACAGAGGATGTTTAACGTATTTGAGCCATTTAATGAAATATTTTCTAGAAGAGCTACTATCTGTTGATATAGTAACACACGTAGAACACACCAACAGCTAAACACCTAGAAATACCTGTAAATCATTCACAGGATTCCTTCCATGTGCACAAAAAACATAATTTCTGGGACTAATTTCATTTAACACTATTACAAATTCAGTTGTTGTCTTTAGCAAACAAGTAAATGTTCATTTTTACCTTAATCCTGCTGAAAGTGTCTTTCTATGTCAGGTTAAATCCTGGAACTCAGCATGTGCACTGATCCAAAACACAGGTTGTTTATATTTGCATGCTAACTTCACTATGATAACGTTGCCATAGAAACGGCTCTCTGACAGCTTCAGCTATGGAGGCCTGAAAATGCCACATCCCACAATAAAATGAATGATTGAGTGAATGAAATAAAGTAACAAATGAAGAAATTAGTGTAAGTAACAGTTCTGACCCTTAACTTAACATTAAGGACTACTTTCATTTTTAAAATCAACACCATTTAAGCAGCATGTTGCAGCTACTACTAGTGTGGACTGAATGGATGAAAGCAAAGTGTTAGGAAATGCCATAATTAAGAGGCTGTCACCTAAATACTAAACCCTGGCTGGACAGGGATTTAAAAGTGATAGAAAGATGAATCTGACACATAGTTTCATTGTTAAAACTGTTAAAATAATTGCTGTCTCTTGTTCTCTATATGCTGTGATAATCATTTTGATAAATAATGGCTCACAGCAACATGTTGGAAAAAAGAACTATGCACTACCATGAACTTAGCTCAAAATTTTGAATCATTAACAACGAACTGAACTGGGTTATCTTAAATGTTGTAAACTTAACTTTAAATGAATACTAGTAAAAAGTGCTACAATAAATGTTCAAGCTCACTTTGCACTCTAAACAGTTATGTGGTATTTCCACCACTAGAGGGCGTGCAGGTGTTTTAAACATCAGAGATCTCTCACCTCACTTGTGCAAAATATCACAGTTACACCTTAGTGCATTATTACACATTACAGACAGCATCCCACAACTTTAAGGATGATGTTAGTTGTTCTCATTTGTTTAGTTCAGACTCCTCAGGCCGCTGAGGATTGAGGTAAACATCACGTCAAGCCTCTAACTGATGTTCCTCGAGTAACTGGTTCACAAATGATTAATCAGTGACTATTTTGGCAATTAAATTGATAAATTGAGTCATTTTATAAGCAAAAATTAATTAAAATCACATGATCAAAAGTTATGTTTTATGGCTTTTCTTTGTTGAACATGATAATGATTAACTATATGTGTTTAGACCTTTGACATCAGAACACTAAAAGGTCATCTGATTGAGAGACTTTGTTGTTTCCCCGAATGATGAGAATGACTATTTGGTGTCTGGTTGTGTTCTGACAGCAAGTCGCCATATGAAACCCTGCGACGGTGTCATTGATTCACTCCTCTGCCTAAAATCCACTGATGTGACTCAGCCCAGATTTTCCATTTGTGCAGCACAGTGATGGAACTGGAGTCCAGATGAGACACGGCAGCCGCAGATGGAGATCCGGTCAGAGGAGCCA